>OX438854.1:8032500-8429264 GCA_949315975.1 Eudonia truncicolella
TCTAAATGTAGAAAAGGCTAGAAGGCAATTGTAGTTTCTAGTCTCTTGAAGAAAGAGTTTTTAGTTTAAGTAAATACAAGTGCTATACACGTTAATTGCTTATTTTTTTTGTTTATGGTTTTAATTGCGCGATGTTTTACTGTGAAAGACTTACACCGGTTGCCAAAGTAGTAAGTAAAATAAGTCGAAATTGTTTTCCGGTTATTTGTGACCGTATAACACAATTCAAACTTTTGCTAATATTGTTCTTATTGGTTTGTATATCTATATATATAAAAATCAATTGCTGTCCGTTTGTCTCGCTAAAACTCGAGAATGGCCGGACCGATTTGGCTAATTTTGATTTTGAAATATTTGCGGAAGTTCAGGGAAAGTTTAAGCGGTGAGAAACATAAATAATAAGTAACGGGAAATACTAAAAACGACAATTTAATTTTCCAATACAAAATTATTTGTTTGTTTCGTTGTCATGGAAACTGTCAAAGCGGCACGAAGTCCGCCGGGTCAGCTAGTAATGTATATAATCTACAAACATATTTACGATGCGTTGGTTTAGCTACAAAGCACACGTTTATAATCATAACTTAAAACTACGTAAGTACTAACTATGTACTTTTCAAGCCTTCAAAGCGGGATTTGTTTTAACAGATATACGTACCATCATCTCCTTGTCCCTGATCCAGGCTTCGATCTTATCCAGGTGTTGGTTGAACTCCAGAATGTCCTGAGCTTCTTCCAAACCTCGGCCTGGACAAAGATATTTGTGTTTTACACATATCCATACATATTTGTTTTAATTGACTAATAAATAAACTATCGCGCTTAATTTTAAACAAAGATTTGTAATGGGGATAAACGGTCGAAACGATGAGTGTAAATCCAATTTATAAAAAAAAAATGATTAATTTTAATCCGCTAATAGTTAAGTATGATAAAGAAAAAAATATTTAATCAAGCTCAAGCTCTGAAGTATTTTCAATCATTATCAAAGTATTATTATTTCCTAAAAACTATAATAAACATTGGCATGATGACCAATTTAAGTAGCTTCTTGACAGAACTCTTTTTTTAACTACCTACAGGCAAGTATGTGACCGTGATCTCATTCATACCATCAGTCTAAATCTGAAACCCTCTCTGCTCCATGGCCTGCTCTAGCAGCTGGTCGTCCTGCATCTGTGGATAAATGCAGGATAGGATACGAATAGCCACTCGGTATCAGTTCCATCAGCTGCGCCAGCTGTTGGCCCTCATTCTGCACACACCCCACCTCTCTGCTCCGTGGCCTGCTCCAGCAGCAGCCAGTCGTCCTGCAACTCTTTAAGCTGTTTATTCACCTTAGCACCAGGTACATCAACTGCGCCAATTGTTAGATCTCAGTCTACATACAACCCACCACTCAGCTCCGTGGCCTGCTCAAGTAGCAGCCAGTCGTCCTCAGCATCAGTTCCATCAGCTGCGCCAGCTGTAAGCCCATAGTCTACACACAACCCACCTCTTTGCTCCGTGGCTTGTTCCAGCAGCAGCCAGTCGTCTTGTAGCGCTTTCAGCTGCTTATCCACTTCAGCATCAGGCCGCAGCAGCTGCGCCAGCTGTTGGACTTCGGCCAGGCGCGCCTTGTTGGCGGCCAGCTCAGCGGTGAACGCCTGGTGCTTCTGCAGCTTCTTGATCTTGTCCTCTAGGTTTGTGACTTCGCCTGTAAATGTGAGTATATGTTAATTTTTCGCATATTTTTTGGAAATTAATTGAAATCCAACCAAAAATGAATTCATTAGCGGGATTTAAAAACATTGTTAATAATATACTCAATATGAAAAAAGACAAAGTGTTGAAAAAGCTCCACTAGCGGGATTCGAATACGCATCCCATGACATGCCGGGTCAGGTGCACTGCCAACTATGCTATCGTGGCTCAACCCAACTCGCCGAAATTAATCAACACTATCTACTTTTACTTTATAAGCTACTTTTAACTTCAAATTTTTCAACACTTTGTCTTTTTTTAAATTGTAATTTGTTCGCAACAATATTTTCGTAAAATTATTATTATAAAAAGTGTTTTGTTTGTCTTTTTTTTTCTTTTTAGTTGATGGCTTCGTGCGATTAGCACATTTAGCCAGTGTCAAAGTATTTTCTCTTACAAGTAATACATAAATATACAATATTTCCTTCCAGTATGATGATGATGATGAATGATAATAAAAATGAGGAGTGAGAAATGATATACCCCCAACCCCTCGAGTATCTCAGTAAAGATGTGGGGCTTTACTAAGTCCTCACGCGGATTTCTTGGGAGAATTTGAAAAGTGACGTTGCACTGTTTCGTTTCATTTGCCAACACTCATGCGCGCTCACGAACACTTGACGGTTAATAATCCACCATTATTTCACATTAACACGTTGACTGCCGCAAAACCAGACACAATAGAAAATTTATTGTTTGTCGGTCACCGGTGACCACCGCGGCGATTAAAGAATTAATATTCGACAACACAAATTTTAGAAAATAAAACAAAACCGCAGACATGACTCTTCACTTTCCCGCCAAGAACTCCTTCATATTCTTCTTTTTTCTTTTTATTTTTTCTTTTTTTTCTCATCTTTTTTTTTAGGAGGAAAAAAAGTTAGCGTGGGGATACCACATGAAAACTTAAAATGGCACAAAATATTATTGCCAGACAAAATATTATAAAATAAATTGATGTTTATGTTGCACTAAACAGCCATCCTTAGGTATAACGTGAATAACAGCTATAAAAAAAATATTATAATAGTATTTTTACCGAGTGTTTTGTGGTTCACAGATTTCATCTTAGTCCTCCGGTTTTATGAATAATGTGATTATTAAATTTTACTTTTTTATTTTTCAAGTGAGTAATTGCTGCACTGAAGCCTAAATTAAATATTTATAAAGTTAGCATAGCTATCAGTGCAGCCGCCCGGATTGCGGAAGACTCAGGTTCGATTCCTGGCTGGGCCGGGTGGGCGTTTAATTTTTTTCACTGTATTTTATAAATTTTATAAATATTTAATGTGATTATTAATAGTTGTAGTGTTTTTATATAATTTTCTTTTTTGTTATCAACCTAAGCTAGTTGCGTACATTTATAATGGCCTTGGCTGTTTATGTACCGATTAAAATTAAATGAAAGCAATAATAGGCTTAGGTACCTAGCTGCTGGTCGGCTTGCAGCTTGGCCAGCTTCTCCGCCGCCCAGGCGCGCGCCTCGCCCGCGTCGCGCGCGAACTGGGCGCGGGCGCGCGCGCGCACCAGCACGCCGCGCGCGCGCCCGCACGCCTCGTGCAACTGAACGAAACACACTTCTTATAACCTGTCTGCTGTGACCCGATCCGATCCGAACCCTTCGGAGGATCTAGTAGGGCACGGGGACGCGCACGAGTGCGCGATGCCGTTCCCTCTAGATAACCTCCGAAGGTGATTCGTTTCACACGGCTTGAGGGACCCTTTACGCTCCTCGCCCCCAAAAAAGCCCGGTGAAGCTGAAAATGCCGTAGAGGCAATCAGCAATCTCTCTCAAAAAAAAAATGTCTGCTGTGAATACAGACACAATACAATTTTAATTGTTTGTAGGACAGATCTGAGAGTAGGCAGACGAAAGGTTAATACTCAATGTCATTAACTCATCACATAACATAAAAAGAATCATATATGTCTAATGTTTATTGCTTAAATACAATCACACAGTTTCAATATAAAATAATGCCAAAAAAACTGTTAAATTGTAGCTTTTGATACAATTTAAAAAATAACTAAATACGCTGCGCTCGCGATCACGAGCTTCGTGTAACTATGGAAGGAAACACGTATCTTTTAATATTCAATGTCAATTAACATAAAATCATCATAGACATATAATTTTTATTGCTTAAATAACGCGTCGGTGGTCGAGTCGCAAAGCGCTCGGTCCGACAACCGGAGGTTCTGGGTTCAATTCCCAGGTCTGACAAAGAATGTTTCGGATTTCTCGATGCACAACCCGGGTTTGCGATCACCAACCCGCATTTGGCAAGCGTGGAGATTAAGCCATTACCCATAAACTTTAGAGATGAATTGATTTTAATTATTGTTGTGGAGGAGGAGGAGGAGACTGCTTTGCCCAGCAGTGGGACAGTTATAGACAATAATACAAATACACAGTTTAAATATTTTATAGTGCCTAAAAATTTGTTAAATTGTAGCCTTTAATACAATTTAAATGATGATCTATGAGACTTAAGCTTGTCATGAAAATTTTACTTTGTCGGCGTGATTAATATGTATATCCATGCCAAATTACAGTTTTATAGTACTAAGAGTCTATGAGCTAGACTGGGGCCAGACAGACAGACAGACAGACATGGCGAAACTATAAGGGTTCCTTGTTGACTACGGAACCCTAAAAATGTAAGTGTGTAAACTCAAAAACTTTTTATAGGACTGATTGAGGTTAGTATTCTAAAAGACACATTAAATCATAATCAGCTCATTTTATGACCCCACTGCTGGGGCACGAGCCTGCCCTATGGATGGACAGGGAGAACGGGCCATAAACCACCACGCGAGCCCAGTGTGGTGCGGTGGTTGTTGACGACTGCTAATGCAGCCGGGACCAACGGCAAGACGTGCCTTCTGAAGCACGGAGAAGCTCGAGATTATAAATTTTTGGTCACCCATCCGATGACCGGCCTTTGCGAAAGCTGCTTAACCACAGCACTCGCAGACCGGGCGCGTTAGCCACTGCGCCATCGAGCTCTTCGCTCTTCACACATTAAATAATACTTGAAAATTCAGACAATAAAATTATCTCTCGTGACGTCAGTCTTCTAAACGTCGTCTAGTAGCTGCCAAACCAAAACAGGCTCTATTACCTTCCTGCGACGCTCGTTGATCGTCTGCAGCTCCTTGGCGATGCGCTCGCTTTCCACGTGGCTCTGCTCCAGCAGCTTGTCTCCGTGCGTGTTCAGGGTCGACAGCTTCTCGTCCTGTATAAGACAAGGAGACTTTACAATGACGTCATAATGAATCTTTATCAAGTAACCTTATTAGATAAGCGCTTTTGGAGCGTCTCGAAATATATGAAAGAAGCAACACCTCGGGTTTGTACAGGGTTATTTTTAAAAAAGTAGCCAATTTACTGTAGCGACTCAGAATCGGTAAGTACACACGCCTGCACATCAACCTACCACAAACTGACAAATTTCTTCAATACATTTTCAACCATATGCTTTAGGCATAGAGTTCAAAGTCTATCGAGGAAATTTGACTGTAGTAGGTTGATGTGCTGGCGCGTGTACAAGGTAACAACTTCCTACTAGTACATAGGTCCAAATATGATATTATTGTATTTTGACGCAAATCTCGTTGAAAACTACTTAATTAGAATTCGGTAAATATTGTACATTTTTTTTTGCGAGGTTTTAAACTTTAATGTAACAACGGAAACTTTAGTTGCAGAAACTATCAACTTAGTCGCAGGAACTATCAACTTAGCTGCAGAAATTATCAATATAGTTGCAGTCCCTATTAACTTAGTTGAAGAAACTATCAACTTTGCTGCAGAAATTATCAATATAGCTGCAGTCACTATTAACTTAGTTGCAGGAACTATCAACTTAGCTGCAGAAATTATCAATATAGCTGCAGTCACTATTAACTTAGTTGCAGAAACTATCAACTTAGTTTGCAAAAGTATCGAGTAAGTTGAAGAAGCTTAGTTGATAGTAACTTGTAACTTGTTTTTAAAAGTTTTCGTTAAAGGTTACCAGTTGCGGCACAACAATGCCTAGTTTACAGTTGCAAAGTAAATAAAACAATTTTGTTTTATATATCTAATGTATGTTTGTGTGCACCGACCTGCGTAGCCAGCAGCTTCTCAAAAGCCTCGTGCTTCTTGAGCTGGTTGTCTACCTCCTCCACGCTGCAATCAGGGGAGATCTCCACGGCTGTGGGAGGAAAGGATTCACATTAGGCATTCTGCCCAAAAAAATATTTAAAAAGGGAGAGCTTTATGATGATAACGTCTAAGAAGCGAACTTCACCCTCGATCCAATCCGAACCATTTTCAGCATCACTGTTCTTTTTTAGAGGCAGCGAGAAACTTAACAGGTTGACAGGCCCACACACAATAGAAATTGAATTGTTTATCGGACATATGGTGTTTAATGTGTTAAACTTGCTGGTTCCTCGAGCCGTGTGATCGAAACACCGCCAGAGGTTTCCTAGAGGGGATGACATCACTCATTACGTTTCCAAATAAATGTCAAATTGATGATGTCGTTGACACCTGTGAATTAGTTTGAAAATCTTGAATAGCTTTCAAATGTCAAAATGAATAGGTATTAGAACTAGGCGATAAGCCCTCCGTTCCTTAAAAGATTATCTGAGAAGTTTGGATCTGATTGCAAATAACATATTTTAGAAGATGACTATTAGTCCCACTTCTGGGCAAAGGGCTCCCCACACTTTAACCACACCTTCCTTCCGGTCCTTTGCAACATCACGTCACGTCATTCTTTATAGAAGGCTATTATTAATTTTTAAAGATTCACACTTATTAGTTTTAGCACCCATAAAGCATATAGCCTTATAATGGCTTTTTGGTTTCTGTCTTGGTACTATTTCTTTTTTATTTTTTGTATTTTTTTTTATAGATACCTCAGCAAATGACTCCATCCCAACTGATATATGTATTAATGCTAAGTAATAATAATGTTTTGAAATGATTCGTATATTAAATGTTTTTGTTTTGTTTATATAATTTCAACGCAAAGGAGATGTCCCAGAATGTACGGAGTCTAGGCGTGGTATATGTACAGTATACCAAAATAAAGACAAAGACACGTAAAACAGTTTTTGATTATTCAATTTCTTTAAAATAGCTTTGTTTTTTGGAAGGAACAATTATTTCAACAATAAAATTGCAACACACAACAAAATGGTTGATGATACCCTGCCATGTACAACTTCAAATTAAAAAAAAAAATGGTTGATGATATTATTAACATTTCGATGACGTTTGTCACTTGTCACTGTCACTTGTCATTGTCAGTCAATTCAAAACTGTGAAAAACTGTTACAAATCCAATAAACGAAAGCCAGGCTAATAAAAAAAACTTTAGGATACTCAAACATAACGATCACAAGAAACAAACTAACCAAACAAAGCGAAGCTAAATTTCACATTGACATTGACAGTTATTTTTTTGTTTTTTTTTGTCTTTGGTCATACGTCGTCTCGTCGTATCATAGTGTAGGTAGACATTTTTATTACCATTCAAGGTTGAAAAAGGTTATCTTTTTTATTATAAAACCGCTAAAATATGCATTATATGTAATTAATTGTATTTTTCTCTTATTACGTAATTTTTTCCCCACTCTTTAATATAGCGTACATAGACCCAACCTATTAAGGGACATCTTCTTTGTTGCGAAACAAATTACAAAAACACAAATGTTGAAAAAATATCCACGAGCAGGATTTGAATCTGCACCCTTCTGACATACCAGGTCAGGTGCTCTCCTAATTAAGCTATCGCTTTCAAAGTAAAAAGTAAATAGTGTTGAATAATTCCGGCGGGCTGGTTAGAACCACGATAGCTCAATTGGAAGAGCACCTGACCCGGTATGTCAGAAGGGTGCAGGTACAAATTCTGCTCGTGGAATTTTTTTTAACATTGTGTTTTTGTAATTTGATTCGTATATATTTTTTTATATTGTGCTGTTCCTCAATACATAACGTAGGGGACTACAGGTTTACATTAAAGGATTTTTTTCTTTGTGTCATATCAATTTCTTGTTTGATGACTCTCGCTACGATTTAGCCCGTATCTGTGTTAGTAAATGAAAAAAGAGATGGAGCTGAGTTGGACAGTATTAGTATGCGCGTGCGTACCCAGCGCGTGTTCCTGCGCGGCGCTGAGGCCGTGCAGCTGGCCCACGTCGCGCAGGAAGCAGTGCAGGTCGCTGAGCTGGTCCAGCGCCACCTGCCGCGCCGCCCACGCGCCGCCCACGCGCGCGCGCGCCGCCGCCAGCTGCCCGCACTTCTCCTCCACCTCCTGGGGACGGAAACGCCGTGTGCCAAACCGACCATACGTAACATCGGACTACGATAGGAACGAGAAGAAAAACAAGGAAGATAGAAAAGAAGAAGAAAATTAAGTTGTGAAAGATGAAAAGGAAGAAGACGCGAAAAAGAAACTTAAGATTTGGAACAGGAAAAGGCAAAAGAAAACGTGGAAAAGGAAAAAGAAGAAAAAAATATGAAATTGAAGATGAGAAAGAAGAAGGAAAATAAAGTAGAAAGAAAAACAGAGTAAAAGCAGAAGAAAAGGAAGAATCGGAAGACACTAAGACAATAAGTGTACGTATCTATTAAAATAAAAATTAGGTTTCTTTGATTTGATTATTGTTATGTATTGAGTTTTTGGGGAAAACTCTTGTGTTTTGGGAGTAGCCGAGCGGCAACACGTTAAACGCCCTCACCTGGGCCGCCGGGTGGCCCTCCCTGATGAGCCTGTGGCCGTGGTCCAGCGCCCGCCGCACGGAGTCGTCGCGCGCGTCCAGCTCGTGGCGCAGCGCCTCGTGCGCGCTGCGCGCCGCCACAGCCGACGCGGCGTCGCGCACCCCGCCCTCCGCGCGCGCCAGCGACGAGCACGCGCCGGCGCACCACGACGTGAGGTCGCGCACCTGGGGAACATAGTGCCCTTATTCTATTTGTTATGGGGTATAACTAACAGTCAATAATATGCACGACGCACTATCTAATACATACTGTTTGTTACGGACAGAAGTAGTTTAGTCAGCAAGTAAAACGGCATAAGATGTAATACGGTTATTATATTAGGTTTCATATGTTATTGGTAATAAATGATTATTCTTTTGTGCTTTTTATTGGTAAAAAGGTAAAGGTTTATGGTTAAAAGGGCAGTTAAATGTGCCCAGGAGTCTGCCTCACTAATAAGTAATTAAACAGGTTAATTAAGTTGATAAATATGTAGGGTATCTAGATTACGAGAGATACCGTAGGGTACAAATAACGAAAAGAGAGGTCCGAGCGGAAGGGACAGCTGTATAAATTATGACAGCTCATGTGGGTAGTTGGTTAGGGTAAAATGTAAAAATACCTACATGGGCCGGCAGCTGTACCACAACGTCCAACGTCCCGACCCAATAAGTGTATAAGTCACGGCCGGTCAGAGCAGATGTTTGTAAACTCTCCAGACCCGCCTTAAGCAGAATAAAGAGGCAATAATCAAGAACCGAGTTTTAATACAGTCCACATAGAAGCAAACGGCCGACTTGTAGTGGCTGCAGCCAGCCACGAACATTATTTGAGATTTACCGTATTGTAGTAACAATACGATTGATTTCAAACGTTTGCTGTTCGAGGCAGTCCTGGTAACAGCACCAGCGTGACTACACACCTAACGCCGTCATGAGGAACTAATGCAGGTCTAACAGCTGCAGCCACCACATCCAGCTGAAAACAGCTACAGCGACAATAACCGCATGAGGAGCCAAAGCTATACGTCTGGGCGAAGAACCTACCAATTGCAGCAGATCGACTATGGTAGCCTTGGTCTTCACACCTGCGTTAGAAGTGAAGGATGATCCACCATATCCAGCATAAATAAAAGAAAAGTAAGGAAATGATGCAGGTGTACCAGCTGCAGCGGTGTACCCTTCCTGCTGGAGGCTGTACTGGTAACTTAAGCTTATGTCTTCATACCTGCGTGAGGAACCGGTGCAGGTCAGCTTGTTGCAGCAGCCGCAGCTTCCTCTCCGCCGCGGCCACCTGCAGCTGTTCCCAGGCGTCTTCTAACGCGGACAGCTGCAACTCCAGCTGCTGCACGTTACTGCCAGGGTATAGCTTCATCAAGCGAGCGCCTTCCTCTTGGAGCACCTGGGAACGGTTACGTTAATTAGCTTAAGATGCCATAGTTAAAATGTAGTCATGAAAGATAGTTTTTAGATATTAGGTGTTGTAGGCTACAAAACTTTTTCTTACCAAAAAAAACTTACCTTCATTTGAGCGTCAACAGCCAAAAACTCCCTATCCGCGCTATCCCGAGCCGTAGCTCTGCGCGGGTGGAAGACGAGCCAGTTGTTCCCTCTTTTCGTGAGCTCGCGCAAGCAACTCGGCCACGTCGCGACAGATCTACTAATATTTATAGCCCCGGCGTTTCCCTACGTACGACTAAGGGGCAAGGGTCCCGAGATGCTCGCACATCAGGCGATCGGCTAGCAACCCATCACTGATGAAATCTACTCCACCTCGGGGCTTACCTAGCCTACATACTTTCTACTTTGAGCTAAATGTGGCGTCTACGTCAAAAGCTGCTATACTAGACCTTAAATATGGACCATGTATAGAGGAGTCATTTGCTAGGTTGTCAAGAAAAAAGTAAGAAATATAATGGGAAAAAAAAAACAATTAAAAAAAAAGCAAAAAGTAAAAAAAAATATGAAAAAAGGAATAATTACAAAAAAAAACCAACCTGCATCTGAGCGTCAATAGCTAGCAACTCCCCCTCGGCACTATCTCGCGCCGTAGCTCTGTGCGCGGGTGGTAGACGCGCCATTTGTTCCCTCTTATCATGAGCTCGCGCAAGCAACTCGGCCACGTCACGGTGGAAGCGATGGATCTCGCCGGCGGCGTGCAGGCGGGCGCCGCGAGACTGGATCTGCTCCACCAGCCGTTGCCAGGACTCGCTGCGAGAGGAGTCACAAATATTTGCTACCATAACCGAGGAGCTCGATAGCGCAATGGCTAACGCGCCCGGTCTGCGAGTGCTGTGGTTGGATCGGATGGGTGACCAAAAGTTTATCATCTCTCGCTGCTCCGTGCTTTGGAAGGCACGTAAAGCCGTCGGTCCCGGCTGCATTAGCAGTCGTTAACAACCACCGCACCGCACTGGGCCCGCGTGGTGGTTTATGGCCCGTTCTCCCTATCCATCCATAGGGAAGGCTCGTGCCCCAGCAGTGGGGACATAAAATGAGCTGATGATGATGGTGACTACAATCCTCGTCATCATTATTTACCTACTACTGGGCACAGATCCACTTTACTTTAACCTTATCATAGAAAAAAATAAACAGATTTCACTGACAGAGAAGTGCGAGTGCCCGCCCGATCCTCTAAATGCCACTACACATTCACAGAATACACTAAACATGCACACTAGTTCAGGCCCAAGACACCGTACTCGTAGAACAAGGGTACGACGAGCCGGTTCGCACGCGCTCTACACCAGGTACAGACATGTACCTGGGCGCTTCTCTCCTCCACCACGGCCCGGTCAACCCGAGCCGAGGTCCGAGCCTTTAGAGGCGCCCTCGGGTTGTCCCGCTCCCCGATCCGATCCGAACCCCTCCGATGCCGTTCCCTCTAGAAAACGTCCGAAGGTGATTCGTTTCACACGGCTTGAGGGACCCTTTAAGTTTCTCGCCGCCCCCAAAGAAGCCCGGTGAAGCTGAAAATGCTGTCTGAGGCAATCAGAAAACTCTCAAAACCAAAAAGTATGGGCGACTACTGATAGAATTAAAGTATGATCCTTACCCAAGCGCCTCCTGCCGCTTCTCGATGTCGGCGATGTAGGGGCTGTCGGTGGCCAGCAGCTTCTTGGCCAGCTCCTCGCACTGGCTGAACCGCTCCGCGCCGCTCTCCACGCGCAGCCGAAGCTCCTCGAACTTGGACCGCAGGATCTGGGGGGAAGGGCTTTGGTCAACTCTGGAGGAGCAATTTTTACTGTCTTACTCAGCGACGTGTAGTGACAAGACGATCCTCCGCCTTAATTGCAAAAAAAATACAGAAAATATACTCTTGGTTGTCTGGCAGAAATCGCTGTAAAGCGATAAGACCCCCAGAATAGTAAAAGTAAAGCCTTTAACTGTCCCACTGCTGGGCAAAGACTTCCATCATTGGAATCAGGTCATCACTACAATTGATGAGTATTTTTTTTTATTTTTTTTTATTGGCTTAAATATGGCCATGCAGATGAAATACCACAAATTAATTTACTAAAGCGTTGTGTTATCTGTGGTATTTCATCTGCAAAGGTGGATCTGCATGGCCATCGGTTGCAACGACCGTTGGATAGATGGCGCACTGTGCCGCTATTGGCACTCAAAAAATTAAAAAGCAGTGACAAAATTCAGCGCCTACGTCAGCCTTCCCGGTAGCATAGCGGTCAGTGCAGCCGCCCGGATTGGCGTTTGGAACATTTTATAAATACTATCCTTACAGTTTGACACCAATACGATAGAGCATTAGGTACTAAGCTCTTTAACATAAAATTAAGAACGTCCAAAGAACAAATAAAATGATCTGCCGTATACGGTTGGTTGGAACTTCGTTCGAATGACTTTTACGAGGGGATTTAAAATGTTTAACGAATGCATACGAATAGTTAACAAAACTACTGGTGATCTCCCGTACCTGCAGATGCTCGTAGTCCTGGCCGTAGTCTTCACTGGAGGCAGCCGCGTACTGCTCCAGGATCCAGCCCTCCAGCTCGGCGCTCTCCGCCAGGTACTCGTGTCTGGAACACACGCATCATCAGCCAAGGTCAATGCAAGCGGAGGGCTATATCACCTTTGACTTGAGTTTCCTGCCAGCTCTTCCCGGTTGAAGGCTCTCCCAAAATCCGAAGATCCGGTAGATTCAGTAATTTAGTCTAAACTAATTTTTAGTTTCTATATTATTATTTGGATTGCCTAGTTTTGACGTCATTAAGTGCCTGTGAAGGCTTATGTTGAATAAATTATTTGACTTTGACTTCTAGCTCATGCTAGCCTGGTACTTCAGCCACCCGCACGGCCTCATCCCAAGAATAGATTAGGCCAGACCTCCTTATGGATTATGATAACCTGGTATATTTGGACTCTCTGCTTCTCTCTCTCTAAATAATTGTATGACCCACTGCTGGGGCACGAGCCTTCCCTATAAATAACCTCCATCGTCTAACCTAAATATGAACTATCTTATCTAAATATGCCGCCATAACATCAATGTTTGTAGCGTTGTTGTGTTCCGGCAGCTAGAGATAAGATAGCCAGTGCCTCACTAGTCGAGGATCCCGGGTGAAGTGCGCTTCAACCTTCGGCCTTATCATCACTTAACATCAGGTGAGATGTAGGAGCTGTGCTTATCCGTATAAATTTAAAAAACCAGAAACTAATATAGTTCTCCCCAGAGCGGCTGACTGTGAGTACTGCGAGATCATTATTCAAATAAACATAATATCCATAAAATTTTATAAAATACAGTGATAAAATTAAACGCCCACCTGACCCAGCCAGGAATCGAACCTGGGTCTTCCGCAATCCGGGCGGCTGCACTGACCGCTATGCTACCGCCGCTAAAAAGCACTCAAAAACATTAAAATAGCAGTGACAAAATTCAGCGCTTACGTCAGCCTTTCCGGTAGCATAGCGGTCAGTGCAGCCGCCCGGATTGCGGAAGACCCAGGTTCGATTCCTGGCTGGGTCGGGTGGGCGTTTAATTTTATCACTGTATTTTATAAAATTTTATGAATATTTAATTTAGCTTCAGTGCAGCAATTAGCACTTGAAAATAAAAAAGTAAAATAAACATAATATATATATTTAAACGTTACCTGCAGACGCTCTCGACGAGCGCATGCTGCCTCTGCGCCGCCAGCCTTTGCAGCCTCTGAAGGCTGTCGGCCAGCAGCTGGTGACGCTCCAGCAGGGCTTCGCCCTCGGGCTGGCCGCTGTGCGCCATGGACGCGGCCGCGTGCCCCATCTCCGCCACGATCGCGGAGTACGTGTCCAGCTCCAGCTCTACCGCCTTATGTCTGGTCAATAGCTGCGTAGCTCTATGCCTGTCTCTTCCCACGTCAGGATCTGCTAGAGCTGCTGCTTTGTCAGCCAGCCAGGCGTCCAGTTCTAAAGCATCGTTGATGAACTGCTGCGCGCGGGCGGCTGCCTCCAGCTTGGTGCCGCGCGCTTCAGCGGCTGAGCTGACTGACGAGTAGTCCTCCTCCAGGGATGTACAGAGGGAGGTGATCTGCGAGATTGAGGGGCGTAAGTCCAACTCAATTTATTTATATCAGATATAGTCCATTAGTGTTAGTAACAATTCGATTGAATACCACTGTTAGTGAGAATAAGTTAACTAATAAAACCAAAATGTAAAAGAAATAAATTCAATTCAATTTAAAAAATCATTTATTCGGTTTAGGCTACAAGTAGCTCTTGTGAATGTCACTATGCCATCGGTTCGTAAGTCTGCTCTGGGTGGGAGTCTAAATCAAATGACATTACTAAATTCATACAAATATTTCAATAAATGATAATTAAAATAGTAAAATTACAAAAACATATTATTGAAATAACTTAATCAAATTAATAAATATATTAAGTAAAATAGTATATATAAATATGATAATATGGAACAAAATAATGACGTCATAGTTTCCATTCCCATACAATTTCTATTACGAAAAATAGTTTTAACAGTTTCTAAAAAGTTTCAATTATATTCTCTTCATCATCATCATCATCACCATCAACATCATCATCTCAGCCAAAAGATCTCCAAAAGGCGCCCAAGGATCTCCACAACGGTTTAGTGCTGCTCGCGTCCCTTACTTTCACAAAGGTACAGTAGTTTTGGTCACCTTATCTGACTGCGGATGCCCTTCGTCCACCAGCGCCTGCCCCTGCGCCAGCACGCGCTCCACCAGCGGGCGCCGGCCCGCCAGCTCCGCCACCAGCTTGGCGTGGTGCTTCAGCGCCGTGGGAGCGGCGGACAGCGGCGCGGTGGCGGCGGCGCGCCGCTCTTGGAGCCACGAGCGCTCGTTCGCCACTTCGGCAGCGAACTTTTGGAGTCTGTGGGGGGTTGACTTGGGTAGGAAATTGAAATGAAACAACTTTGACGGATCTACTCGCGTTTATTTCACACATTACTCTTAAATTATGTTTATCCTGACGTTTCGTTCCCTGTGACCACGGACCCTGCAAAGGTACCGTGGTCACAGGGAACAATGTGTAGTGTTCGCGTTAACTTTAGAAAACAATTATTTAAAGTAGGAAAGTGAGCGACAACGATGGCGTAAATTGAGAATCGAATGATGACGAAAAAGTGAGCGAATAAACGAATATTTTCTTTACTTCTTCCATGTTATATTGTTTTCTAGATCTTTTTCATTCATATTAAATTCACATTAAATTTCTAGATTTAGTAGATCCGTAAAAGTTGTTTCATTACTCCTATTGTTATTTTTATTTATTTCATTATTGGTATAAAATACAAAAACGAATTGTTAACAAACCAATATATTGAAAGTAGTTCGATTTATATTACGAGTGTGAATACTTGACATTTTTTTTACAACTTTAAAATAGATTTAATTAGCTGTGCAAACTATTGCTATCTATCTATCAAAACATCTACAAAATAAAATCACAGTTAAGTATACACTGGTCATACAGCGGCCGGCAGCTACAATGCGTGCCTAGTGTGGCGTGCACTGACGGCGCGCTGGTTTGAACGTGTGTTAGTGCGAGGGTCTAAGTCTGAGGAGCTAATGTACTAACTGACGCGCTTCCGCTGTTTTCAGTGTTTAATAATGTGAAATATACGTGAAATGTGTGAAAAATGTGAAATAGCGCGCTGGTCTGCAGCGCTTCCCTCCCGCGCCGCGCCTGTTAAGAAGGAGTGTTCTAACTGCGCTTGTTTGTAGTGTACGTCACTTCGCTATCTTGTGCCTGCCCTGCCGCCTTTGTAGAGTATACCAACAGACTGCATGCTGGACCTAGTTTGGGACCTACGAGTGAGGTTATCTGACTGCGCGCTGGTCTGCAGAGCCTCCCATGCGCTATCACTCCAAATTCAACCACATAACAACTTGGATTGCGTGGCATCATTGGGTTTCCAATTATTCCAAAATCTATCTATAATTTTGAGTGATGGAGTGGCGCGAATGTAGTGCGTGCGAATGGGGGTGGGGCCTTAAGGGTCTAAAAGTATAAGAGTTCTCAATGCTGGTCTGCAGCGCCTCTCTCCTGCGCCGCGCTGGTTCCCGCAGCGCCTGCGTCTAACAATACGTAGTGCTCCAGCTGACTGGTTGCCAGAGCTAGCCTGCAGTAGTAAGTGCGCCTTTGACTCACTGTGCGCTGGTCTGCAGCGCCTCCCTCCTGCGCCGCGCCGGTTCCCGCAGCGCCTGCGTCTAACAATACGTAGTGCTCCAGCTGACTGGTTGCCAGAGCTAGCCTGCAGTAGTGAGTGCGCCTGTGACTCACTGTGCGCTGGTCTGCAGCGCCTCCCTCCTGCGCCGCGCCGGTTCCCGCAGCGCCTGCGTCTAACAATACGTAGTGCTCCAGCTGACTGGTTGCCAGAGCTAGCCTGCAGTAGTGAGTGCGCCTGTGACTCACTGTGCGCTGGTCTGCAGCGCCTCCCTCCTGCGCCGCGCCGGTTCCCGCAGCGCCTGCGTCTAACAATACGTAGTGCTCCAGCTGACTGGTTGCCAGAGCTAGCCTGCAGTAGTAAGTGCGCCTTTGACTCACTGTGCGCTGGTCTGCAGCGCCTCCCTCCTGCGCCGCGCCGGTTCCCGCAGCGCCTGCGTCTAACAATACGTAGTGCTCCAGCTGACTGGTTGCCAGAGCTAGCCTGCAGTAGTAAGTGCGCCTTTGACTCACTGTGCGCTGGTCTGCAGCGCCTCCCGCCTGCGCCGCGCCGGTTCCCGCAGCGCGCGCACGCCGGCCGCCAGCGCCGCCGACTCGCGCTCGATGGCACCCGCGTCGAAGTGACCTTCCGACACCAGGTCAGCGCCTAGAGCTGATAGAGAAGAGGCGCGCTGTTCCCAGGTGGAGAGCTCCTGTTCTAAAGCCTGGGGGACGGTCAAATAAGATCTTAATACGTCACATCAACGTTAGACGGTCGAAAGCTTCGATAAACAATAGAACTGGATTAAGATCCGTAACAATAATGGCCGCGATTGGTCGGTATTTTAATATCTCATTACATAATAACGGGTTAAGAGCCTCAACAACTTATTATAAACCTTAAACGCCGAACGCGAATATCACGATAGAATTCAGAAAAGTCTGTGCATATTTATATATGATATATATATATTATATATGATATAAATAATTTTAAAAAACAACTTATGTTTAATTTTTATTAACATAGTTATATAAATTTTACTTAAAATTTATTAAGTGCTAATTGCTAAACTTAAGCTGAATGAAATATCCCATGACCCAGCCAGGAATCGAACCTGCGTCTTCCGCATTCCGGGCGGCTGCACTGACCGTTATGCTACCGGGAAGGCTGACGTAAGCACTGAATCGGTGAGGCGGTGAAAAATTTAAAGGGTTCCTTAAGCCGTGTGAAACGGAGCACCGTCAGAGGTTATCTAGAGGGAACGGCGTCACACACTAGTGCGTGTCCCCGTGCCCTACTAGATTCTTCGAGGGGTTCGTATAGGATGGGCAGACTTGTACCTGGTGCTGCGTCATGAGCCGCTTGCAGCTGCGCAGGTCGGCGCCGACTTCTTCGCTGGTGAGCGCGCGCTCCAGGTCCACCAAGCGGGCCTTCGCGTCCTCCACAGCCCTGGGGACATCCGTTTATATGTCAAAATAAGAAGAGGGAGACTGCACGGTTAGCAACCGAACATTTGTCTTTGAACTTTAGGAATACTCCCATCAGTCATCCCGTTCTGTCCACCAGGGTGACAGATCAATCATCATCATCATCATCAGCTCCTTTTATGTCCCCACTGCTGGGGCACGAGCCTTCCCTATGGATGGATAGAGAGGACAGGCCATAAACCACCACGCGGGCCCAGTGCGGTGCGGTGGTTGTTAACGACTGCTAATGCAGCCGGGACCAACGGCTTTACGTGCCTTCCGAAGCACGGAGAAGCTCGTGATGATACATTTTTGGTCACCCATCCGATGACCGGCCTATGCGAAAGTTGCTTAACCATAGCAATCGCAGACCGGGCGCGTTAACCACTGCGCCATCGAGCTCCTCGATGAGTTTATTTATTTACTCATTTAGATGGGAAGAAAAAGTTTCATCTGTCCCTCTGTCACCAATACGGTGACAGATGATCGCTTCAAACGAAGCGTGAAGAAGCACATTGTGGGCTGACGGCCCAGGGTGAGGGCCCGGTGAGGGTGACTGTTGAGTTTGTTTTCACGTTGCACCAGTTGTCTTCGCATTTGACTCCATTTCCACTTAACCTCAGGTGGGATGGAGTCAAAAGGTTCTTATGGTTCCTTACAATACGTGTACATACCTCTTGTGCTTCCGCTGCAGCGCGGCCTGCCTCAGCTTGCTGCCCTTGTCGCGGGACGCGGCCACCAGCTCCTCCCACGCCGTGCGCAAACCCTTCAGCCGCTCCGACACCTCGGCGGCGCGGGCCGCGTCCGATTCTTGCAGGGATTGGCCGATCTGGAGGTACCCCGCAGGTTTAAGGTTGGAGATAGGTCATAAGTGAAGCACTAGCCTTTAGGTTTATATATATATTAAAAATTAATTAAATTTTCTTGTTTAAGCTTAATCCTTGTTTTATTTCCTTGCAATCGAAGTGAAAAGCAGAGTGTAAAACTCGAGTATAAAACCCATTTTACCCTCGCCGTACCGGCTCGGGTGGCTATATGCACGTCTCGGGTGATATGGCTGTACCATATAAAACACACATTGAAATACACGTACAAAGACACTTACAAAGGTAGGTGCAGGTCAAAGTCAGTCATTTTGTTTACTTTGACTTTGACCAGGCCGTTTAAAAATAGGCTGTTAATTATACAAGTCAAAATCAAAGTCTACTTTGACCTGGCTATTAGGTTGGTCTTTCTAATTTATTTTAGATTTTATTGTTTTACTAACATAGTTTCAAGTACATTTGTTCCTAACAAAAATGGATCACGCTTTGTCCGATAAAATAAATTAATCCGCTCGTGTACATGAAAAAAATATATATATTTATTATTGAAATATTTATTTTATTTTGTATTTTTTTATATAAATTAACACGTGTGTTACGTGCCTACTCTACGTGCGTTCCGCCGATGTTGCAGTTTACACCAAAACACCTATTTCAACATCGCATGGGCTAGTTACAGCCACGAGGTGCTGACAACGCACAACGTGACCCCGTGCGGCGCATCGCAACCGCGGCCGGAATGACATCACTCTCTATTCATACATCGAACGATTGTCATCTAATTTTAGTTAATTAAATATTCATTGTAATTTCTTTTATCGAAATTAAATTAGTGTTAAATAAAATTGTCTTTTTTTAAATCCTACGGCCGCAGCCTTCGTAATTCGTTGACTGCCGCAAAACCAGACACAATAGAAAATTTATTGTTTATCCGTCACCGGTGACCACCACGGCGATTAAAGAATTAATTATTATTAACAGGTTCCCTGTCCAACAATTATAACAATTGGTTTTCAATTGTTATGTATCAGATGTGATTCATGGGACAGGGAATGGGTTAATTATCCTCCGTATGTGACGACCTCCGTAGCCGAGTGGCTTGCACGCCGGACTTTGGGCGGCGGTAACTCCTGAGGTCCCGGGTTCGATTCCCGGTCGGGTCAATGTCGAAAACGAAATTTTTCGATATTGTGTCTGGTCTGGGTGGTTGTGGTACCGTCGTTGTTGCTGATTTCCATGAAACGAGTGCTTTAGCTACTTACCTTGGGATCAGAACAATGTATGTGATGTTGTCTCATATTTATTTATTTATTTATCAAAGCTACATGAAGATTGAAGAGATCGCTTAAAACGATAAGACCGCCTTTGCCCATGCTATCTTTTATGTATGTACCTGTTTTTTGTTTTAATTTGTGTGAGCAATAAAGTATTTATTTATCTATCTATCTATCTACATTTAAGTAAGCTACTCACGCTCTCGACATTCCTGAGCTGTTTCTCGTTGGCCTGCAGCTCGCGCTCGAATGCTTCGTGCTTCTGCAACTTGCGCTCCAGGTTCGCCAGCTCCCTGCGCAAGGAAGACGGAAACTAAGGTTACTTTCTTCATCGTTCAGCGCATCACCGTCCGCTAATGGACGTATGCCTCTCTCAACCTTCTCCCGTCAGTCCTATCGCTAGCATATTATATAAAGAATGTTTGGAAATATGTGTATATTCCCGAAACATAGCCATGCAACCAAGTATAAAGTATAAAAGTGAATTTGTTAAATAAATAAATAAAAAAAATTTAAAAAAAAATTAAATTTGTTAAAAAAGTAAATTTGTTAACTTAGTTTTTTTTTTTTTTTTTTTTTGTGATATTTTTGTTTTTTATTTACATGTTGTGGTTGTCTTCTATAATTTTGTGTTTATTTGCAATGGAAAGTGTCCTGCTATGATAGGGCATTTTCCAATATTTTTGACGCTGTAAGGGAGAAAAGAGCTGGACACTTGCTGAGTTTCTTGCCGGTTCATCTCAGTACAAGATCTCCCGCCCAGAGTAGACTTACGAACCGATGGCATAGTGACATTCACAAGAGCTACTTGTAGCCTAAACTGAATAAATGATTTTGAATTTTGAATTTTGAATTTTTATAGAGAACACTGATAACGTGCAAAATCATATTAACATAGATTTACATTTCTTCAAATTTATTTTATAAATTTTTTTTTGTTCATTCCTGCTATGTTTCGACTTCTGTTTGTTTGACCTAGGGTTATCGCTTTACAATTTTAATTAGTAGCAAACCTTAATATCCCGCCCATCTGGTGTTTTTCAATTATGTCCATAATTTCCCCGGGGTTCTATGAACGGTATCCCTATCTACCATATTCGGAATTATATACAGATATTACCAAACATCCTGTATATAATTTAAATCGCATAAATGGTTGCGAGTGGTCCCCCACCCGTATTTAAAGTCACCAGTGACTAATTTGACATAGAAAAAGAAAAGTAATCCGTTTTAACCACAAAATGTGATTCCCGCAGTGAGCGTCGCTTACCTGTAGCTCTGGTCCTTGGCCGTCCTGGTCTTGTCCTGGATCCACGCCTGCAGCTCGTCAGCAGCGTCAATGAACTGAGGAAATGTATTGTAAAAGATTAGATTTTGTTAATCTAGTAAAGTAAATTTAACCGCCTCTGTGCTCTAGTGCTTAAAACCACCGGTTTAGACCCAGAGGTCTCGGGTTCTATTCCCAGCGGGGGGTACATGTTTGTGTACTCGGCTTGGTTGGTGGTAGGACTTGTTTGCCCGCCTGGCTAGCTACCACCGTCTTATCTAAATATGTCGCCATAACATCAATGTTTGTAGCATTGTTGTGTTCCGGCAGCTAGAGATAAGATAGCCAGTGCCTCACTAGTTGAGGATCCCGGGTGCAGTGCACTTCCGTCATTGGCCTTATCATCATATAACATAAGGTGAGTTCAAGGCAGTGCTTACCCGCAAAAATATTTATTAAAAAAAAGCCTATAACTGTCACACTGATTATAATCTCCATCTCCGAGGTCCCGGGTTTGATTCCCGGTCGGGTCATTGTACAAAAACGAACTTTTTCTCGGGTCTGGGCGGTTGTAGTACCGTCGTTGTTCCTGATTTCCATAACACAAGTGCTTGAGCTACTGTCTTTTCAGACAGTCAGCCAGTCTTGTCAGAGCAATGTATGCGATGTTGTCTAATATTTATTTATATTCACCCCGCAAACGTAGTTCTGCCGTTAACGTACTATTCGTGGGGGTAGAAGAGTGAAAATCAGGTAAATCTGACATGAAACAAAAACGGACCCATTTATCACCCATTTTTACCTCTTTAGAGGTTGAATTAAAAAAAAACTGAAATATGTAACTTTAATTTCTTAAAACCAGCATAATACCAATTTTTATCGATTTAGCTTCAAACCTGACGGAGCTTCATACAAACTTACCCCCCTTTTTTACCCCCCTTAAAGGGCGAATTTCCAAAAACCTTTCTGAGTGCTCACCTACACTATAAAAGGAATCATGGTGCAAAACTTCAAGTTTCTAATCCTAGTAGTTTGGGCTGTGCGTTGATAAGTCAGTCAGTCAGTCATTATTTGTAATTCCGGGCTCTTGAAAGTATTTGACTGTACCAAACTGTATTAAATTAATTTTGTATGATTTGGTAACGACATAGCTTTTTTTTGTAAATGTCGTTACTTCTATCAAAGCTAGCTTCTTGCGCCCATTCTTCTCCACAGCTAAAAAATACAAGTCCCGAAACCCATTCAGGACTTCAATTTTTTAGCTGTGAATAAAAATTTGGAATTTGTAGTGGGTAAAAAATGTATGGACGATTCAAAACCACTTTGCTTAAGTTCAATTCAATTTCTTGTTTGATGGCGCTCGCTATGATTTAGCCAGTGTCTAGTTTTAAGGCCGGTTATTAGTGTTTTGAATAAAAACACATACAAGTTCTAGATGGGGATACACTTTGGATCTTATCACTTTGACCACACCTTTTTGTTACACGTTGTATATTTAATGTTAGGTTGTGTGCATAAAAGAGTACAGGACTTCTTGGCGGGAAAGTGAAGAGTCATGTCTGCGGTTTTGTTTTAATTACTAAAATATGTGTTATGTCGAATATTAATGTGAAATAATGGTGGATTATTAACCGTTAAATGTTCGTGAGTGTGCATGAGTGTTGGCAAATGAAACAAAACAGTGCAACTTCACTTTTCAAATTCTCTCAAGAAGTCCGCCGAGGAATTAGTAAAGCCCCACATCTTTACTGAGATACTCGAAGGGTTGGGGGGTATATCATTTCTCACTTCTCATTTTTATTATCATTCATCATCATACTGACTGGAAGGAAATATTGTATATTTATGTATTACTTGTAAGAAAATTACTTTGACACTGGCTAAATGTGCTAATCGCACGAAGCCATCAACGAAAAGAAAAAAAAAAAAAAAAAAGAGTACAGGCTGTACTGACCTGATGGTGCGCCAAGCTAGAGTGCAGCGCGCGGCGTCGCTCGGCCGCGCCGCTGCGTACGCCTTCGCGGCGGCTCAGTACTGCGGCACGACGAGCGACGATGCTGGAGCACGGGTAAGGGTTACTGCTAGCTCATAACCTTACAATTATCAAGAGAGTCATAAAAGAGCCATCTAAAAAAGACATTCTTTTTGATCCTTAACTTTTTTTTTGTATCAAGCCCTGCCCTTTCATTTTATTAATTTTTTAAATTGTATCGTCTGTTTTGTTTTCTATGACACTATTAAAAAATATTGATGTAAACTTGTTAACTTAGTTTTTTTTTACATGTTGTGGTTGTCTTCTATATTTTTTTGTGTTTATTTGCGATGGAAAGTGTCCTGCTACGATAGGGCATTTTCCAATATTTATGACGCTGTAAGGGAGAAAAGAGCTGGACACTTGCGGAGTTTCTTGCCGGTTCTTCTCAGTACAAGATCTCCCGCCCAGAGTAGACTAACGAACCGATGGCATAGTGACATTCACAAGAGCTACTTGTGGCCTAAACTGAACAAATTATTTTGAATTTTGATTTTTTTTTTTACTACTTAAATGAAGTTTATTTAACATTATATTTTAAATATAAGTAATATATACACAACAAAAAGAAACATGACTCAACTGAACTTTAAAAAAAACAGAGAAAAAAAATAGAAAATTAAAAACGAAATACCTATAAGTAAAAGATGTCTTTTATTGTTTTACAAAGTGGGGATCTATAATTGGCATTAGGATAAGTATACAATATTAATAATAACTTTGTTTATAAAGTGCTGAAGATTCGATGGTCAGAAAAAAAAAATTCAAGATAACATTTTACTAGACAAATCACTAGTCCCAGGAAGCTCGAGGGGGAATCGACACGACCCTCGGATAACCGGTCCAATGCTCTGACCGCTGCTATCGAGAAAACTCGTTGAATTCTTCTAGTAGTTTGTGATTTATGCTGCAAGTCAGCGGTATTACGTCACACTACCTACCTTCACAGTCGAAATAACACTTACAGCAAGTATTTAACAATCGATAAACACGTAATTTCTTACAAATATTTTTGTTATTTTAATTTTTGCGTTCACAATGATATATGTCATAATTATGTACAAGATAAATAAACACATATACACTACAAAACCTCCCCCCAATAGATATTATAATACACTGAATACTGCTGATGTATAGTCTACCATGTATTTTTGTTTATATTCAAAATTTTCGTAACTTGTATTGTATCAACTGTTATTGCGTATTATAAATTTTATATTATAAGTGTGAGGGTGTGTGTGTGAATTATAATATTTATTTATAGTAATGTTAGGTATGTAGTGAAATATTGTGTCATCCCTAGCACACCAGTTAGATCTCAGTGACTTTTTGTGTGTTTACAATGTTTTATAAGCTTTTATTTTTTTTAGATAAAAAACAAAATTGTAATATTTAATTCCTCAACACTTACTGTTCTGCCGCGTAGTGCTGTTCCCGCTGCAACGCAGTAGCCCTCGCTGCAAATGCCGCTAGTCTATCGTCTTGTGCGGCCAGGCGAGCCTCCAGTTCTTCGTGACGCTTCAACAGAGCTTCCACCTCATCCACGGAGGACTGGGGAGAGGAGACAGTTGGGATTTAGTTACTGGTTGGTTTATTGTAAAGGACACATGTGAATCCAATTACTGAGGCAGTGGCTATCTTATCTGTAGCTGCCGGAACACAACAATACTACATACATTGATGTTATGGCGACATATTTAGATAAGACGGTGGTAGCTAGCCAGGCGGACAAACAAGCCCTACCACCAACCAAACCGAGCACACAAACTCAGGACCTCTGTGTCTGAGACTGACGGTCTTAACCACTAGACCACAGAGGAGGTTATAATATCGCCTGTATAGCCTATAAGCTACTCCAATACTGAGCAAAGGTTTCCACAAATCTTAGTGTGTAGACCTTTGTCGTATATACACGACCAGTCGGATATATCCGACTTCCGACAAAGTGTTCCTCACCCCGCAGTGCTGGTACTCGAGGTATGCCTCGTGGGCGCCGCTGGACGCGTCGATGCGGTCCGCCTCGCGGTTGAAGCTCTGGAGCTGCACCAGCTGCTTCAGGTACGCGTCTTTCTCCGACCACTCTGTGAGCCATAGAAAAGAAATAGAAATAGTATAGAAAAAAAAACATTTATTCATTAAAATAAATGTTATTAACGGCATTATTACCTACCATGTTGTTTTTTTGTCTTTGCGGGTGGGTGATTATGAGCAGAACAGAAATATACAACTAAAAACATGGTAATAATCCCGTTAACAATATTTATTGTAATGTACCTAGGTGACCATGACAGTTTAAATAGTAACGTTTATTCAGTATCAAAAAATAACACATTCACACAAATAAAACTAAGTGAGGAGCTCGATGGCGCAGTGGTTAGCGCGCCCGCAAACTTATTACCGAAAAAAAAACAATTAATAATAATAAATGCACAATTACAACGCGACTGCTACTAGCTGCGGTTGCTACAATCGGTCGGTTTATTCTATAGCGCCGTCATGCACTTTTAGTTCGCCAATCGCTCGCTCGTGGCGCTATCGTAGCGTTATACGTTCCGCAATACGTGCAATAATTAGAAAATAACATCATTCTCCTAGACAAGTTTTTTTTTGTATTGTTTACGGCTCCAAGCCTATTCGTTCGTCTTCTTAAGTAATATATAAATAAACAATATTGATGATGATTAATAATAATAGAAATGGGAAGTGAGAAATGATAGACCCCCCCAACCCCTCGAGTATCTCGGTAAAGATGTGGGGCTTTGCCAAGTCCTCACGCAGACTTCTTGAGTCCTAGACAAGTACTCCACGAATGGACAGTTGTTGTTTTTATTTGTTGATACCCAATTGGAAAGGGCTAAGGAGTTTTGGTTTATCTGCCAACATTTGTGTTTTTTCTTTTTTTCTGTCTCTCGAATGTATATGTATTGTGTGTGTTTCGAGTGTTTGTATTTGTGTCTGTAAATGGTTTTTCCTAATTTGCTGAACCACGCGCCGGCGGCGGCAGGCTCCGCCAGAATACCAGCGTTGTTGCGACACGCTTCAACAACACAAGCTGAGGCGGGGTCCTGATTGACCTATTGCTGTTGTTTGTTTTTATTTTTATGTATATTAATTAGTGTGTGTGGTCAATAAATGTTTCCCTCTCTCTCTCTCTCTCTCTCTCTCTCTTTCTCTCTCTCTATCTCTAATACGAATATGTGTTTCGGTAGCGATAAATTGTAAATCATCGTGATTGCAAACTTTGCCAAAACTGCCAAACTCTGCTATGCCGGTCTGCGAGTGCTGAGGTTAAGCAACTTTCGCAAAGGCCGGTCATCGGATGGGTGACGAAAAGTATATCATCTCGAGCTCCTCCGTGCTTTGGAAGGCACGTCTTGTTGTCGGTCCCGGCTGCATTAGCAGTCGTTAACAACCACCGCCCGCTATGAACCGCGTGGTGGTTTACGGCCCGTTCCCTGTGCGGTGTTCCCATCGATAGGGAGGGCTCGCGCCTCAGCAGTGGGAGACATAAAACTGGTTAGAGAGAGAAAGAGACAGAGAGTCCAAAGTACCAGACTATCATAACCCACAAGGAGGTATACCTGGCGTGAGCTACATACTTGGGGTGAGGCCGTGAGGTGGTTGAAGTACCAGGCTAGCATGAGTTATAAGGAGCTACGCACTGGCCCACGTGGTGGTTTACGGCGCGTTCTCCCTGCGGTGTTTGCATCCATAGGGAAGGGTCGTGCCCCAGCAGTGGGAGACATAAAATGAGCTGATGATAATGATAATAAACTCACGCTTGTCGACCGCCTTCCGTTCCTCTTCCAGGTACTTGATCTTGTCCTGGACGTCGGCCAGCGACGGGTTGGTGGCTAGCAGCTGCTTGCCCAGCGCTATCACTTCCGTGAACCTGGGGAAAAAGTCAAATCATTTATTCAATATATTATAGAAACCACATAGAAATAGTAAATAGAACCGCCTCTGTGGTATAGTGGTTAAGACAACCGGCTTAGACCCAGAAGTCCCGGGTTCGATTCCCAGCGGGGGGTAAATGTTTGTGTGCTCGGTTTGGTTGGTGGTAGTAGAACTTGTTTGTCCGCCTGGCTAGCTACCACCGTCTTATCTAAATATGTCGCCATAACATCGATGTTTGTAGCATTGTTGTGTTCCGGCAGCTAGAGATAAGATAGCCTCACTAGTTGAGGATCCCGGGTGAAGTGCGCTTCCACCTTCGGCCTTATCATCACTTAACATGGATTGACATGAAGGGCCAATTGCTTACTCGTAACATATAAAAAAAACATCATCAAAATCAGCACCAACTTTGAGTTAACTCGCCGTCAGTGAGTTCGATGCGTTACCGCCTCGACCAGGCGCGTTAACCACTGGGACATCGAGCTCATTGGTTGCAAGGTGCAACAAGCCCTACCACCAACCGAACCTGTCTACCTGCTTTGTCTACCTCTTAAGGAGAAACACTTGAGAATATGTATGTGTGTATGTGGATGCGGTGTACTGACTCGTCGCGGTGCGCGCGCAGGTCGTCGCGCAGCTCCTGGTGCGCCTTGTGCAGCCCCTCGGCGGTCGCCACGTCCTTGGCCGAGCTCTCCGCCGACAACTGCTCGTGCACTTTCTGGAACACCGCATCAAGTTATACCTGGATCGTAGTGCACTAATTCGAAATAAGTGTTGATAATCCTACTAATATGGATTTCTTGGCGGGAAAGTGAAGATTCTGCGGTTTTGTTTTATTTTCTAAAAATTGTGTTATGTCGAATATTAATGTGAAATAATGGTGGATTATTAACCGTTAAGTGTTCGTAAATGTGCATGAGTGTTGGCAAATGAAACAAAACAGTGCAACTATACATTTCAAATTCTCTCAAGAAGTCCGCCCGAGGACTTAGTAAAGCCCCACATCTTTACTGAGATACTCGAGGGGTCGGGGGGTATAACACTTCTCATTTTTATTATCATTCATTATCATTCATCATCATACTGACTGGAAGGAAATATTGTATATGTATGTATTACTTGTAAGAAAAATTACTTTGACACTGGCTAAATGTGCTAATCGCACGAAGCCATCAACTAAAAGAAAGAAAGAATCCTACTAATATAATAAACGCGAAAGTTTGTAAGTATGGATGGATGTTTGTTACTCTTTCACGTAAAAACTACTGAATGGATTGTAATGAAACCTTCCTCGTATACAGACCATGACCCAGACCAGCGTATAGGGCACTAGACTCGCGTTAGGCACCCTGTTGCGAGATTCCGTAGTGCACGTACAGTCAGCGTCAAAGTAATATGAGCGTTCACCGAACCTACCGAAATATCTGAACATATTCTGTTGCATCACGGATTTCACAAGCGGCGCCCTCTGTCGCCAGAGAGGCACACTAATAACCAAATTGTATGCTATAAGCAACATATCATAAATAGCATAGATCGAAATAGCAATATCTTGTAGGTTAGTACATTCTGTCTACTATAGAGGCGCTGAGCCACAACTTATAAACCAATGTAAGACCAAATAAATTCTTTTTCTGCACCGACAACGAAGCCTATTATTTCTCCGCTCCCACGACGCAACATATTCATATTCATATTCATATCTTTATTGCACTCCATAAGTTACAAAGATGTTATAAATATAAGTAGGTACATTTATGGACCCTGTAGGGCACGGCAAATAGGAGAGGCGAGGAGTCACCTTATGCTCGTATTCACGTTTTTTTTATTTTTTAGTTTATTATATTTTTATAAATCATGTATAGATAAATCCATATATTTAGCTTATACATTAACAATTAACATTATAAATTAACAACTTTAATATGATATAAATATTATTCGAGGTTTTTATCATCCAAAAATTCTTGTAGGGAGTAGTAGTTTTTATTATTTAATAATTGTTTTAATTGTTTTATAAAAGTTTTTTCTATTGTTATATTTTTTATTGTTTCGGGCATAATTTAATGGGACATAGTAACATTATTGCACTTAGTTTGATTATTGGAGTGCCACTAAGTGCTTGTGCGGCTTTGTGCTACTGACGTCCAACGGCTTCGGCCTTATCATCACTTAATGTCAGGTGAGAAGGAAACGTGCTTACTTGTGAATACAAAAATATATTTGTAAAGTTGGGCACACTAACCATTCCAAGTGTGTACATATTAGATATGTACAAGTTTGTCAAACAACACACAGAATTGTTTTTGCGAGCCAAGGAGGTATTTCCTCGAAACACAAGAGACAGTGACAGGCTTGTCTTAGATTTCCGCCCAATTAATGCTCTCTATCAAAAAAATTGTTACTATATGTGCATAAAAGTATATAACAGAATCCCAAATCAATTTTAACAGGGACCTATAAGTTTAACGACAAGAAACCTACGTATATGGTTGTTAGAAAAATGTTATTATAGCATAAATGAGTATCTTAATTATTAATTGAATAGCGATTCTAATACTTATATTTGACATCCTATTCATACCTGTTCTTTGCAAATAAAATACTTTGACTATGACTTTGACTTTGATAGTATATGCCGGTCGAAGGCTCTCCCAAAATCCGAACTGGTTGTAGACTCAGTAAACTAAATTATAATTCATTATTATTTGTATTGACGTCAAGGTTTTTTTTTTTTCCTTTAGTTGATGGCTTCGTGCGATTAGCACATTTAGCCAGTGTCAAAGTAATTTTTCTTACAAGTAATAAATAAATATACAATATTTCCTTCCAGTATGATGATGATGATGAATGACAATAGAAATTTGAAGTGAGAAACGATATACCCCCCAACCCCTCGAGTATCTCAGTAAAGATATGGGGCTTTACTAATTCCTCGGGCGGACTTCTTGAGAGAATTTGAAAAGTTAAGTTGCACTGTTTTGTTACATTTGCCAACACTGATGCGCACTTACGAACACTTAACGGTTAATAATCCACCATTATTTCACATTAATATTCGATATAACACAAATTTTAGAAAATAAAACAAAACCGCAGACATGACTCTTCACTTTCCCGCCAAGAAGTCCGACGTCAAGGTTTATATTGAGTAAACAATTTTACTTTGACTTTGACGTTTCTATTTCTTAAAAACAAAATTAAAAAATCCTGAGAAAGAAATCGTAAAGGTATAGATTGTAGCATCTCGTCTCATGTTTAAGCCGCCTACCTGTATCCAGTCCTGCAGCATCTGGCTGCTGCTGCCGAAGATCTGGTGTCCCACGGCGCTCTCCAGGCGCGCGCGGCGCTCGGCGGCCTGCGCCTGGCAGCGCGACCACATGGCGCTGATCTCCTGCTGCCGGGACTCCACGTTGGCGCGCTCCGTTGGGTACTGGCTTTTCACGCTGCGAACAAATTGTTATTTTAATAGAATAAGAGTTTTGAAGGTTGAATTTTGTACAGGATTAAATATTTAGAAAATTTATAAAATACAGTGAAAAAATTAAACGCCCAACCGACCAAGCCAGATTATAATTTTCCGGGATCCTATACACTGTACCTCATCTGCCATATTCGGGACTATACAGTTATTCAGTTTTTACCAAACACCCGGTATGTTTTGGCACTAATTTGTATCATATCTTATAATTATAGTTTTGCCCATACTCTTACTAAAACAATAGCTTGGGATAGACATGAATGGAAAATGCTTTAGTGGCAGAAGCGTGACTCTTAAACTCGAAGGTTTTATCATACAAATGTAACTAGCCACGTCGAGTGCATACCTATGCGTTTGGTACCAAACGAGAAGGCTGCATGAAACAAAAAGGTTCAAATCAGTTAACGGTGCCAAAAAATGTCAATGGCGCGACTATTGCAGACATATCATGGCGTATTGTCATAGATACTAGCAAAAGTAAAATACTTAGCTATTAGCCGGTTAGCAATACATACAGGAAAACGTGTTGTAAGAAATCATTTTTCCAATGCAACTTTTTATTGAGGGGACTCGCTCATTAACCAGTTGCGTGCCGGTGTAAACCCACCTCTGCAGCAGCTCCAACTCCTCAAATTTGAAGAGTTTGTCTCCAGGGCAGGAGCTAATGACACTGCCATCTAATGCTATAGTTACTAGGTAGATGTCAAAGCATTTACTAGACAACCAGCAGTTTGAAGGTGTAATCCTTCCAACTCCTCAGGTTTGAAGAGAACTCCAAGTGTCTCTCAAATGTTAAGATACCCACTCATTAACTAGCAGCATGACGGTTGCAACCCTTAATTGAAGAAGCTTTAACTCTTCAGGTTTGAAGAGTATGTCTCCAGCTCTTGGACAGGAGCTAATGACGCTTTCAGGCAGTTGCTCTAGCCACTAGCTGTATGAATACACTCACTCATCAGCCAGCAACGTGACAGTATGCACTTTCTCCTGCAGCGGCTCCAGCTCGCGCTCCAGCTGCGCGTGCCTGCGCTGCAGCGCGCGGACTGTCCTCAGGTCGGGCGCCGGCGCTGATGATGCAGCCAGCTGCTGTTCTTTCTCCGCCATCCAGTCTAGGGCTTCGTCGCAGGTGCGGCTGAACAGTTCCACGCTAGAAGGGAAGAATGGAGTCAGACTTAGTAACGTGATATTTATATATTTGTGTCAAATTCAAATTCAAATTCAAAAATCATTTATTCAGTTTAGGCTACAAGTATCTCTTATGAATGTCACTATGTGTGCTCTTGAGCAGAACATACGACGCTCTAATAAAATAATATAAGACCGCTCACTATATACAGACGCCTGTACATCAGGCTATCCAAAACTGTCACATATCTTCAATAATTATTCGATCATATCACTAAGACATAAAGGTCAAACTTCATTGAGGAATATTTATTAAATTTTATAAAATACAGTGAAAAAAATAAACGCCCGCCCGACCCAGCCAGGAATCGAACCTGGGTCTTCCGCAATCCGGGCGGATGCACTGACCGCTATGCTACCGGGAAGGCTGACGTAGGCGCTGAATTTTGTCATTGCTTTTGCTTTAAATTTTTGAGTACTTATTAGCGGCACAGTGCGCCATCTATCCAACGGTCATTTCAACCGATGGCCATCTTACTTTGTAAGCTAAAGGAGCCCTGTTCAATGTCAACAACTTCGCCATCAACATCCGATCTTAATATTTTCACAATTAAAAATTTGCAACACACATTCAAAGAGGTCACATAACCGGCCGTTGTGGAGATCCTTGGGGAGGCCTATGTCCAGCAGTGGACGTCTTTTGGCTGAGATGATGATGATGATGATGATTCAAAGAGGACGGGTTGACCGTGTCCTGGTCAAATGCATGTCACTAACCATCAGGTTACGAGGAACAACGCTTCTCTATTGTAAAACAAAATGAAAATACGTAAATTTCAGACAACAATAGTCGTATGTGACACGGCTCAATAACCGGATTTAAAACACGCCTAATCGATGCAGCTTGTGCTGGAAACCTAAAGCTGTTCGTCAGCTGCAACAGCTGGTCCTATTGCTGCTTCAACTTTTAACAACTTGAATGTTACATTATCAAATATAAGCCTTCACAGAGTTTTATAAACGTCAAAACAAATTAACATCCAAATAGTAAACAAAAATTTAGTTTAAAATAAACTACTGAATCTAGTACCAGTTCGTATTTTAGCAAGGCTTTCGACAATGGTAATTTTTTCCTTTTCTCCATCTTTTTTAAGTAGATTGACTTACTACAACTTACCTAGAAGCTCCCTCCAAGCTCTTCTCCTTCTGCTGCTTAAGCCGCAGCAGCTTGTCCCACTGCTGGCGGAGCTGCTGGCGGCGCGCCGTGGCCTTGGCAGCTTGCCCGTGTTTGGCAGCTACCAGTTGTTCAGCAGCAGCGTCGATGTGCTCCAGGCGCTTGGACGCTGCTGAGAGGTCCGTCACGAATTTCTGGTGGACAATTTTCGTCATTGAAATGAAATGAAAATCCTTTATTCAATTTAGGCATACAAATTGCACTTATGAACGTCAGGTAGCTACATACCAAAAAAAAAAAACAAAAATATATTAAAAACAATATAAGTACACACAATTATACTTAAAATATATAATTTAATAAACAATACATTTAAATAATACGATTCTACTGCTGGTTCGTAAGGTTGATTCTGCTAAGAAGACTCCAGCAAGTTTCTTGCCTTTCTTCTTGAGTCTTATTGATTGAACAAGTAAGGTTGGCATAATGAGGATCGAAGTGAAAGATCCAAGCACCCGGCTAGAAACTAGTACACACGCCTGCACATCAACCTACCACGAACTGTCAAATTTCCTCAATTGACTTTGAACTTTATGTTAAAGGTCGAATCTTGTTACATTACAGCTCGTAAAAAGCACTCGAAACATCTCATGTCAGTCGGAGTCACATGAACTCCGTTTAAGAGTCCTAGGACTCTTGGGGCCCCAGGCCCTTACCATGAACTTTTAAAGTAATTACTGCATTATTGTTATTAATCCTTTCTTAAACAAAAAAAAATACGTTCAACGTTAATTTTTTTGGACACAGGACATATATAAAGGTATATCTCTCACGCGTCTCGCTTTCACAGGCGAACCAATAACCGGTAAGGAGCCCGACTAATAAACGACAGCCGATGCAAAACTACAAGTATTAAAAAACTAAAGTTATTTATGAGAAATCCAACACCCCAGTCTTCCTGTGACCATGGACCTGTTCTAAACATCAGGGTAAAACTAAAATCTTGACTGCTTTACCACAAAACCTTCTTCCTTCCTCCATAGGAGTACGCGTGCTGCTCTCCGGAGTCACCCCTGTACTGTCTCGAACATTCCATCGCGCACAAAGAAATTTGGTGACTCGTTTCTTTGTCGCACTTCCAAAAGATGGAATAGTCTACCCAGCACACGTTTTCCCTCCTTCCTATGACATGGGGTCCTTCAAAAGGCGTGAAGAGGCACCTTGTGGGCCAGCAGGGTGAGGGTGACTGATGCTGCGTTGTTTTCACGCTGCACCAGTTGTCTTCGCGTCTGGACTCCATTTCCACTTAACATCAGGTGGAGTGGAGTCATTTGTCGAGCTTCGTATAAAAAAAGAAAAAAAAAGAAAAAAAGATGGCTAAAGTTATATAGACAATGCTTCAAACAGATGCTGTAATTTTTTAGCTAATACTTTAAGACAGATACACAATATTTTAAACATGTATTTAGCCATTGTTTAACTTTAAACACTGCTTTGCATTAAAAGGGCGAATGTTTAAAAAAAAATGTTGTTTCATACAAATGTTAGTAAAATGAACCCCGACTGACCTCGTACTTCCTCCTGGCGGTGTCCACGCTATCCTGGTCGTCATCAGTCCGCAGCATCCGCTCCTTGTCCTTCATCCACTTGTCGAAGTCGTCGCACTCCGCGAAGAAGCTGTACAGCTGGATCGCGTCTTCCAGCTGCGAGCGGCGGGCCTCTGACAACTGGAGCAGCTCGGCTGGTGGGATAGGGAAGACACGTTAGTGAACTAAGCTCAAAAATAGGTTCTGGATTATTAAAAATATCCAGTAGTGGGGATATAAGAAACAGCTAATGGTGTATTAGTTTCCTATCTGTAATTTTTCACAGTAGCTCTTCTTACTCGCCTGCATCCTATTCTTCACAGTACGTGTAGCATATCTGAAGTTCCTTTCCTAAAGTTTTCTGAAGTTCTTCATGGTAGCATGCCTATAGTAAAGGTTTGGGGAGGCGTGGAGATTTGTTGTTAGCCATATGGCCATATTTATTAATAACTAGTTGACCCGGCGGACTTCTTACCGCTTTGACAGTTTCTATGACAACAAAACAAACAAAGACATCAAAGTGTTTCACAGCTAGGAACATTTTGTATTGAGAGAGAGAGAGAGAGAGAGAGAGAGAGAGAGAGAGAGAGAGAGAGAGAGAGACATTTATTGACCAAATTGGAAATTTATTAAATGGTATTGGAAAATTAAATTGTCGTTTAAAAACATTTTTTTTCTTTTAACTTTCTTCTGTACAAACCTTGTCCTGACAATAACAAACACAAAAAAAGAATTATCCAATTTTGTGCGGTCGATCGGAAGTTATGCGCGTACATACATTTCAGTGATTCATTTTTATTTATATATATATACTAGCGACCCGCCCCGGCTTCCCACGGGTGCTGCTTTTTAAATCTGTAATATCATCTAAAATATTCATTTAAATTACATGCTGTAAAAGGCCATATTGATCTATATTAAATGCACAATGTATTTAAAGTACTTAATTGGATAAGGATTAATGCTGTATTGCTTAAAATCGCTTCGTAAATAAGCTATTATTTCATGTAAAAAGTAAAAGGTAAAAAAATATTATTGTGGGTTATCCCTGAGAGATAGACATATACCGTCGCGGACATTTTTGTAAACCTTTTTAAGGTGTACAATACTGTAGTACATTATTTTGATCTATCTCGTGGGGTTCAGCCAGCGTTTGCAATGTAAGCGCAAAAAAATGTGAAACCTCTAAAACTATCAGTGTATCTCTACTATATTATGCATGTATTTATACATATAAACCTTCCTCTTGAATCACTCTATCTATTAAAAAGAACCTCATCAAAATCCGTTGCGTAGTTTTAAAGATCTAAGCATACATACATACATACACCCGATCCGATCCGAACCCTTCGGAGAATCTAGTAGGGCACGGGGACGCGCACTAGTGCGTGATGCCGTTCCCTCTAGATAACCTCTGAAGGTGATTCGTTTCACACGGCTTGAGGGACCCTTTACGTTCCTCGCCGCCCCCAAAAAAGCCCGGTGAAGCTGAAAATGCCGCAGCGGCAATCAGAAATCTATCTCAAAAAAAAAAAAAAAAACATACATACATAGGGACAGCGGGAAGCGACTTTGTTTTATACTATTTAGTGATATAGATAGATAGATTATTATGATTAGATTATGTTTACTAGACAATTTTGCTGTAAGAATACAAAAAAAATAAGTTGAAGACGTTGATGATATGTACTATCTCGCACCGTAGCACCCCAATCGCCTGGATATGGTTCTCTTAGTAGTATGCCTAAAGGGAAAACACAAACAAGCTGGTCGTGTGTTATGTGTATGCTCATAAAAACAAACTGATGACGATATATGTACGCACGCCTGCACACACCACAAACTGTCAAATTTCCTCAATAGACTTTGAACTTTAGTACTAAGCAATATGGTTGAAAATGGTTTGAAGAAATTTGACAGTTTTGGATAGGTTGATGTGCAGGCGTGTGTACTATCCTCACCGTAGCTCCCCTTGACGGCCAACATCGTATTCTCTACAGAAGCATGCCTTTCTGACGCCTTTCAAGGCCCGTTCTTCTGTAATATTTCCATCCATAGAGAAGGCTCGCGCCCCAGCAGTGGGAGACATAAAATTGGCTAGAGAGAGAGAGAGTGTGTGTGTCCAAAGTACCAGGCTATCATAACCCACAATTAGGTATACCTGGCGTGAGCTACATACTTGGGGTGAGGCAGTGAGGTGGTTGAAGTACCAGGCTAGCATGAGTTATAAGGAGCTACGCACTGGCCCGCGTGGTGTTTACGGCGCGTTCTCCCTGCGGTGTTCGCATCCATAGGGAAGGCTCGTGCCCCAGCAGCGGGGACATAAAAATGAGCTGATGACGTATGGCGCGTATGCTCACCATAGCTGCCCGTGATGGCCTGCATCCTGTTCTCCACGGTGGCGTGTTTCTGCGGCGCCGGCGCCCGCGAAGGCCGGCGCGCGGGGCGGCCGCGGCGCACCGGGACCACTTGCTTCACCAGCACCGTCTTCTTCACGCGCTGGACTGTACGCACTTTCTCAGGGCGGCGGACTTGCACCTGGGTGGGACGTGGTAAAAATGTCATCGGTTCAAAACGTCCTGACAGTACGGAGGGAAAGTGCAGAAGTTAACCTTTCGAAGCCACAGTCGGCTATAGCCGACAAGCGATGGCATGCCCTGTACACCAACGACGGCAACGATCGACAAATAGTTATAGTTTACAAAAATACACAACAAAAATATTTGGTAATTTTGGAATCCCTTCCTTTTACAATTTTTTACTCTGAATTGAATGAAAAAAAAAACACAAATGTTAAAAAAATTTCCACGAGCAGGATTTGAACCTGCACCCTTCAGTCATACCGGGTGAGGTGCTCTTCCAATTGAGCTATCGTGGTTCTAACCAGCCCGCCGAAATTATTCAACACTATTTACTTTAACTTTGAAAGCCAAAGGCGCCCATTCAATCGCCCATCCCGGTATGTCAGAAGGATTTGTTTCGCAACAAAATTTGCGTTAAATTTACACAAACAAAACAAAAACATTTCTATATTGAATACGAGAAGGAGAAGATTTTTTTAATGTACTTATAAAAAACAATTAATTATGTAATAAATTTTTGTTATACTTTGTGTGTGCCAACAAGTATATTTCTTCATTCTTCTTAAAATCAATAAAATAAACAATTAATATCGCCGAGTGACATAGGCTATATAAAAAAGGAAATGCCGCGGGGTCGGACGGGCCGCTAGTAAAATATAAAATAATAATTTGAATACTAACCGGCACGACCCTGGGCTCCACTTCCCTCACGTAGTTGGCCGGCACGAAGCCATCCGTCCTGTCAGCCTTGCGCACCGACCACCAGTCCGGGTTGGTCTTGTTCATCAGGAACATCAGCTCGCCCTTCTGCATCGATATGCCTTGCCCAGTAAACGCGTATAGGGCTTTCACCTGGAACAAACGGGTAATAAAAACCTGATGAATATCATATAAAGAGTGAAAAAATTTAATAATGCCTACCCGACCCAGCCAGGAATCGAACCTGGGTCTTCCGCATTCCGGGCGGCTACACTGACCATTATGCTAACGGGAAGGCTGACGTGAGCGCTGAATTTTGTCACAGCTTTTTGATTTTTGACTGCTTTTTAGCGGAAGAGTATAATTTTTTTTTGTTTTCTCATGTTGTGGTTGTCTTTTTTATTTTGTGTGTTTATTTGTAATGGAAAGCGTCCTGCTATTACAGGGCTTTTCTAATATTTTAACGCTGTAAGGGAGAGAAGAAATGTCCTTGCTGAGTTTGTGGCCGGTTCTTCTCAGTACAAGGTCTCCCGCCCTGGTTACGAACCGATGGGATAGTGACATTCATAAGAACTATTTGTAGAGTTATTGTTACGTGAAAATCCCGAAAATTTGGTAATTGTATCTTAAGTTAAAAACAAATGTAGTCGTAAGGAAGTCTCCACTTTCTGTCTCTGTTCTCCGTAGTTTAGGTAAATATAGTCACCCTATTATAAACCAATTCTATTCAGTCATTATTTAACTCATCCATTCATCATTAATAAAAAAGACGATAATACTTTTTGAGATCTCTTCCAGAGATAAATTCACCTTTATATAGTATTCTTATTTCTTTTCTTATTCTTATTTATTCATTTATAAGGGTAACAATAAAAAGGTGACATCAGTCCTCACTTCATACATCTATTCACTCACTCCCTCCCTCCTTCCCTCCCTCCCTCCCTCCCTCCCTCCCTCGCTCACTCACTCACTCACTCACTCACTCACTCACTCACTCACTCACTCACTCACTCACTCACTCACTCACTCACTCACAGTACCTGCGGCACGCTCCTCTCCTCGGTCACGGTCCTGTGCTCCAGCCTCTCCACTGGTTCTTCCTCCCACACCTCGGTGGGCACCAGCCGGGACTCGTTGACCCATTCTTCCTCCTCCAGGGCTGACGAGGCTTCCACCTCGGTTGGCAGCTGTTGGCAAATTGAATAAGTTTTGTAACGGGGTTTATCGCAAACTACTTAGAAAAGAATAGAATAGCTCTAGAATAACTCTGCCTCAAAGGTGCCCATAATGCCCGCGGCTTTGCCAGTCCATGAACCAGGTAAAACTCACATTGTTCCATCACCAACCTGTAGACTATGTATACCGGTTTAGGTGACCGTATTTCTACCGCTTCCCCGCCCTGCAGCCTCACAGTATAGGCTGAGCTGATGATCAGTTTTAACTCAAACTGTAAACTATGACTTCCTGCTTCCTGCAGTCTTGTCGTTTGTGCTGGACGCGTAATTACTTTACAGGAGTAACACCCGTTTGCACTAAACTTATGAATCGCCTAAGTTCTTGCCTAATTTGTTTAGGCTACTCCTAGCGAAAAATTTGCTTGCACTAACCTTAGGCAATTCCTAACTCCACTTAGGAGATTCATAACTTTATGAGCCCGATTAGGAAGCGTTCAACGAGTAAGGCGATACTTAAGTAGTAATATTATGTCATTTTCTGTCTGTCACAATCAAATCAATCAATCAGGCACTTTTTGATGGGTTATTTTCTTTCGCCGTGAAATTCGGAGTTCGTTTACGTTTTGTGCATTCCATTTTAATAAAAACCACACGAAAATACCACGAAAGGCACGACAACAAAGTCCACATATTAGATTGTCAAGACATGACGAGAGTCAAGAAATTCAAACAAATTTTGTTTTTTAAAATAATAGACCATAAACAATCTATCATTCCAATCGTTCGTCATTCTTTCATCATTCACTTTACTAGGCAATTCCTTAGTTTCGTCACAGCTGAAACACAACTGTAAGTGCAAACCAATTCTTTTGTTAGGCTGCTCCTAAGCTTAGGTGTATCTTAATTAGGACAAGCCTAACCCAAGTTTAGTGCAAACGGGCATTAGTCTTCAGCTAGTAGTCCGCAACACTTGTATGAAACAGCCGAGAGCCTGTTTCCACCCACCTGCAGACTGTGTATCCCGGTTGAGTGACCGTTTCTGCCGTGTTCTTCATATATCTTCATAAGATCGTCGGTCTAACTAGTCGGTAGTTCTCACCGACCTGTAAGATATCTTATTTGATATCCCGTTTCTGTCGCTTGTCTGTAGAGTATGTATCCCCACGATCAGCAGCCTGGCAAGCTTGGACTGCGCTTGGAAGAGTACGATTTTTTTTTATATTAACGGGTAAGCAGTGCCTTGATCTCATCTGATGTTAAGTGATGATAAGGCCAATGATGGAAGCGCACTTCACCCGGGATCCTCAACTAGTGAGGCACCGGCTATCTTATCTCTAGCTGCCGGAACACAACAATGCTACAAACATTGATGTTATGGCGACATATTAAGATAAGATGGTGGTAGCTAGCCAGGCGGACAAACAAGCCCTACCACCAACCAAACTGAGTACACAAACATGTACCTCCCGCTGGGAATCGAACCCGGGACCTCTGGGTCAAAACCGGTGGTCTTAGCCACTAGACCACAGAGGCGGTTATCATGGAATATCATCTCTCTCCCTCTCGGCGTGGGCCTTCAAGGTGGCCAGTTCAGCCTGGTAAGCCCTGAGCTCGTCATGCATCAGTCGCTTTCTCGCTGTATCGCTAGAGTCCACAAACCAGGTATTACAGGTACCTAGACTGTTCTGTCACTAACCTAAGTAAGCTGTGAATCTCGGCTTCCTGCAACTTCACCGCATGTGCTAAGTAGCCAGCTCTGAGGAGGAAACCCTGAGTTTATCATGAATCAGCATCCGAAACTATTCGTTCTGCAGCTTCAGCGAGCTCCATATTCAATTGAAGTGGTCAGGCGACTAAAATATATCACTTATCCAGCTGCGAACTCCCACGTCTTGCATCTTGGCGGCCTAAGCTTCTAAGAGTGTCCTTCTAAGGGCCTATTGTTCTACACCATTATGAGTGATCAGTTTTCACCACCCACCTGTATAGTAAGTGGAAATGGGAGTCCAGACGCGAATACAACTGGTGCAGCGCGAAAGCAACGCAGCATCAGTCACCCTCACCCTGCCGGCCCACAAGGTGGCTTCACGCCTCGTTTGAAGCACCCCATGTCATTGGAAGGAGGGACAACGTGTGCTGGTAGACTATTCCATGTTTTAGAGGTGCGACGAAGAAACAAGTCCTCCTGCAGCCTTACCGCTTGTGCTGGAAGCGTATCTACATCTAAGAAGTTAGTGTGAGTCTCCAGCAGTACGGCATGCCCCTTCCAGCACCCACCTGAAGGGTATGTATCCCGGCCTCCTGCAGCCGCTCGGCGTGCGCCTCCAAGGTGGCCAGCTCGGCCTGGTAAGCCCGGAGCTCGTCGTGCAGCAGCCGCTGCCTCGCCAGCAGCGCGGCGGCGCCGGGCGCGTCCTGGCCGCAGTCCTCGGTAGCCACGAGGGCACGTTTCTCCTTCATCCAGGACTCAGCTTCGTTGGCATCACCGTAGAACTGTGGGAGAACATGTTTAATAAAAATATGTTGTTACAAATCCGTCAAAAGATTTGTCTCATGCTTTGAAAGTAGGAACAAAAACATTTGTTTAAGACAATACTGACAAACGTTATTAAATGCTTTTCTACTTCCACTTCCACATTCGTAATTAAACAATTATCCACTAAATAAATAAAAAATAAAAACACAAATGTTGAAAAAATTTCCACGAGCAGGATTTGAACCTGCACCCTTCTGACATACCGGGTCAGGTGCTCTTCCAATTGAGCTATCGTGGTTCTAACCAGCCCGCCGAAATTATTCAACACTATTTACTTTTTACTTTGAAAGCCAAAGGCGCCAATTCAATGTCAACAATACGGTAGTTGTTGATATTGAATTGGCGCCTTTGGCTTACAGAAGGGTGCAGGTTCAAATCCTGTTCGTGGAATTTTTTTCAACATTTGTTTTTTTGTAATTTGTTTCGCAACAAAATTTGCGTTAAAATTATATAAACAAAACAAAAACATTTTATAAATGAAAATAAACAAATCTTACACGCATTTTGTTACGAACAAATTACCTCTAATTGTCGGGACAAAAATGCTTCTAACAATAATGATTGTTGTATGTTAAATTGTGTATTTATTATGTGATAACAAAATATGTTTTTTTCTTTCAAAATTTAATTATTAGTTTTTTTTTGTCATATTTAAAGTTTACTTTGAGTTGAAATTTTAAGAGCTTATGTCTTAGAATAATTCAAATGTCGTTTACGCATGTGGTGTTTTCCTATAAGTAATTGTTGCTTTAACCTAAGCATTGTATAAAATAAAATAGCATATTTATAGTATAAGTGTAACAAATGTTTGATAACCAAATAAAAAAAAACGAGCCTTACAGTAGTGGCATATGACGTGTAACATTTGAGATCTCACCTTAGTAATAAGCAATTTTAACATTATATTCTGAAAGAAATTGGTCAGGTATTATTTGAGATGATTTTATTTTATTTAATTGACACTAAGATTAATGCAATACCGCGCGCTCACTCGTCAAATCAAATGGCGCGCGCCTGCGCGCTTCCCCGACTTCCTGTTACACACTTCCGTCCCATTCCACGAAATCACTCCCACAAATTGCATGAAAGCGAGAGGAAAGATGCTACACATTAATAAATAAAGTCCCTCCCACCTGGTGTGCCTCCGCGGCGTCGGCGAGCTGCTTTTCCCTGGCGGCGGTGAGTTCCCGCAGCGTGTCCCACTGCTGGGCGAGCGAGCCCAGCCGCCGCTCGATCTCCGCGCTCTTCGGGTGCTTCGCATCGATCAGGCTGGGAACACCATTGGACAAGTCAAACTATATTTATAACTATATTTATATTGGCTGCAGTAGTGCGATATCATAAAGCTTTGTAATTAATGTAAGTCAAGTTTTCTTATTCAAATAAACTTAAGAATGTTGCTATAATAGTGCTTTTGAATCGCCTATATTTTTTTACCTACTACCCATTCAGGACGTGTATTTTTTAGCTGTGGAGAAGAATGGCCGCAAGAAACTCCACAGATTTAATAGAAGTAACGACATTTACTAAAGAAAAAAAAATTGTGTGTCGTTACCAAACCATACAATATGTAATTCAATGATATAGATTTATTTAACACAATAGTTTATGTTAAACAATTCCTTCCTCCATAGGAGTACGCGTGCTGCTCTCCGGAGTCACCGCTGTACTGTCTCGAACATTCCATCGCGCACAAAGAAATTTGGTGACTCGTTTCTTTGTCGCACTTTTAAAAGATGGGATAGTCTACCGGCACACGTTTTCCCTCCTTCCAGGCCACCTTGTGGGCCGGCAGGGTGAGGGTGACTGATGCTGCGTTGTTTTCACGCTGCACCAGTTGTCTTCGCGTCTGGACTCCATTTCCACTTAACATCAGGTGGAGTGGAGTCATTTGTCGAGCTACGTATAAAACAAATTGTTTGTCTGCGAGGCGTCCTTTGAGCCAGTTGTTTTTGAATGGTTTAAGCGCTGTGCTATTGTTGTGTCGTCTTGTTTGTATTGAGTTAATGTGCTATGCCTGTACTTATAACCCTACTTCAATGTGTTGCTATATGTGAGGACCTGTAATAGGCTTTTTGTTGCCATTTTTAAGTTTCTACTTTGTTTATTAGCTGTTGGTTTTCCAAATGAATAAATAAATAAATGCATTTACGTCCTATGCGTCGTGCAGGAGGGGTTTATGTCCACCAGCGGGCTAGTATAGGCAGATGGTGATGATGGCGATGATGTTTTCGCGGTTTCCTTTATATTTGGTTGCATGACTGCGTTTCGGGTTTATACAGCTGTTACCAAACATCCGGCAATGAGCCATGTGCCAGTGTCGTCACCTCATGCCCTTGGCGCGGTGCCGCTGCGAGACGAGTTCCCGGGCGCGGGCCTCGTGCAGCTGCGCGGTGTGCTTCTGCTTGAGCGCGAGCACGCCGCGGAGGTCCTTGGCCGCCACCTCCGCGCGGCAAATGCGCTGCTTCTCGGTCACCCATCCTGGTGGGGGTTAAGCGTTAGGATATTTATTTATTTATTTGGTAAGCTACACAAAACGGAGTTACAGCGTTTACACGGTCATTTACAGCTTGTACGTTTTCAACATTGGTAGACTGCACTTCCAGAGTATGCGCAGACAGCATGCATAAAACACATCGAGATCAAAAAGAATCGAGTTTAAAACATTATTTCAAATTTTAATTACAAAAAATAACATTAATAAATTGCTAATTCAAAATTCAAAATTAAATAGGGAAAGACAAAAACATAACATTCAATAAACAATAATGACAATAATTTCAATTAATAAATAAATCATTCTATAATTTTGCGAAGACTATAGACTTCCAGAGATATACAGAGAGACACTTATCTATACATTTGCACATTTTTAGGGGAATGATTAATCAATTTATTTAAGGGCTGATTTTCCAATAAATTTGAACTGACGATTAAAAAATCAGCCGTCAGGAAACATTTTAAATCAAATTTTTGTATCAAATGACAGTGTTTGGTGATTGCCTCAGACGGCATTGTCAGCTTCACCGGACTTTTTTGGGGGCGGCGAGAAACTTAACGGGTTCCTCGAGTCGTGTGGAACGAACCACCTTCGGAGGATTTCTAGAGGGAACGGCATCACGCCCTAGTGCGCGTCCCCGTGCCTTACTAGATTCTCCGAGGGGTTCGGATCGGATCAGCTTTTTAAACTATCATGGTCACTTGCATAAGAATAATTATTAATGGGTGTTATTTAAACGGTTAGCAAAGTATTCGTATTTTTGTTAGAAAAAAAAATGCTAATTGGGCAGCAACTTATGGTCAGCAAATATTTCTAAATCAGTCTGCAACTTATATCATTCTGGACAGCAGCGTTATGCCGCTCCCCCCTCCGTGACTCCTAACCTAACCTAACCTAACCGACAGTAAGGATTTCTTATGCTGACCGATTGTATAATTCTGCTGACCAAATGTTTATTTTGTAATACAAATAAATTATTTCCCATTATTAATAACGGGATTATTAGCATGTTGTACACAGGTGCATGTACTTCACTCAAAGCTGTTAAATTTCTTCATAAAGATGTCCTATAAGTAATTAGCACACGGCTTGAAGGTAGTTTGTTTAGAATCGACTATTGAGAATAGATTTCAGCCATTTTTATTTACAATTAAATAGAAACTAAGATTAACTACAGCCACAAACGAAATGGAAACTCGTCAAAGTTAAGCGGCACATCCCAAAGGATTGCCTCCAGATGGGTGACCTCACCTTTCTCCTCGTCGTGTTCCTCCAGGAACTGGTACAAATTCCTGGCCGGTATGTAGGAGGCAAATTACACTCGTGAAGACTAAGCGACATATCCCATTGGTTTGCCCTTAGATGGGTGACCAATTTTTGAGTATTTGCTTCTCCACGAATTGGTGCTGGTATCTCGCTAGTATATGGCAGATTACAATCGTGAAAGCTAAGCGACACATCCCAAAGGGCTGGCCCCATCTGGGTGGCCTCACCTTCCTCCTCGTCGTGGTCCTCCAAGAACTGGTAGAGGTTCCTGGCGTCCTCAAGCCGCGCCTTGCGGTCCTTGGCAGCGGCCACCAGGCTGTCGTAGGCGTCCTCCAGCTGTGCCAGCTGTTGGGTCAACTGCTGTTTTGGTTGTGTGGGACCTTCGGCGGCGGTGCCTGGATCGAGAGATATTATTTAGAACAGTATACAAAAGAATTTGTCCGCGTGGTGTCGGACGCAAATCGAAAAGCACTCTGGGTCACCGCGCGGTGGCGGGTAAACCATCACTAGGAGTCCCAAGAGTTGGTGTAAAGGCTGCAGCAGGCGGCCGGCCGTAAACACTTCGCGAATTCCTTAGCAAAAGTGTACGAATGAGAAACGTACATTTTGCGCCGACCCCAAGTAATAGGACCAGGGCAGGAAGAAGAGTATTCAAAAATAATAAAAAAAATTAAAAATAAATATAGTTAGGTACATAAATAGAAAAACTAAATCTTTTCAAAAAAATATATATAGACTATTACAAAACACAAATGTTGAGAACATTTCCACGAGCAGGATTTGAACCTGCACCCTTCTGACATACCGGGTCAGGTGCTCTCCCAATTCAGCTATCGTGGTTCTAACCAGCCCGCCGAAATTATTCAACACTATTTACTTTTTACTTTGAAAGCCAAAGGCACCCATTCAATGTCAACAACTACCGTCATTAACAACCGATCATAATATTTTTACAAATACTAAAGATCAGTTAAGAAGTAGGCAAGCTATTTATAAAATGTTTTTGATTTGTTTATATAATTTTAACGCAAATTTTGTTGCGAAACAAAATGGCGTCTTTGGCTTTCAAAGTAAAAAGTAAATAGTGTTGAATAATTTCGGCAGGCTGGTTAGAACCACGATAGCTCAATTGGAGGAGCACCTGACCCGGTATGTCAGAAGGGTGCAGGTTCAAATCCTGTTCGTGGAAATTTTTTCAACATTGTGTTTTTGTAATTTGTATCGCAACAAATTGCGTTAAAATTATATAAACAAAACAAAAACATTTTATTTTTTTTAATTCTTGGGAGATAAATAAAAGTGGAGAGTAATGCCGGTTACCTTGTCGGACGAGCCGCCGTATGCTCTCGTCCAGCGCTCCCAGCTGCAGCTCCTGCAGCGCGTGCGCCTGCAGCAGCCGCTCCACGTCCACCAGGTGACGTCCCACCTCTTCCGACTGGAACTGCGCCTGAGGAGGGAGGGGGGATTATGGAGTGCGTGTGTTTGTAATTGAACTCCTTCTAAAAGGTTGGACCGATTTTGATGAAATTTTTTGTGTGTGTTAAAATAGATTCGAACAAGTTTAGATTTACAATTGGACCCGGTGGGTGGCGCTACAATAGGGGTCCATCATGGGATACGGATGTTCTTAAGCGGACGAAGTCGCGAGCAGGCCACTAGTTTATACTTAAGAAACAATATAAGACATCAAACAGACAATTTAAAAAGTGCATGCATGTAAACAATTAGATGACAAAAATTGTTGACAATGTTTTTAGTATTATGAATTTTGTATTCACAATCACTATTGTAGTAACAAGATGAGAGCCCTTACCCACGTCCGATCATCGGTAACCGATTTTTAGATGGGTGACAATTACTGAAAATACAAAAAGTCGGTCACAAAATTGGTACTCCTCCTAAACCTCCTACAACCTCGGTGAAAAAATCGGTCCGATTACAGGTCCTACAATAAGTCGGTCGTGGGTGGCAGCCGTTAACTTTGACTAGCAAAAAATCAACCAGTTTGTGATTTACGCTGCGTGCCAGCGGTATTACGTCACTGTGAAGTTTCTGGTTGATTTTTTCTAGTATAAAATTATCTTGTTGACAATAATTAAAATGTAGGACTGCATAATCAGCTTCTCCTAGCAACGCCATCAGATCTCTAGTAGCTACAGCTGCAACTACTGGAGATCTGGTGACCTGATGATGGGAGCAGCTGCTCGCTAAATTTCTCCAGTTTAAACCAATCACTAATCATCTCCATAATAATGTCCAATAGAACCGCCTCTGTGGTCTAGTGGCTAGACAACCGGTTTAGACCCAGAGGTCCCGGGTTCGATCCCCAGCGGGGGGTACATGTTTGTGTATTCGGTTTGGTTGGTGGTAGGGCTAGTTTGTCCGCCTGGCTAGCTAGCACCGTCTTATCTAAATATGTCGCCATAACATTAATGTTTGTAGCATTGTTGTGTTCCGGCAGCTAGAGATAAGATAGCCAGTGCTTCACTAGTTGAGGATCCCGGGTGAAGTGCGCTTCCATCATTGGCCTTATCATCACTTAACATCAGGTGAGATCAAGGCACTGTGCTTACCCGTAAATATATAAAAAAATCTCTTAACAGCACTAGTGAACGCCTTTCCAGCACTTGCAGCAGTTCCTTCCACTGCAGAACAGCCTGCTATTTCCTAAACACTCCTCACCTACCAACCAATCACTGACTCTCATATCTTTAATCATGCAAGTCTCGCCCAGCAATGCCATAAGATCCCCAGCTGCTCCTACCACTGTTTCATCCAAGATATCTCTAGTTTAAACCAACCACTGACCTTCATCTCCATAAGCGTGTGTCCAATAGTATCAGCTTCTCTCAACAGCGCCATGAGATGCGCCAAGCTTCCCAAGGAACTCCTATGCCTTTCCAGCAGTTGCAGCAGTTCCCTCCACCGCTGCAGAACAGCCTGCTCCGTTCTGGAGACGGCTTCAGCTCCGTGGTAGTTCTCGCGGACTAGCTCGGCTGCCATCGCTGATAGGTCTTCGAAACGTTCGGTCCTGGGGGTAGGGGGGAGTTAATTATGTACGTATTTATTACATTACATATAAATGTTTATTACATATATGTGTAGGCAAATAGATCTCTTTTAGCAGTCCAGATGCTCCACAACTAGCGGATCAGGATTTAGCCTTTCGTTCTCATCTTGCCGACCCGCAAGTTGCATCTATCTGAACATCTTGACGATTATTTGATTTAATATTCTAAGGTAGGTAGTTAGTTCAGTTCCAAACTAAATATTATGTTGAGTTCTTTTGCGAGTGCTGAGATCGGACGAGTGAGTAAAAGTTCTTTATTATTTCAGTATTTTTTTTTATTCAAATAAACTTAAGACACATCAAAACACGTATTGCCGTCGTGTCGGTCCCGGCTGCATTAGCAGTCGTTAACGACAACCTTCCGCACTGGGCCCGCGTGGTGGTTTAAGGCACGTTCTCTCTGTGGTGCCATCATCCATAAGAGAAGCTCATGCCCCAGCAGTGGGAGTCATGAAATTGGCTAGAGAGAGAGACTGAGAAAGAGAGTACCAGACTATCGTAACCCACAAGGAGGTATACCTGGCGTGAGCTACATACTTGGGGTGAGGCCGTGAGGTGGTTGAAGTACCAGGCTAGCATGAGCTATGAGGAGCTACGTATTAACCCGCGTGGTTATTTACGGCGCGTTCTCCCTGCGGTGTTTGCGTCCATAGGGAAGGCTCGTGCCCAGCAGTGGGTCTATAAAATGAGCTGATGATGACATGATTGTTGCAGTAGGTGTACCTGGCGAGTATGTCCGCGGAGATGGCCTCGTGCTTCTTGACGGTGGCGTCGACCTGCGCCAGGTTGGAGCCGTAGCGCGGGTCCGACAGCACCTGGATCATCTCCTTGAGGTAGCCCTTGCGGAGCACCGACTAAGGGGAAAGGTTTCATTATTAAGAATTGTGAAGTGGCACCAGGAATCGACAGGCACCAGAATTCGACAGGCACCAGTAATCGACATGCACCAGTAATCGACAGGAACCAGCAGTGATCAACATTGTTTTTGACTGGTGTTGGACTTCAGCAACAAACCTGCTCCCTAGCTGTTATCTCATAAGGTTTAAATAAAAATCTTAACAATAAAAATACTTGAAATGAAATACGGATCTACTCGCGTTTATTTTACACATCAGTTTTAATTAATGTTTATCCTGACGTTTCGAACCGTTTGCAGGGTCCGTGGTCACGGGGAGACTGAGGTGTTGGCCGTCTCATAATTAGTTAGTAGCTTGTATACCCTCATTTAAAATGTAATAATGTGTAATGTATGTAAAAGTTGTTGTTGTTTGTTGTTGTTGTTATTTTTTTTATTTTATAAGAAAAACTAACTAATAAACCGATTTTGATACAACGTTCTATGCCTAATAGTCTAAGGATAATACAAAGTTGTTGAAAACATTATTAAAAAAAAATGTTTATTCAATTAAATTTATGCGATTTAAAGTTAACTAAGTATGGAAAGTAACAAATCGTATGAATTCTGTTGACATAACATATTTTATAGTTTTCTAATGTTTACGCGAACACTACAAATTAAAACTTACGAACCGATGACATAGTGCCATTCACAAGAGCTACTTGTAGCCTAAACTGAATAAATTATTTTGAATTGAATTGAATTGAATCCGGGCGGCTGCACTGACCGCTATGCTACCGGGAAGGCTGACGTGAGCGCTGAATTTTGTCACTGCTTTTTAATTTTTTGAGTGCTAATAGCGGCACAGTGCGCCATCTATCCAACGGTCGTTGCAACCGATGGCCATGCAGATGAAATACCACAAATTTGGTAACACAACGCTTTAGTATTTTTTATTTTTTTCGTAAGTGCTTGTTGCACGGAAGCTAAATTAAATATTTATAAAATTTATAAAATACAGTGAAAAAATTAAACGCCAACATCAGTGCAACAACACTTTTAAACAAAATATTAAATAAATATCTGTTTTTTCCACATTACCTTGGTGTTAAACTTGTAGTTGAGTTGCTCGAGCCGTTGCTGCCGGAGCAGTTCCGTCCTCAGCGCTATCTCCCGCGCGTGCTCGGCCTGTGGGAAGTGCCAACACATTAGTAATGCGATCGTGAAAGTCAAGCTACTTTCGCGATGGCGATAATACCGAGATATGCGACCGAATCCATAAAAAAATCAACATAAGAAAGTTCAGCAAGTCCCTGTGTCTAAAAGCACGTAAAGCCGTTAAACCTGTTTCACATTTTAAGTGGAGTACCAGCTTAAGACGACTCTCTCCAGTGAGCTAGCGAGATAAGTTTTTGTCCAAAACCAAGGGTCACATTATGTTAATAAGACTGTTCTACTCTGGTCCAGCAATTGCCAAGCTCTCTCCAGGTCCTGCGGCAGGTATCTGTATAATAAGACGCTACCAGAAGAAGGCGAGAAGCCACCAGACCACTTTCAACATCGTTTTTAGGTATAAGGTTCAATGCCTTAGTCTACGCCTAGATCTTACCTGTTCCAGCTGCTGCCAGGCCCTCTCCAGGTCCTGCGGCAGCTGCCCCTCCAGCGGCGCCCAGGTCTCGCCCACCAGGCTCTTCAGCATCGTGTTGATGTGGAAGAACAGCGCCTCGATCTCGGACCGCTCGATGTATCTGGCAAGTGAGGATGTGTTTTTTAAAAACTGTACATTGTCTTAAGATGCGTGCACATCGACCTATCCAAAACAATCAAACTTCTTCAATAAATATTCAACCGTATGCCATATACATAAGAGTTCAAAGTCTATTGAGGAAATTTGACAGTTAGTGGTGACAATCTGATGTGCAGACGTGTGTACATTGCATGTCGTTAACAATGGAATTTTCTTAACAAATTAATTTTAAACGACGTAACAACTACACTCACGGTCCTCTACTCATAATTGGGGGAATTTCACGGACCTGTATTTACATGGGATTTTTTCACGCCCCTGTAGTACCCGCCTTTGAGGGACTTTTCCAAGGTTCTGTACTCACTGGAGGGGGGGGGGGATGAAGGAAAACCTCCCTCCTTCATCTTGTATTCGCTTCAGGGCTTTTTCAAGGCTCTGTACTCACTTGGGGGGTTTCTCCACAGTCCTGTACTGCTTGAAAGCGAGCAGCAGACGCTGGATGCCGTCCAGCGCGTTGGGCAGCTCGCGGCCATTCAGCTCGGCCACCTTCAGCCGGATCCACTCCAGCAGTGCGCTTACTAGGCGACTGTACTCCGCTTTGCGAGCGTCACAGTCCATGAGTTGGCCGATGATCTAGTAGAGATAGGAAGGACACTCAATAGTGAGCTTGGAAAAGAGATTTACTGGTAAACGATTTATTCTCAGATAACTGGGGGTTCATTGTTTCAAAATGTTTATGTGTAAACGACTGTAGTTTAGTAAGTAGGTTTTCTATTAGTAGAAAAAAATATTTAGTTTTTAGGATTAAAGGTTTTTTTTTCTTTTTTTTCCTTTTATAACTAAAAATAGGAATATTCATGAGAAACGCGATTGCTAAGCTTGAGCAACTTTTGCGAAGGCGGTCATCGGATGGGTGACCAAAAACTTATCATCTCTCGCTCCTCCGTGCTTCGGACGGCACGTGAAGCCGTCGGTCCCGGCTGCATTAGCAGTCGTTAACAACCACCGCACCGCACTGGGCCCGCGTGGTGGTTTATGGCCCGCTCTCCCTATCCATCCATAGGGCAGGCTCGTGCCCCAGCAGTGGGGACATAAAATGAGCTGATGTTGTACTCGTTGTTTTCCTATGCAATTACTTGACGTTCATAAGTGCAATTTATATGCCTGAATTGAATAAATAATTTTCATTTGAGAGGGGAAACGCTTTCCCATAGTGGAGTATAAGCAAGCTCACATTGGCGATCCTGCGGCCGCTCTTCTGCTCGTTCTTCATCCTCGCGAAGGTGTGGTAGTAGCTGGCGACGTACGTCATGACGGACTTCTCGTCGGGACGCGTCGTGTCCACGTCTGGGAGGTATAGGGAAAATCAACAAGAGTTCACGTGAAAATAGATAAATAAATATTATATACGACATCAAATGATTGTCTATACAAGCAGTCCAAATTTTTAATTGTTTCTTTGAATGGATTGCAAATAAATATTAGGGTTTTGCATATTGTTTCTTTGAATGGATTGCAAATAAATATTAGGGTTTTGCATGTTTGTCATAATATGTGTTCTGTTAGATGTGAAGTTAAGTAAGTATATGGCCGTCGCATAGTTTTTAAGAATATAAGATTGAGTATTATAAAGGTTAATTGCAAGTAAATTGAACTAACTAAACTACGAAATATTTTTTTTATTTTTAGTGAAATCTAATCGGTCTAATTTCGATTAAATCGATTTGTTCGATCTATTTATCGTAAGCTAATATGGGTAGACCTACTAAACGCGCTGCTCGTATGCGACAGCGCCGTTCAAATGAGACATGCGAAGAAAACGAGAAACGCCTATCTCAAAGTAGGAAATCAAAAACTGAGTTCCGGTGCCTGCTTTCTTTTGCTTCGTCATAGTCGCTTAACTATCTTAATCGAGATATATTATTGCCACCCGTGAAATACTTATCATTGACGAGTTCCGGTGGAAATCTGTGGTCTTTTTCATCAGTTACACTTCATCAAATGATACTCTCTGAATGCAAATGCTAGACTTATTGCTGAAAATACCAAAATCGCTATAGGAATGCCTACAATATTTGAGTAGTTCCCTCTATTCCTTAAAGATTCCATCATCAGAACTGGACCAAATTAAAATGGGACCACACGGGAAGCACTAGCTTTACAATAAAGAAAGAATCATCAAAATCGGTTCACCCAGTCGAAAGTTATGAGGTAACAAATTTAAAAAAAAAATAGTCGAATTTTTTTTTTTTTTTAAGTCGGTCGGTTCCTACCTTCAGCGTCGAGCAGCCGCGGGATGCCGAGGTGGTTGTGCGCGACGTCGAAGGCGTGGTTAAGCGTCTCCACGTGGTCTGCCGCCGGTAGCTCCGCCCAACGAAACAGGTCCGGCCTGGTACACACACAAGATTACAATAAGAACTGTTCAAAATTAAAATAGGATCATATCGGCTGAACGATATACGTTAAAACAGTCATTCAAATCGGTGCATAATGTTGGATTTATAAACGCACTGCTTCTTTTTAGTTGATGGCTTCGTGCGATTAGCACATTTAGCCAGTGTCAAAGTAATTTTCCTTACAAGTAATACATAAATAATAGTACATTGTTCACCGAGAGGAGAAAGTGACCGATTACCGTCGAGGGTGTCGTTTGAAGCCCGAGCCGCAGGCGAGGGCTTTAAAACACCTGAGATCGGGAATCGCAGTTTCTCTCGAGTGATACATAGTGCTTTATACTACACCTACAAGGAAAATAAAAAACGAAATCTTTACTAATTGAAATTTATATTGAAATTGGAAATGGCGCCAATCGCGTCTGCAATTTTCACATGTTCTTTTTTCAAATTGTTTATCCTGCCGCCGCAGGGTCGCACTGCCAGCCCGACACCATCCAACACACAGCTAGTGGCCAGTGTCATTTTGCGAACTTGGAGATAAAAACTCACTGTAAAAACTTTTTGGCTTTTGATATTTAGGTTACCGGCGCATAGTCTTACCCAAAATTAAAAAAGAAAAACCACGTAAGAAATGGATTTTCATACACTTTTCTCTCCCGCTCAGATGCGTTTTCTCCCCGCATATTTGTTCGATGTGCAATGACGTACTTTCTACCGTAAATTTGATAAAGTATCAAGGTACTTTCCAAGCAGGTGTAGTATAAACAATATTTCCTTCCAGTATGATAATGATGAATGATAATAGAAATGAGAAGTGAGAAATGATATACCCCCAACCCCCCGAGTATCTCAGTAAAGATGTGGGGCTTTACTAAGTCCTCGGGCGGACTTCTTGAGAGAATTTGAAAAGTGAAGTTGCACTGTTTTGTTTCATTTATTTTTTTGCATCCATAGGGAGGGGTCATGTCTAAGCAATGGGAGACATACATTTGGCTATAGAGAGAGAGCGTGCGAGAGAGAGAGAGATAGTGATAAAGAGACAGAGAGAGAGAGAGAGCGTGCGAGAGAGAGAGAGAGATAGTGATAAAGAGACAGAGAGAGAGAGAGAGTGTGTGTCAAAAGTACCAGGCTATCATAACCCACAAAGAGGTAGGTGAGGTGGTTGAAGTACCAGGCTAGCATGAGTTATAAGGAGCTACGCACTGACCCGCGTGGTGGTTTACGGCTTGTTCTTTCTGCTGTGTTTCCATCCATAGGGAACGCTCGTGCTCCAGTAGAGCGGACATACAATGAGCTGATGATGATGATAGTGTGACGGTGTACCTGTGCGCGTGTATGAGCGCGTTGAACCCGAGCCCCGAGCGCCAGGAGTCGGAGAAGTTGTGGATGTGCACGCCGTGGTAGCCGCTGGTCTTCCGCTGACACCACAGCAGTAGCGCGTCCTTCGCTGACTTCTTCTCGGAGGAGACATTCTCTTCATCCTGGTCGGTGGTGGAACAAATGTAAAAAATAAATTAATATTAGACAACATCATATACAAAATGTTTTTGTTTTGTTTATGAAATTTTAACGCAAATTTTATTGCGAAACAAATTACAAAAACACAATGTTGAAAAAATTTCCACGAGCAGGATTTGAACCTGCACCCTTCTGACATACCGGGTCAGGTGCTCTTCCAATTGAGCTATCGTGGTATTTGTAGTATTGTGGTTACTATTTGTAAAAATATTATGATCGGGTGTTAATGACGGTAGTTGTTGACATTGAATGGGTGCCTTTGGCTTTCAAAGTAAAAAGTAAATAGTGTTGAATAATTTCGGCGGGCTGGTTAGAACCACGATAGTTCAATTGGAAGAGCACCTGACCCGGTATGTCAGAAGGGTGCAGTTTCAAATCCTGCTCGTGGAAATTTTTTCAACATTGTGTTTTTGTAATTTGTTTCGCAATAAAATTTGCGTTAAAATTTCATAAACAAAACAAAAACATTTTGTATATGATGTTGTCTAATGCAAGCCACTCGGCTACGGGGGTCATCATTTCAATCAAACAAATTGTCGGTTCATTATTGCAAACGTCCATTTGTACCTGCGCCTGCACATCGAACTATCACAAACTGTCAAATTTCCTCAATAGACTTTGAGCTATGACTCTTACGCATGTGATTGAACTTTTATTGCAGTAATTTGACAGTTTTGGATAGTGGCGTCTGATCATTCAAAGGCATATTAATTAATTCAGTTATTTTATTAAATTACCGATTCGAATAAGTACTTTCTTTTTATCCTTTTACGGGTAAGCAAGTTAAGTGATGATAGGTGGACGCACTTCACCCTGCATCCTCAACTATAGAGGCACTGGCTATCTTATCTCTAGCTGCCGGAACACAACAATGCTACAAGCATTGATGTTATGGCGGCATATTTAGATAAGATGGTGGTAGCTAGCCAGGCGGACAAACAAGCCCTACCACCAAACCGAGTACACAAATATGTAACCCGGGAATCGAACGCGGGACTTGTGGGTGTAAGACCGGTGGTTTCAACCACTAGACCACAGAAGCGGCTAAAACCATTCAATATTGATATTCCTCTTTTACATTAAGCATGGCTCAAGTTAAACATTTTTATGACTTGAATTTTAATTGTATTAGTAATTAGGGCAATTGACATTTAATATAGGCATTTATTAAATTATAATTTTCTTGTGAAATGGCTTTTGTAGGGTTTTCCCAACACCAATAATTTCGCCAATGTCGAAATTTCTTGTCAAATGGCTCGGTATGACTTTTGAACTTTGTTTACTTTGCAAAGAGGTTAAATGTTAACCACTACATTTTTTTTTGTTGTAACCTTGTTGTACATATAGGGCAGAGGAGCTGCACCATACAGCCTCAAAGTTGTTTATTTTGGTTGATTTAGTTGTCTTTTATTTTATTAATTAAATTAAGTCTTTTATTAAATTTTTTCAACATTTGTGTTTTTGTAATATGTTTCGCAACAAAATTTGCGTTAAAAATTATATAAACAAAACAATAACATTTTATAAATAGCTTGCCTACTTCTTAACTGATCTTTAGTGTTTGTAAAAATATTATGATCAGATGTTAATGACGGTAGTTGTTGACATTGAATTGGCGCCTTTGGCTTTCAAAGTAAAATAGTAAATAGTGTTGAATAATTTCGGCGGGCTGGTTAGAACCACGATAACTCAATTGGAAGAGCACCTGGCCCGGTATGTCAGAAGGGTGCAGGTTCCAATCCTGCTTGTGGAAATTTTTTCAACATTTGTGTTTTTGTAAGTCTTTTTATTTCCAATTTTATTGTATTAATTTTTTTTATTTTAATGTATTTTTGCATGCTACCGTGGTTGGCTGAATGGGATGAGCGTAGAATTGTCACAACATCTCCCCATGTACCCTATTCATACGCAAATAAAATAATTTCATTCCATTTGTAAAGACCGGCTTTGGAAGAACAAAATTTTTTTCGAGTTTGTTAATTGCTACTAGGCACTTTCAGCTTTTAAGGAGCTCGATGGCGCAGTGGTTAACGCGCCCGATCAGCGAGTGCTGAGGTTAAGCAACTTCCGAAAAGGCCGGTCATCGGATGGGTGACCAAAACTTTATCATCTTGAGCTCTTCCGTGCTTCGGGAGGCACGTAAAGCCGTTGGTCCCGGCTGCAGTGGGGACATAAAAGAGCTGATAATGATGGTGATGATTTTCAGCTTCACCGAGCTTTTTTGGGGGCGGCGAGAAATTTAAAGGGTTCCTCAAGCCGTGTGAAACAAATCACCTTCAGAGATTTTCTAGAGGGAACGGCATCACGCACTAGTGCGTGTCCCCATGCCTTACTATATTCTCCGAGGGGTGCGGTTCGGATCGGGGAGACTAAAATGTATCAACACGAGCCCCCTCAACCATTACTCTTCTGGGTACTGACCACGTCGATGGTCATCGGTTGGGTGACCAAAAATGTACTGACCACATCAATCTCGATCTCTTGTATCTGGAAGCGCAGGATGATGGTCCAGATGAGGCCGAGGATGAGGCGCGGATTTCCGTCCACGATGTCCTCCGCGCCGATCGACTCCAGACGCACCTGCGGACCAAACACAACGACTATTAGATGTTTATTTATTTAATTTATTAGTTCTGCCAACATTTTCTACACTCTTTCTACTACTTTCTACACAAAAAAAGAACACATTTTATACAAAAAAAAAATATAGTTCCATATTCATAAATTTTTATAAAATACAGTGAAAAAATTAAACGCCCACCCGACCCAGCCAGCGTTTGGATAGATGGCACTAGTGCCGCTAAAAAGCACTCAAAAACATTAAAATAGCAGTGACTAGCAGCGCTTACGTCAGCCTTCCCGGTAGCATAGCGGTCAGTGCAGCCGCCCGGATTGCGGAAGACCCAGGTTCGATTCCTGGCTGGGTCGGGTGGGCGTTTAATTTTTTCACTGTATTTTATAAAATTTTATGAATATTTAATTTATCTTCAGTGCAGCAATTAGCACTTGAAAATAAAAAAGTAAAATTTAATATAGTTCCACTAAAAATAATTAGATATGAGACAAGATATGAGACAACATTATACTATACATTGTTCTGATCCCGAGGTAAGTAGCTAAAGCACTCGTTTCATGGAAATCAGAAACAACGACGGTACCACAACCACCCAGACCTGACACAATATCGAAAAGTTCGTTTTCGACATTAACCCGACCGGGAATCGAACCCGGGACCTCAGAGTTACCGCCGCCCAAAGTCCGGCGTGTAAGCCACTCGGCTACGGAGGTTGTAATTGTTAGTTAAAATAGTTATTCATTTAGTTTTTTGTTTTCTTTCTTATTTAAATGGTTATCTAAGTTGTTATTTAAATGTTGTACACGATAAAAGGCTTTCAAACTCACATTGAAATCTCTGTAAAACTGTTCTAATATTAGATAGATAGATAGATAGATAGATAGATAGATAAAACTCTTTATTGCACACACACATAAAAGTAAAAACAAACAATGACATTTTTATATCGGGGTGGGCAAAGGCGGTCTTATCGCTTAAAGCGATATAATTATTACGATATAATTATGTTTTTAGTTAGAAAGCTGCTTCTGTACAATGTAGTTAATAAATAAATGCAATTTCTTATATAAAAATAGGCACAGTGTTAAAACAATTACAGGCAAACACAACAAGAATTTTTGATTAAAAACCATACCTACAATAATATTATACGCTTAAACCTTTTTTTACATGACTCTTATCAATCTACACATAAATGCCCTTCAGTTAAACATTTAACCGAGAAAACAATGTTTAAGACGTACAATAGTTCAAGATAATTAGTTCTGAAAGTCATCAATAGATGGCGCAGTATCATAACTCGTGCATCGCGGTATGGTTACGTTTTGTACAAATCATATATACTTTTGAATGTCAAGGGTAAATAAACCAGCTTAGAACAGAACCATAATTGTTTTATTCAAATTAAATGAGGTTCACCACTTTATTAGATCAAATACCTCAGATGGTATTGTTCACGGGGATCCAACCCGCGACTTCTGGGTCTAAGACCGGTGGTTATAACCACTAGACCACAGAGGCAGTCCGAACCATTCATGTTCCCCTTTTATACTAAGCAGGCTCAAGTTAAATGAAAACACATACACGTATATACATAAGTGTAATAATAAATAAATAAACAGTTTTTACCATATTACAACTGCTTGCCAGATCCGTCCTACAAACAATTGTTCTGTATTCACAGCAGACGACAGATTAATGTATAATGATCGAACTTCGACCACTGGGCGCCCAATAGTTGCAATTATTTGTGGCGCAAAAAACTATAATTCGGATTTTTTTTTTTAAGAAAACCATGTTTTTATCAATAATAAAAATTAAAAAAAAATTTGATTACAATATGTAGCCCCCGCTGGGAAACGAATTCGGGACTATTGGATATCCGAGAATCAAGTACGGAGGCGGTAAAAGTATTTTTAGCATTTTTCTTATTAGCTGTTTCATGATCTTATCAGATAATAGCCAACGTCATAATTAGACGGCAAAATTTAATGACTTTGTTTGGCTATTTTCATATTTTTCTTCGCATATATATACATATATAACACAACGCTATAATAATACAAAAACACAAATGTTGAAAAAATTTCCACAAGCAGGATTTGAACCTGCACCCTTCTGACATACCGGGTCAGATGCTCTTCCAATTGAGCTATAGTGGTTCTAACCAGCCATTTTTATAAATAGTGTTGAATAATTTCGGCGGGCTGGTTAGAACCACGATAGCTCAATTGGAACCCTGGTTCAAACCCTGCTTGTAAAACATTTTTTCAACATTTGTGTTTTGTAATTTGTTTCGCAACAAAATTTGCATTATGTCCAAATGTCTTGTGTCCGTTTACTTCGGCGTGTACATCAAAACCACACTGTACGTCAGACCCAGTTTTGGTCCCATTTTTATAACCACGACATACACTGTGCTGTTTTCAAGTGTCATTGGCAGTAATGGTCGCTAACCTAAAAGTGACTCGGTTGCCATAAACAAAATTTGCATTAATATTATATAAACAAAACAAAAACATGCTGTAATAATACTTTTTTATTTTGAAGTGCTAATTGCTGCACTGAATCTAAAAAGCAGAAATATCCGTTGCTAATCCCTATTTCTAATCTTTGAAAGTAAGAGTGTTGACCAATGGTCCCTGTCACACTGGTGCTATTATTACCCTTTGACTGAATTGATGCGATTTAAAATACATTAAGGAAAGTTTCAAAATAATTGTATACTTTAAATTCATATGAACAAAAACATTGACTATTTATTTATTTAAAACTTCCGTAACATAAATTACATGGCGGACTTAATGCCCAAGGCATTCCACCAGTCAACCATAGGTTGTATAGGTTGTAACCATAGGGGGTTAGGGGAGCTCGATGGCGCTATGGTTAACGCGCCCGATCTGCGAGTGCTGAGGTTAAGCAAATTTCGCAAAGGCCGGTCATCGGATGGGTGACCAAAAATGTGTCATCTCGACCTCCTCCGTGTTTCGGAAGGCACGTAAAGCCGTTGGTCCCGGCTGCATTAGCAGTCGTTAACAACCACCGCACCGCACTGGGCCCGCGTGGTGGTTTACGGCCCGTTCTCCCTATCCATCGATAGTGATGGCTAGTGCCCGAGCAGTGGGGACATATGAGCTGATGATGATGATGATGATAGCCGGTATTTAAACCTCGATATTTTCCTAAGCATAGAAAGTTACATATAATCTTGCCGCTCGGTCACCGAGACGTTATATGATGCATCTATAAAGTGTTACAATTCCAAGTGCACCGTCGCGTAATCGTTAGACAACAATGAGCTAGATAATACTATTTATCTTGGCTATAGACACATAACAGCGCGGAAGCCTTACGACTGATCGCGCCTAAGGCTTCAGGCGCCGTCAGTAAACACCGCATTATTGGGTCAGATATATACTTTATGGAAAATTAAACAATTATTCAACTATAAAATGTTTTTGTTTTGTTTATGTAATTTTAACGCAAATTTTGTGTTGCGAAATTTGTTTCAACATTTGTGTTTTTGTAATTTGTTTCGCAACAAAGTTTGCGTTAAAATTATATAAACAAAACAAAATGATTTTATAAATAGCTTGCCTACTTCTTAACTGATCTTTAGTGTTTGTAAAAATATTACGATCGGGTGTTAATGACGGTAGTTGTTGACATTGAATTGGCGCCTTTGACTTTCAAAGTAAAATAGTAAATAGTGTTGAATAATTTCGGCGGGCTGGTTAGAACCACGATAGCTCAATTGGAAGAGCACCTGTCCCGGTATGTCAGAAGGGTGCAGGTTCAAATCCTGCTCGTGGAAATTTTTTCAACATTTGTGTTTTTGTAATTATTCAGCTTTTACAGGGAGGTTGATAAGCTCGGCATTTGCCTAGCTAACTTAAAAAAAGAACATTTGGCTGCACATTTGGCTGCACTCCACCTTATGTGAAATGGAAATGCGAGTCCAGACGCGAAGACAACTGACGCAGCGTGAAAGCAACGAAGCCTCGACTGACCCTCACCCTGCCGGCCCATAACGTGCCTCTTCACGCCTCGTTTAAAAGACCTCATGTCAAAGAAAGAAGAGAAAAACTACATACTAATCTGGAGTGTGTTATAAAGGTATAATCTGGACCTCTTCAAGACTTGAATAGGCTATTTCTAGGCAGGCATGTTCCATCCTCGACCGCACCGTCACTTAACATCAGGTGAGGTGTGGTCAAACGCCTGCCGATATCAATAAAAAAAGAAAAGTTGTGAAACTATTATTGACGTGACAACGTCTTATAATTCGATGGAGCCGGCTGCACGCACGAAAAAACATGACTCATGCGGCGTTACCTCGCTCTGAGGCGTTCCATTTAAGGCTTGAAGTGCAAGCGAGAGCGCGGAACGAGCGACAAAGAGGCACAATCGGCCTCCGCGTTCGGCAGCGTTCGACATCTGTCTCTCTCCTACTTGAGTGAGCGATGCGTCCGCGTGGACAGATGCTATACAATAATACATTTACATGTTTGCGTCAAGTATGAAGTGCAGTGAAAAGTGAATGTGGTGTCAATTGTTTATAGCAACGATAATTGCGGCGATAAAGGTAATGATTATTTCGATATTAAATATATGTTCAGTGATATATTGTCGAATATTCGTGCTTTCATCATTAAAATAAATAGCATCGGTCCGCTAGTGCAGCGATTGTAGGTTATGATATAATTGACAAAACTGTAACAATAAGTTAACAGAACTATTTCACGATGAGTAAAAAATCAATGGCTTTACTATTCGATCGAAATAATTATCGAGCGTAACTATGATTTTCATTTATAATTATAATTTTCTTTTGGAAAATGCAACCATTCCATCAGTATTTTCTTACGACGTTGTCACGTTCAACTATCGTCAGTAAACCGACTTTACAGACAACCGATTTTTTTATTATCTAGGACTGTAGAAGTAATGGGCAATTTAACAACTGATGACTAATCCAGCACTATTAATCTCACTATCAAGTCGGTAGCGACATGAGTTTTGATAATCTGCCCAGATTAGATAAGCTCTACAAGCTAATCTGTGTTACCTAGCTGCGTAAGGTCACGCATGATAATAGCGTGGAAAGGAATATCACGATTGGATCAACCTGTTTCTGGTTATGTTGTGGTTTGTGGCATGAGTTAATGGGCAGACCTCCAAAAGGTGGGCCGACGATCTGGGGTAGCGGGAAGTCGCTCGATGCGAGCAGCACAAAACCGGTCGATCTGGAGATCCATGGGGGAGGCAGACGTCCAGTAGTGGACGTTTTCTCATTAGCCGAGATGATGATGATGAATGTGGTGATGATGGTGATGAGTAATGTGAAAGGTAAGCGCTTGCACGTTATCTGTAGCTTTTGATTCCATAGGAAGACGAGAATCCAATATTTTACTGTAACACCACTGATTTTTGGCCCCTTTCTTCTTCCATTTTTTTTGTTTGTGTTTTCGGGCTAATTCTTTTAGAGGTTATAGGGTTACTTCTACCAGGGATCTATCTCGGACTTGAGTTAGTGGGTCAGAAGATTACTTCTCTTGTTGACATTTTAAATTCATTTTTGGCCATTTTTGTGATGCTTGATAGTAAATCTCATCCCAGTTCCAAGGATAAGCATCCTAGAAGTCTAAAGACTTAAACAGAAAGTTTAAGTCTTAACCAGGGAAATAGCTAGGACCTACTAACCACAAAAAACCTAGGGCTTTCTTACCTAGTGAAGAAGTGTCTGAAGGTTAGGTATCCTACAGTCGTAAAAGCTAGCTAGGTCCTTTAACCAAGTCGTGACAAGGTCGCCCACGTTCTTGAGTGTCCCCTACCAAGATGCTATCCCCACCAAGGAGTTACCATCCTACCTTAGGGTGCAGGAGGCTCAGAATATTGTCAACGTTCTCAATCTATTTCTGGCCAATCTATTGCAAAGGAATACTGCTCAAAAAACTAAGAATAGGTAATAACCCTAAGAGCTAGCCTAAAATTTAACTTAGTCTCGTAAGAGCTCTAGAAGGAAGTCGTCTGGAAGCTCCAAGGAAAGGTATTTTAGAAGGCTTGGACCTTCTAACAACGGGAAGGGCTAGGACAGTTTAACCGTTCTAGGATAGAATACCCGTGGTGTCACAATATCCCCTACCAAGATGCTGCTCCCTACGTAGGTGCTGTCCCTTACCAAGGCACTGTCGCCTACCCAGGTGCTGCCCGATACCAAAATGCTGCCCCCACCCAAGGAGTTATCACCCACCTTAGTGTGCAGGAAGCTGAGGCTCTTGTTGACGTTCTCTATCTTGTGCACGCGCATGCGGCCGGTGTTGGGGCGCGGCAGTCGCTCGCCGCTGATGATCTCCAGCAGCTTGAGCAGCCGCCGCCCGTCCGCCAGGTCGGCGAACAGGTCCTCCACCTCCATACGGGCCTGGGGATAGACAAGATGTTGTAATAAAAACCACAAATTTTTAAACATCAGGAACAATATTTAAATGATGCAAAAAACTTTTTACGCAAAAACCGACTTAAGGGACAAAGGAGTTCCAAGATGATCGCACATCAGGCAATCGGCTAGTAACCCATGTATTACTATTTCACCTCGGAGGAGCCCTATTTTGTTTATAAAAATAGTGGCGTCGAGGTCACTAACGGCGTTTACTCAAAATTGATGGTTTTTAAGGTTCCGTACCCAAAGGGTAAAATGGGACCCTATTACTAAGACTCCGCTGTCCGTCCGTCCGTCCGTCTTTTACCAGTTGGCTAGGCCAAAGTAAACATTAAGAAAACGATAGCGAAGTTGGAAAAGATTAAAATGTATGGGATTGACATAAGCCGCGCTAAATCACGTGGTCAATCTTATGTCAATCTCATACATTTTATTCTTTTCGAACTTCGCTATCGTTTTCTTAATGTTACTTTGGCTACCGCCCCTGGCTGCATCTCATGAACCGTGATAATTAGACAGTTGAAATTTTCACAGATGATGTATTTCTGTTGCCGCTATAACAACAAATATGAAAAAACAGAATAAAATTAATATTTAAGGGGGCTCCCATACAACAATCGTGATTTTTTTGCTCGTTTTTGCTCGATATTGATAACGGCAACAGGGTGGTTTTTTTTTGCCGTTTTTTTATATATAGGTATATAATGGTACGGAACCCTTCGTGCGCGAGTCCGACTCGCACTTGGCCGGTTGTATACTCTGTCTACCCTATTTGATAGAAGAACGTGACGTGTATGTATTTCAACACAAATATTGTCAGATTTAACTCGATCCATCTATCGATGGACTTTTAGTGAAATTATTTTAAATGCCCCAACTGCTTGGCTTTGTGACATGACTTCATACACAAGGCCGAGAGGTCGTCGTCGGTCCCATACAAATTCATACAATTGGTCAATTAATGGAATAACAGTCGTGTGGAGTGACTCGTTACTAGAAACAACACTAAATTGAGTCATTGTAATTGTATATTAAATTAAATATTGTATGATTTTTTTGTATATGTCGTTACTTCCATAGCTGTGCAATTTCTTTTTTTTGTTTTCCTTTAGTTGATGGCTTCGTGCGATTAGTGTCAAAGTAATTTTTCTTACAAGTATATATAGTATATAGTTTATAAATATATTTCCTTCCGACTGGACGCACCCGGTCTGCGATTGCTGAGGTTAAGCAAATTTCGCAAAGGCCGATCATCAGATGGGTGACCAAAAATTTATTAAAATTATCATCTTGAGCTCCTCCGTGCTTCGGAAGGCACGTTAAGCCGTTGGTCCCGGCTGCATTAGCAGTCGTTAACAACCACCGCACCGCACCGTAAGTAAGAAAGGTGATGCACAGCCCCTCGAGTATCTCAGTAAAGATGTGGGGCTTTACTAAGTCCTCACGCGGACTTCTTGAGAGAATTTTAAAAGTGAAGTTGCACTGTTTTGTTTCATTTGCCAACACTCATGCGCACTCACGAACACTTGACGGTTAATAATCCACTATTATTTCACATTAATATTCGGCATAACACAAATTTTAAAATATAAAACAAAACCGCAGACATGACTCTTCACTTTGCTGCCACGAAGTCCGTCAGAAATTGCACACCACAGCAAAAAAATAGACGTGAACGAGTAGTAGATACATAATGTTTGGACGATAAAAAAACACTTTTCATAAGTTTATTTGAATAAAAATTTTGACTTTACGCCTAGTGTCGGACAATGTTAGCGTCGCCGAAAAACAACATAGATTTCAATTGAAATATTACGGGGTGTCAGCAAGAATGCAGATCGGTATTTATTTGTGCGCGATGCCGTTCCCTCTAGATAACCTCTGAAGGTGATTCGTTTCACACGGCTTGAGGGACCCTTTACGTTCCTCGCCGCCCCCAAAAAGCCCGGTGAAGCTGAAAATGCCGCAGCGGCAATCAGCAATCTCTCTCCAAAAAAAAAAAAAAAAATCGGTATTTATGGTTGCTAAAGACTAAATCCGTTGCTGACTATTAATTATTTATGGACATTAATGTCGACCCCTGGTTCCTGTTGAACGCTTGTGCTACTACCCTAGATATAGGACCTATCACACGTTAGTTTCCTTCGGTGGTGGCGAATGGGCAGTTATCTGTTATTGGTGTAACTATGGTATTGCAAAATGAGTGTGGAACGAGTATTTGTTTCTTGTTTTATTTGATTACATCAAAAACAGGCACGGCATCGAATGGAAAGAGCAGCCGGGTATGAAACACTCCAAATCCTTCCTTGGCGAAAACGCCTTAGGACGGAGTAAGTTCATATGTGGAGGCGGTAGACGGCAGGCCCGACTAACCATCGGTGCCTTGACAGGGCACTATGCCACAAAACAAATGCTTCATAGAATGCACCTTTCAACAAATAGTTTGTGTAGGGCGTGTGGAGAGGAAACGGAGTCGATGCAGCACCTACTGTGTGACTGCGACTCTCTGGCTAGGAAAAGAATGGGACTCCTGGGGTCGGCCTATCCGAAACCGGAGGACTTCAGGCTCTTCGCTCTTAAAGACGTTGCCAAACTTATGGCCTCTATCTTTACAGAGGAGGAAGAGTGAAAGGATGGGGTTGCACAAAAGATCCCGATGGGTCGAGGTGTTACTGCGAGAGGGAAACCTCGGCAGGCCCCACTAAGATAAGATAAGATTTGTTTCTACTTTTATTATGACTGGGCTTTGGGCGCTAGGTTTTTGGGGGTCAATGCACATTTGCCATATAATAAATTCGTCACAGAAAAAAATTGTGGCACACTTCTATTTTCATGAAGTGTGATTTGTCATATTTTAATTTGTAACCTGCAACGAACTTATACACATATTTTTTTAATGCAAGTGAAAAATTTACTTTCAATGTATGGACTTTACAAAAATGTTACGAACTTACTTTGTGGCAAATGTACTATAACCCGGTTTTGGATAGCACAATTTTTTTTTTTTCTCCCTCCCTTCTTTAGACATCCTTCGCCACTGATTTAGTTTACATAGAACTAACCTTCTGAAGGAAAGAGTTGATCCATTTCGTGAAGGTCTTCTTCTGGATGTGCAAACGCTCCTCCTGCAGCGCCTTGATGCGGCTCTGCTCGAACTTGAGCGCGTCCTCGCGCTGCGTCATGTTGGTACGCTGCTGCACCGCGCTGGCGTACCCGCCCGGCTCATACTGCGGCCCTGGGGACAGGAGTAACAAAATTAGTGCTTTGATGAGACACTGGGGGACAGGAGTAACAACGTTAGTACCCTTTTAAGACAATGGGGGATACAAGTAACAACGTTAGTACCATGATGAGGCACTGGGGGACATGGGTAACAACGTTAGTACCCTTCTGCGACATTGGGGACAGGAATAACAACGTCAGTGCCTTGATGAGACACTGAGGAATATGGGTTACAACGATGGGTCGCTGTAACCCCAAGGCCCCCACATATCTAATGTAACAACACATATCCCCAAAGATATGTAACAACATTGATTTGCACACTGTTAAGAGGAGCTCGATGGCCCGGTGGTTAACGCACCCGGTCTGCGATTGCTGAGGTTAAGCAAATTTCGCAAAGGCCGATCATCAGATGGGTGACCAAAAATTTATTAAAATTATCATCTTGAGCTCCTCCGTGCTTCGGAAGGCACGTTAAGCCGTTGGTCCCGGCTGCATTAGCAGTCGTTAACAACCACCGCACCGCACCGTAAGTAAGAAAGGTGATATGCGTAAAAAAGTTACAAAATAAAGCCCTTGCTTTACACAAAATACGATTCAAGTAAGTTCAGTCAGTAATAGGTAATTGGCTACTGAATCGATGTCCGACTTTTGTATTTAGGTATTTTTTGTCTATTTAAATATAAATTACAGTCAATCCTAACCTACGTTGAACAGACAAACAAAATTAATTTATATTATCTATCCCTAATAATCTGTGTAAGCTAAAAATCGAGGCCATAAAGTTTTTTTTTAATAAACAAAGACATGCAACACAATCGTTTTGTTTTCTAAATTTGAAACCATGAACACTAACGCATACTCATTTTACAATATCTATAACTTTGACGTTGGCCAAATGTGCAACCGCGCCAAGCCATCAAAAAAAGAAAAAGCACACATTTTTTCGTAAATTACCATATTTCCTAGAGGGCTGGTGCTCCTGATACGAGTGGTAGCTGACGTTGCTCAGTTGCCGTTGCATGTTTCACTCCCGGTTGCACTAAACACATCTATCACAGTTTCATTGCGCAACTCGCTTCACTTTAAACTAATCTTTGGTTGGCACGCGGTGACAGCTATCACAAATGGAGGATGCAAATTGTTAAGAGGGAAGTTGGTCACAACAATAGTTATACGTCAGGATAAACATACGTGATTATTCGTGGTTATTCCGTGTTTTGTCTCTTTCACTCTAATTTGAAATGACGTTTACATGACAGGAACAAAACACGGAATAACTATTCGGACCTTATTCTTTGTTTATTTGTATGGCAGTAAATCTAATTAGTGTGTAAAATAAACGCGAGTCGATCCGTATAAATAGTTTCTTCTCAACAATAATCAGTACCAGAACATTAAACGTATAAATAGCATCACGAAACAGTTATTTAAAACCTTTTTTTATTTATTTGATTAAATCATGAATTTCCGTGAGCTAGTAAGTTAAATCGCAGTTACAAGACTGCTATTTAACAAGACGTCCAGTATAGAGATGTCGATGAATGGTTTTCGAAGAAAAAATATTCGAAGATACGGCTTTCGCATTTAATTAGGTATCCCATTTAATACAGACCTACTACTTCCTAGTTGTCAACCAATAACACTTCAATGAAACTCATATTTTTTGGCGACGAAACCCGCTGTTAAACAAACCCGCTGCCGTACATTGGGTAAAAGTCTCGAACACTGGTACCACTTATGTTCACAGTAGGAGGACATCTTTAGTTTTTAATTTTCAAATTATTTTTCTGTTTCTTTTTCCTTTATGAATTATTTCTTGTATTTTAGCACAGCGAATGTAAATCGAGCTGTCATAAAAAAAAATGTGTAGATATTATTTAGGTTTTTTTTAAATAATTCAGCAATGTTTTGGTACCACATATCGTATAAGTGGTAAAGAAAAATGAAATGCCAATAATGTTTATCAAAGGGGCACAAGCACATCACAAACGCCATTCTCGTCAGACGCAAGCGACGAGCATTGAATATGAGGCTGTGAGCAGCGAAAGTTAAAATGCATTGCGCATTCTAAAAGCCTTATTTGAAAGTAGAAAATACATATAAAACATACACTTAGCGTTGCAGCTAGAAATTCTGTTTTTGGCATAGTCACTAACAGGTAATTAGCTATACTAGTGGTCGAAATTCGACCGTAATTTTTTTATTAAGGCTGCACGGATTGTATCCTAACAAAGAAAAATTAAAAAAGATAAAATGTGAGTTTGGATTGGGCATTGACAGACTTCAGCCGCTCCTCATCCATTTTTGAAATTCTTTAAAAGAGTATTTAATGCGTGTGTGTCAAATACATGGTAGTGTGTGTAATGTTTGTTTTATTGATTTAATGTGTTTTTATGCATATTTTTTTAAAAATATTTACATTTTGCACTCTTTCTCTATAAAAACTAAAGTGTGCGAAATTTCATACTCCTCCGTCCGCGCAATTTTCATAAAAAGGGGTACAAAGTTTTTGCTTGCTAGATTAATCCTACTTATATTATAAACGCGAAAGTTTGTAAGTATGGATGGATGTTTGTTACTCTTTCACGTAAAAACTACTGAATGGATTTTAATGAAACTTTCCTCATATACAGACAATGACCCAGACCAGCATATAGGATACTTTTTTTTTTACTGTAGTCTTCGCGAACGAAGTCGCGGGCAACAACTAGTATATACATATATAGTGAAAAAAATACTTAAAATATTACAAGCTCAATAAATTTTACTTATTATTTCAAGTGCTAATTGCTGCACTGAAGCTAAATTACCTAAATATTTATAAAATAAAGTGAAAAAAATAAACGCCCACCCGACCCAGCCAGCTCAATAGTTTAGAACTTTTTTTATTTTATTGTCTTCGATTTTTGCATGTGCTAAAAAAGGTGAAACCAGTCGCAAGTGAATAACAATCAGTACAGTAGCCAAAAGTTCGAACACCAAAAATGACGAAAAAACACAACGTCACCAATTTGCTGCTTGTTTGGATTTTTTTAAATATATTTATCATGTATATATTTGAGTGTAGAATCCACCCCTAAACGTTGTACAGTTCATGCCAATACAGATTGTATAGTCTATTTAACATCACGCTATGACCGATGAGTCGCGCAAAAAAAAATAGTCTCAAACACAAAGTACTAGAAAATTTCAACGACTCTTCTGGGACCTCGGTAGCTCAGCGGTCAGGGCATTGGACCGGTTATCCAAGGGACGCGGGTTCGATTCCCACTCGAGCTTCGTGAGACTGGTTGATTTTTTCTAGTAATGTTTTATATTCAAAATGTTAAACAATTTTTTCACGGATTCGCGTTCATGATCACCCATCCGAGTCCGAGCGCGCTCACCGTTGCACATCGATCGCAACGCGCACGCGCACGGCTCATGAGAGTACAGTTACAGCGTACGACCGGTCGCCGCCGGCTAATTATTCGTCTGACCGGAGCGCATTGTACCGTGCGACCCGCGAGAGATGCGCGCGAAATGTCGATACTGGCCATACATAGTTACATTTGGGGAGATCGATGGCCCAAAGTGAGGCAACTCACGCCTTCTGTGGTCTAGTGGTTGCTGTCTTAAATCCAGAGGTCCCGAGTTCGTTTCCCAGCAGGGGTAGGTACATGAGTACTCAAATGAAAATGCGGCGGCAGGTTGGTTTCTTTGCTAAACGTTTTATGTGCAATATAGATTTGCAATCAAGAAATTACTTAAATAAAACCTTCCAAAATGAGCGATAGCAAATGGAGCCACAGCCCATTACGTTAGCACAATGTGGGCTCATGGATTGAATCACTTCTTTTGCCTGGTGCTGATGGTAGAAGGGTGAAACATGGGTTTGGGGAAAAGCGCCGAATCTTCGTACCCTTGTTCTACAGGTACGGTGTCTTGGTGGTACGCCTGTTTTGTGTACCATATAAATGTGTATTGACATTTTGAGGATCGGTAGGGTACTTGCGTAGTGTGCTCTCATCATCATCATCATCAGCTCATTTTTATGTCCCCACTGCTGGGGCACGAGCCTTCCCTATGGATGGATAGTGAGAACGGGCCGTAAACCACCACGCGGGCCCAGTGCGGTGCGGTGGTTGTTAACGACTGCTAATATACTATAAAAAATAATAACAGTGTCGATAGCTGAATGCCCGTAGCCGTGGTCACTGGAGTCAGAGCGCGCGTGACAGTAACGCACCGGCGACGGACCAATTAGCGATGTCAGTAATGAGAGGGTCACACTCAGCCACGCGCGCATGCGCACTCACTGTGCCGGCATTATGTTATCAGCCTGTGGTCAGCCGGAACACTATATTGGGATTTGTTTCTATAACTAGCGATCGTCGTGACTTTGCTGCGTTAAAAAACACTCGCAATCCTTTGAGAATATACTTTTGTTATTTTGAATTTTACATTCACAACGCTACTAATAGTTGCAAGACAAAATTTTACTAGAAATAACCAACCAGTCTCAGAGAGCTCGAGTGGGAATCGATCCCGCGACCTTTGGATAACCGGTCCAATGCTCTGACCGCTGAGCTACCGAGGCCCCAGAAGACTCGTTGAATTTTTCTAGTAGTTTGTAATTTATTTAAAAAAAAAAAAATTCCACTCCACCTGATGTTAAGTGGAAATGGAGACTAGGCGTGGAAACAACGCCTCTCGCCGACGTCTTCACGCCTCGTATAGGACCTTATGTAATGGACCCTATGTTTCCATCTGCTTTTTCTTTTATTTTTTCACGACCGTGACGTTTAGGGTTTCGCAACTGTCCGTTGCTGCATTTTATTTTATATTACTTCTACCGGCCATTTTCCAAATTATAACGTGTCTCGTTAATCACTCGACATTGGCGAAATTATTGGTGTTGGAAAAACAAAACAGAAGCCATTAAAAAAAATATATATATATTTTTCATAAAACCCTTGCATATATCACATTGTAACAAATTGTTGTAAAGTTAAGTTATTTATTAGTTTTTGTTTATGCATTATCAATTTTTTTTCTTTCATGTGTATCTTCAGTGTTATATAATAATTTGTGCTTGTGGTCAATAAATGTTTGTTTTTGTATCTGTAATAGGAAGGAGTGAAAACTTGGCTGGTAGACTATTTGGAAGTGCGACAAGGACACGAGTCACCAAATTACTTTGTGCGTGATAGAACGTCCAATGTATTTCGATGAATCCAGGCTTATTCTTTGTCAACATATTCATAACGAGCATTTGTGTCCAGGGGTTTGGGCTGTGCGTTGATGAGTCAGGGTCTTTCTTTTTATATATTATATTGTTTTATATATAAGTATATTTCTTTTCTCTTGCTGAGTTTCCTGCCGGTTCTTCTCAGCCCCCCAATTCTGCTTTTTATTTTGATTTGAAGCGCATCTGAAAACGCTATAGTTTCACCGTTTTCGTATTCTGCTAACTACGAAATAAACTATATAGAGTTAAAATAAAATAAAATAAACACGCCAAATATCATTGCGTTCTTTTTTTTGTAAATAAATAGCAGAATTGGGGGGCTGTACAAGGTCTCCCGCCCTGTGTAGACTTACGAACCGATGGCATAGTGAGAGCTACTTGTAGCCTAAACTGAATAAATGATTTGATTTATTTTTTTAAATACATACGTAGGTATTATGTACGATCTCAAGATACCTATTTCAATTTGGCCACCATCCGGTAACTTGACATCGCAAAAGCTGCTTAACATGCTAGACCGCGGCGGGCCAAGCCCGTCTGGCTTGACTGATGAAATGTATAATTATTACAATTAATGCATGCTTAGTTCGCAATAAATTTGCATACCTACGCCAAGATTAAAATGATTTTAATCACACGGGTCAATGTCTTGTATCTTGATGTTGCATCAATAATAATTGTGACGTCTAGTGTTGCCAGCTTGACGGATTTTTTAGGTATCTTAGAAGTATTTTTTATTTTTTTTATTAGGTACTACATTTAATCCAATACCCATCAATTGTAGTGATGACTCGATTTGAGAAAATTTATGGAGACCTTTGATCAGCAATGCGACAGAATATAGGCTATTTAGTACTTGCTTTATTTACTTTTACAATTTACTATCCCCTGACCCTCAGCGTCGCCCAAACGCGCTAGCACTTCGTTTTTTTTTTAAGTTTAGTTCGTTCCTTGAGGAACCGGCTAAGGTCATAGACCATGCTGCCATGTCATTAGTTTCTTAATTTTATTGTAATACATAAATAAACAATATTGATGATGATGAATGATAATAGAAATGTGAAGTGAGAAATGATATACCCCCAACCCCTCGAGTATCTCAGTAAAGATGTGGGGCTTTACTAAGTCCTCACGCAGACTTCTTGAGAGAATTTGAAAAGTGATGTTGCACTGTTTTGTTTCATTTACCAACACTTATGCATACTCACGAACACTTAACGGTTAATATTCCACCAATATTTCATATTAATATTCGACATAACACAAATTTTAGAAAATAAAACAAAACCGCAGACATGACTCTTCACTTTCCCGCCAAGAAGTCCTCTAGCACTTCGTATTCGCTAGGTACGCGTCTTTCTGATATTTTTATCAATCTTTTTCTATCAATTAGAAAAAAGATTTTTTCAAATCCTACTGGTAGTTTTGAGATTACCGCGTTCAAACAAAAAAGAAACTTCAACTTTATTATTAGTATAGATTAATGAAGAGGCAAAGTTTGTTTGTTTGTTTGTTTGTTTGTTTGTTTGTTTGTTTGTTTGTTTGTTTGTGAGGGTAATCTCTGGAACTAGTGGTCCGATTCCTTAAAATGTTTCACTGATAGAATATTTTGATAAAAATATTTATATTTTATTTTGATATTAAGTTAATTTTGTACCATAAAAATACGAAATCAATGCGGACAAAGTCGCGTGCAAAGTGCTACTTAGCTATGTATATGTTAAGAGTGGTCCTAGTTAATTGGTGCAGTGACTAGTGCAAATTTTTGCAATGTTCGGTGATCGGATCTTCGGTAGGCAGGTTTAAAGTCCACATAGACAAATCGCAGAAGTAACTTAGATATTCCCCGATCCGAGAACCCCTCGGAGAATCTAGTAGGGCACGGCATCACGCACTAGTGCGTGATGCCGTTCCCTCTAGAAAACCTCCGAAGGTGATACGTTTCACACGGCTCGAGGGACCCTTTAAGTTTCTTGCCGCCCCCAAACAAGCCCGGCGAAGCTTAAAATGCCGTTAGACAATCAGCAAACTTTCTCAAAAAAAAACGTAGATATTTTTATTTTTTTAATTTCGTTTTCTATATGTTGTGGTTGTTTTTTATATTTTGTGTGCTTATTTATTTGCAATGGAAAGTGTCCTTCTGCGGCAGGATACAACGAAACACCTATTTGTAAGCAAATAGTAGGTAAATCAGTAAAATTGTTGATACGTTCATAAAGATACCGTTCGTTGACCCAACGGTAGCCAAACGTTAGCACAGCACCGTCAGCCAATGTTTGCATGTTTGCCGAGCGCGGCATTTTAGCCGGCGCGGGCGGTTCAAAAAAGTGTATTAATTAAAGTTTTTAGTAGATAACTGCTTCGGTGGGGCTTGGAAGGTAGTGTGTTCGTGTCTGATTACCTGAGTCGATATTTTTATTCATAAAAATAGCATTGTGAATGCCAATACAACTATTTTAAATAGTTTTTATTGCTTTTTAAACTTTTGTTTTAGTCAAACATGGAGTCCACAAAATGTATTTGTCTTTTCTAGTAAAGGCAATTTATAATGATATTGATCAATCTGTTTTAGCAAGACTTTTACCAACTAGGGTAGTGGCACATGAGTGGCACCAGTATTCGACAGGAACCATAGATCGACACTTTTTCGTTTAATCATTGAAAATGAGGACAGCAACCGATTTTACTTTTTAGCAACTAATGAATACAGATACGCTTAAATATTTACAAAATAAGAATAAGAGGAAATTATTTATTGACGATCACACAGACATTACAGAAAGATACAGGTAGGTACACACGCCTGCACATCAACCTATCACAAACTGTCAAATTTCTTCAATAGACTTTGAACTTTATGCCCTAATGATATTGTTGAAAATGTATTGAAGAAATTTGACAGTTTTGGATAGGTTGATGTGCAGGCGTGTGTACAATGGAATAAGGAAACAAGATAAGAACAAAAAAACAATAAAGCCAACTAGGAGCCTGCCGTTGCGGTGCTGAAAAACAAACACCACCACAACGACGCTGGTATTCTGACAGGGCCTGTGGTGTAGGCCAGGGCCTGTAGTGTTGTGTGTGTCTGAAAAAATACAGTGAAGAAATTAAATCTTTTTTCACTGCATTTTATAAATATTTAATTCAGCTTCAGAGCAGCAATTAGCACTTAAAAATAAAAATAAAACATACTGCCAGACCAAAAGATACTGTAAGCTCTTTCTGCGTAAAACGGAACGCACCTGATTAAATTTAAATGAGGGTATACAAGCTACTAACTAATTATGAGACGACCAACACCTCAGTCTCCCGTGGTCACAGGGACCCTGCGAAGGGTTCGAAACGTCAGGATAAACATTAATTAAAACTAATGTGTAAAATAAACGCGAGTAGATCCGTAAAAGTTGTTTCATTTCAAAAATAAAAATTAAGAAAAAAAAAATTAAAATTTACAGATACGCTTCCTAGCTGTCACGCCGTAACATTTTATGAATAACTATATTATTTCTTGGTGACGTAGACGGTGTCGCCCGTGTCGTACACACGCCTGTCTATCAACCTACCACAAACTGTCAAATTTCCTCAATAGACTTTTAACTTTATGGCTATTCTATATGGTTGAAAATGTATTGAAGAAATTTGACAGTTTTGAATAAGACGCGCGTCTGTATATTGGTCTTAAAGTGACGAAAACTGGAGTCACTACACTACCTTTCGTTACTAATTCTCGTGAGTTGGCGCTTCGAAATCATTCGACCATAAGGTAAACACACAAACAACAATAAAACTTTTAGGTTACTAAACGAAGTTACATTTGCATATTCGAAATAAGTTTGCTGGGCTTTTGGTCATAGTGCACTATAAAATAAACGCGAGAAAATCCATAACTGAAGCGTTCTCAACATTAACAAGTAGTTATTAAATGGCGCTTATTACGCTAAGCACAACAAAATAATTGGATTGTGTTAAAAAAAGATTAAGTTGTTTCATTTCTCACGTACACCGCACCGGTACAAACAATACGTCTGCAAACCCACTTCCCATGGTGAAACTACGAAAAATACGCGCGCAGCGTAGTAAATAAAATGTAATGAACATTAAATTAAATGAATGGAGCATGCGGGAACTATTGTCACGACATTTCGTTTTTTATTTCGCTACGTGATAGCGTTTGGCCTTCATCTCATCTGTGATCATAGTGTAGCACCATTGATCGACAGGTACTAGTTTATCAACACTTTTGCCTGTACCTTTTGCCGCCCAAGCATGAATGCGTCACCGTGTCCTGTACGCCAAGCATTCATTAGAATTTTGATAACGATAATAATAAAACATACACAACATATACATTCAGAACATTAAACCTAATAAATTTATTTGTTTTTTACGTGTTGTGATTGTCCTATATTTTTTGTGTTTATTTGTGATGGAAAATGTGTTCTTTTATGATAGGGCATTTTCCAATATTTTTGAAGCTGTAAAGGAAAAAAGTTTTTTGCCGGTTCTTCTCAGTACAAGGTCTCCCGCCCAGAGTAGACTTACGAGTCTAAATACATGAGTCTGAATACATGATTTTGAATTTGAAATTTCAATTTGTATTTGAATTTGAATGAAATCACATTTGAATGAACAGTGTTTTAAAACATTGACCTATTTCATATTTGAGCTAAGCATGAATTTCTGTAACCTAAAAAGTTATTAATAAACACTGAATTGACGGAACAAAATGGTGACGTCATCGTCATAGTTCCCCATCCCTAAACAATTTCTGTGAAAGAAAATGGTCTCTCAATGACTAAAAAGTCTCTCTATTGACTAACCAGTCAACTACACAATTGGGTAGTTGACAACAACAACAATTAATTCAAATGTAACAACTTTTACGGATCTACTCGCGTTTATTTTACACATTAGTTTTAATTAATGTTTATCTTGACGTTTCGAACCCTTTGCAGGGTCCGTGGTCACAGGGAGACTGTCTCCCGCGAGTAGATCCGTAAAAGTTGTTTCATTTCAATGTGTAGTGTTCGCGTAAACTTTAGAAAACAATAAACAATTAATTCCTGAACAATAAACGTATAAATGAAATCTCGTAACAGTTCTTTATAACATTGACCAATTTTTTATTTGACCTAAGCATGAATTTCTGTAACCTAAAAAGTTATTAATAAACACTCAATTGACTGACGAAAATAGTGACGTCACAGTTTGCTAATCCCATACAATTTCTATTAAAATAATCGTTTTGACAGTTGTTAAAAAGTTTCTATATTGACTAACCAGTCGGCTACCCAATTCAAAGAAAAACTTACAACAGGAATATTGACTCCAAAGTTTCTAAATATCTTTATTTAGTGTGTTTGTAAATGTATTGTCGATCGTTGCCGTCATTTGCGTACAGGGCATGCTATCGCTTGTCGATTATAGCCGACTGCAGCTATCAAAAAGTAAAATAGAAATAGGGGGGTCACCAAACAGATTTGCGACTTTAGCTATAGTTGAATACAGGGAGAGAAACTTTCTAACTTTCATCCTAAAATTGCAATTGTCATTATTTTATCAGTATTTCATAGTTTTAGTTTTGTTACAATTATATTTAGTACAGTAATCGACTGTATTATGCTGTTGTATTCCGCCAATCCCGTAAAGAGCGTAGTGGGGAGAGTGGGTCGGCGAGAGTATAATGGCGGCGGCGCACACAGGCGGCTATGAAATATTGAAACTTTTGAATACAGGGGCGTAACCGTAAGCATTGTAAGTACGGCGCGGCGCGTGTGGACGGAGGTCAGTTGGGTTGGTTACGTAGGAGCCAGCGAACGGGAAGGACTAAAGGCGAAGCTATAACAGTTGAATAAATTATAGTGTTGCGACGATGTTAAGTATTTGTGTTATTATAATCAATTGGAAGTGAATTTATTTTTGGCGACAAAAACTGGTGTCGAACATTGGGTAACTGTGTCGAGCGCTGGTGCCATAGTGTTAATACATTTGTGTTAAGAATTGGTCTCTTTTTCAGAAAAAAAGATCGAACGCCGGAATGACAACTCTTGGAGGAGCTTTTGGTCAATGAAAGAGTTCATGAAGGCGACCTTCCGATGCCACTAAAACGTAAACTAATGGACATGTGTTTTCTCCCCATCCTGACGTATGTATTTGACGGAAGCTTCGAACTCTAGGCTCAGGGTGTGCCAGCGAGCGATAGAGCGCAGCATCTTAGGAGTAAAGCTCAGCAAAAGCAAGACCGCGTTTGAAATACAGAGCTGCGTTCTCGTACGAAAATTGCTGAAGTTACTCGAAGGGCTGCCGGGCTAGAAGTGAGACTGGGCTGGTCATGTCGTCTGCCGCATGCCGAACGAGAGGTGGGCGCGGATCACAACGGAGTGGACCCCATTAAATGCAAAAAGACGGCCAGGCAGACCAAGACAAAGAGAGCGAGACGACCTTGATGGTTTCATGAAGGAATGGCGTGATGTTGAAGAGTACCGGAAGGTGTGGAAAAAGTGTGAGGATGTCTTTGCCCAAGAGTGGAACAGCTATGGCTGATATAATAATAATAATATCGTGGTGGTCGACCGATCCCAGCGCCGGGCAATACTGGTTGATTTCACCATACCTCATGATGAGAACCTCGTGAAAGCAGAGAAGGACAAGCTCAGTAAGTACCTTGACTTGGCTCACGAGGTTACCGCCATGTGGGATGTGGATTCAACCGTTATTGTACCAATAGTCGTTTCGGCAAACGGTCTTTTAGCCAAGAGCCTCGATCAACACCTAGAGAGGCTCTCGCTGAAAGGTTGGGTCAAGGGTCAGATGCAAAAGGCAGTACTCCTTGACACGGCACGTATTGTCAGGAGGTTCCTCACTCTGCAGCCCTAACCAACGATAGCTTGGGTCTATCCCCGCTGCCGGTGGCAACCTAGGTTAAGTTTTTTATAATATTTTATATTGTAAATATGTTTTTATATGAAATATTGTAAAAAAATATTCTTAAGATACATATTTAATAAAGAGAATAATAATAATAAGTATTGATCACATTAAATAGCTTTAAAATAAATTACAAAGTGTCAGTTCTCCAGCACTCCACAAGTGGTGTTACTGTACCTTTATGTCGATAACGTAATTCTGTGTTATCTGTACAAATATACGATAAAATGGCCACTCCTTTTCCCCCAACCCTGGCTCGGCGGTTGGCACAGATTAAGTTAAAAGCCATAATTGGAAACTGGTCATATATCTCGCATTGTTTGTTGACTGAAATTTATCTTAAATGTAAAATATAGGTACCACTTTCTATTGTCCTTAAGTTGCGTAGGATAAAGCGAGAGAAATATTATTACATTATTATACCACCAGCAGTCTTCGACATTTTAGTCCTTTATGTTGGACCATGTAGTTTGTGTATGACCTTATATAAACGCAATCTTGGTAGAATATATAGTTTTTCTATATAGACAGATGTCTATATGAAACGCTAAGTGCTTCTTTTGATGCCGGAGCCTCTCCAACACTTTAATCTTTAAAAATAGGTCAGCTACTGATTTGTCTTTAACAACAATTGAATACGAGGAGAGGAGCTCGATGGCGCAGTGGTTGACGCAGCCGGTCTGCGCAAAGGCCGGTCGTCGGATGAGTGACCAAAAAATTATCATCTCGAGCTCATCCGTGCTTTCGAAGGCTCGTAAAACCCAGGGGACATAAAATGAGCTGGTGATGATGATGATGATGGTGTGGACCATCTGCTTCGTACCTGTCATCCAGTAAAATTTTAGTGACATTCTATACTATTTTTGGGCGATGAAAACTATTGTCGAACACTAGTTCAGTGTTGAAAACTGGTGTTACACCAATATGAAGCAACATTTTAATTATCTTTAAAGACTACATTTCTTATTAATCTCAAATATCGGCGTAAAACAATGGCAATCGTTGCTGCGTGTGAAAGTACCGGACGTCCATCTCTCACCCCTCCCCCCTGGCCCATAAACCACCACGCAAGCCCAGTGCGGATTGTTGGTTATTAACGACTGATAATGCAGCCAGGACCAACGCTTTACGTGCCTTCCGAAGCACGGAGGAGCGAGAGATGATACATTTTTGGTCACCAATCCGATGACCGGCCTTTGCGAAAGTTGCTTAACCACAGCACTCGCAGCCTCATGGTCTACAAGTAGTCTGAATAATGCTTAAATCAAAAATCTGCCTCGCCGAACACTGCTTCCACTATAATTACTGTTTAGTAATGTTTTTTTTTTTCATTGGCAAGTATTCCTAATTAATACAATTTATTGAACACCATTGAAACAAATAAAATCGCAAGTTCCATTTCCATATTGAAAACGTGCCGCGGTATAAAACGACATTCTTGCGAATCAACATTCGTTTGCCGAACTGCGCCGGGGACCGGTTTTAAAGCGTTACTTAACTTGTCTATGGAACAGGCACAACAGTTACGCGCCAAAAATCGCGATGGACGGATAGCATGCATGCATCAATAAATTTTTCCTTTCTTTATTGTACCTACTTAAATCAAATAGGTAAGTTTTAATTTGTACTAACATAATTTTAAGCACTAAACAAAATTGGATTGATAGTCTGAATAAATAAATTTTATTGTTATTATAACAGCATTTAAATGTTTTTCAAAGACTTCTTGGCGGGAAAGTGAAGAGTCATGTCTGCGGTTTTGTTTTATTTTCTAAAATTTGTGTTATATCGAATATTAATGTGAAATAATGGTGGATTATTAACCGTTAAGTGTTCGTGAGTGCGCATGAGTGTGCAACTTCACTTTTCAAATTTTCTCAAGAAGTCCGCCCGAAGAATTAGTAAAGCCCCACATCTTTACTGATATACTCGAGGGGTATATCATTTCTCACTTCTCATTTCTATTATCATTCATCATCATCATACTGGAAGGAAATATTGTATATTTATGTATTACTTGTAAGAAAAATTACTTTGACACTGGCTAAATGTGCTAATCGCACGAAGCCATAAACCAAAGGAAAAAAAATGTTTTTAATTTTTTTTTGATATTTTATGTTACTGGAACTAAATTTCAACCGCAAAGCAGCTATGAAAAAAACAATGCTGCTTAAGGGCAGAGATAGGTATAAGGTGGTCACTATCCAGTTTGCTACTTCACTTTTTTTCGAAAGGAACCAGTGAACAACGTCTTTTTTTCTTTAATCATTAGAAATAGGGTTCGGCAACTGATTTTTGAATAGAGTACCTGTTTTTCAACTGTAATTCAGTAAATCTTTAATTAAATTCATATTCCCTATTTTTGGCGACGCAAACCGGTATCAGAATCAGACTTATTTATCTGTGGGACGTAGGTTAGTATTGCAATGATGAAAATTTATAAATTTGTTAGTTTCACTACATTGCCACCTTAGTTATGTGTATACAATACTAATATATACTAATATATATATACTAATATATATACTATAATAATACTAATAATGTATACAAATAAAAGTTTAAACAAAATGGCAAATCTTAGATAAATCAATTACGAAAAAAAAAACAATAATAATACATTAACAATTCATATATGTACTACTTAGAAACGATACAATATTTTGTCACCTATTTTATTAAACCATTGATAAATTTATTAATTAAGAATGCGCAGAAAATATTAATAATATATAATGGTATAATTAATTAAGAATGGTGTCCAACACTGAGGAACTGTATCCACTTGTGCTTACGATAAACGATTTTAAGCCGGAACAAAGGCAAATAAAACTAGTTGTAACTTAGGCATTTTTGTGTCTTAGTTCATTTTAACCTTTCATAACAATGTGACCTATGGCATTACCACCCAATTGACTTTGAACTCCGTCTGTACGCAGACTTTGCTTTACGGAGAGTGAATTACGATTACTGGATTAATGTAGCGTGACACGCATTACTGATCCGATTTCAGTTTGATTGCGATCAGATGATCGCGTCTGGAAGCATTCTTCAGACATTTTCAAGAAGTTTTTCGTGTTTTTAGTTCCTTTCCGTGTTTTATGTTTAAGGTTTCTTGCGCCCATTCTTCTCCACAGCTAAAAAATAGACCAGTTCGAGCTAGACCTGCTTCACAGCTAAGTAATTAGCTCGAAGTATTGGCAAGCTGATACGGCAATGGGCTGATGATATTAACTCTCCACTCTGCCGCGCAATTTATGAACGCAGTAAAGAGCATGTGAACAGTTTCCAGAAAATAGATCGTAATGTCAGCACCTCAAGTATCACAATCAATAAACACAGTAAGTGACTTACTGCGTTCATAAATTGTGCGGCAGCACTGGGCAGATATCTTTTGGAGAGGAGACCCGCGGCTCTGGAAATGCAGGACGCCCCTTTGAACAGTTTGAACAGGTGTACGGAGCGACGATTTACGCAAAAGCGTTATGGTGGCTGGTAGCAGTTGAAAAAATAATATCCGGAGATCAGGCTCAGTGGCATTTGCTATGTCCAACATTGGACTGATAATGATGAGGCCGAGGATGAGGCTGATTATAATGATGATAATGAAACGCGTTCCGTTACAATTATGTTGAAATCCCAGACAGGTTATAAAATAGCCATATTTTTATCATCTTCAATTACTTACTTAATTATTTACTTAATTAATTATGTTTTGACGACCTCCGTAGCCGAGTGGCTTGCACGCCGGACTTTGGGCGGCGCTAACTCCTGAGGTCCCGGGTTCGATTCCCGGTCGGGTCAATGTCGAAAACGAACTTTTCGATATTGTGTCGGGTCTGGGTGGTTGTGGTACCGTCGTTGTTTCTGATTTCCATGAAACGAGTGCTTTAGCTACTTACCTTGGGATCAGAACAATGTATGTGAAGTTGTCTCATATTTATTTATTTAATTATATCATTATTTAATTATATCATTATTTAATATAATAACTAACAACTACTTAGCGCTAATAATAAATTTAATCAGGTGCGTTCCGTTTTACGCAGAAAGAGCTTGCAAACGGTTCGAAACGTCAGGATAAACATCAATTAAAACTTATGTGTAAAAATAAACGCGAGTAGATCCGTAAAAGTTGTTTCATTTCAACCTATTACTTATTTAAAAAACTAACTAATTTAAGTATTATTGCTCAATGTCTGTAGAATGGTATGAATGAATGAATGTTTGGGACTGTTAACGTAAGATCTTTTTACAACGTGATGCAATAAATATCTGTGACTATAAATGACTATGACTACGTTTGATGTGTTATTTTTAGACTTACTGGGTCCCTGGAGCGAGTTTCATTTGCCATTTGATCACGTTAACGAAAACGAGAATTAGTATGGCAAAATTTTATTTCTTTTCATATGTCGCCAAGAGGCGCTGCTTCAATGCCATACTATATTTCGCTTTCGTAAACGTAATCGAATGAATACAGATAGTGACCAAAACTCGCACTAGGCACCCTGTACATTGCTATGGGAAGCATAGACTAAAGACTTACTCTACAATTTTTTTTTTAAAGTTTAGTTTGTTCCTTAAGGAACCGGCTAAGGTCATAGACCATGCTGCCATGTCATTAGTTTCTTAATTTCATTGTAATACATAAATAAACAATATTGATGATGATGAATGATAATAGAAATGGGAAGTGAGAAATGATATTACCCCCCAACCGCTCGAGTATCTCAGTAAAGATGTGGGGCTTTACTAAATCCTCACGCAGACTTCTTGAGAGAATTTGAAAAGTGACGTTGCACTGTTTTGTTTCATTTACCAACACTCATGCACACTCACGAACACTTAACGGTTAATAATCCACCATTATTTCACATTAATATTCGACATAACACAAATTTTAGAAAATAAAACAAAACCGCAGACATGACTCTTCACTTTCCCGCCAAGAACCCACTTACTCTACAAACGAGTGACATTGTGTCAACCGCCCAAACGAGTCTACGGTCTATGGGCATCCACAGACATACAGAACGAGTTTGTTATTGTTGTGGCGCATTATCAGCATAATTGGGGCCCCCTGTCGCCACCGCGGCTGTGGAGTCCGCCTGTTTAAACTGGGCCGGTAGTCGACACGCATGAGATATGTTTTCTAAAGTTTACGCGGACACTGTGCATTCAAATTAAACACAATCTACGGGTCTGTATGATAAGTGATCGATCACTGCTATCAAGGTCATTTGGAATACCAGAGTAGATGCGTCGCCGGCCTTTGAAGAAAGAGTATGCTCGTTTCTTGTAGGTCCTCAAGCTTTAACGGTCCGAACACACTTTCCCTGTAAGCATTCAATAAGACCGTGGATCGTGGTAAGAAATTTCGCCGAAAACGCACAGTAGTGGATCGTGTCACCTGTCAAAGTGACAAGGATGAAATGACAGTTGATTACGGGGAGTGCGGTGAAGGGGACTTCACATCATCATAATCAGCCTTGGACTTTTCCTCATAACACCCTTGGAACACCGCACTGTTCCGAAACGGAAACGTGGTATGAACAACGATACCATCTTATTACAAAGACTGTTTGACTTTAGCTTTCCGAAGCGCAGACGAGGATAAATATTATGACTCCGTTTTTCCAAAGAGTTGCCAAACTTGCATTTTCAATCAATAGTCTTGTAACTTATTTTTATGTGTCTTACGAATAAAAGGGCAGAATAAAGTGCATTTAATAAAAAAAACAATGGTTTTACAATTAGGTAGGTACACCAGTTATTTTAAATTACAATATCGCGTCGAAACGATGTAACGAATAGTCATTATAAATATGTTTGCATAACTCGCGGATGCTAGCTTTATCTGCTAACGAAATCTCGACAGTACTCAAGAGTTCGGACGGAGTTATTCATCAACAGTTACATCAAGCAAGGTTTACAAGCTTCGGTACCTAATTAAAAGGCATTATAACTACAATACACGCGGGACGCGGCTACTGTGAAATATGGTTTCGTGAAATGTCAGATTTTAACGAAATTCATAGTTTAGTTAGACGGTACTAACATTGGGCAATGTACAATACAATACAATAGTTATATTTGTTTTTCTTTTCTGTTATGTCTGTGTGATCGTCAATAAATAATTTCTTTCTTTCTTTTAATAGACTAAGTGGAGCGACGAACTTCGCAAGGTGGCTGGCAAGAGCTGGATGAGAGTAGCCGCGGAGAAGCCTATGTCCAGTAGTGGACTAGTATATGCTGATGTTGATGAAGAAGTCTGTATAAGAGAGTCCGAAGAAAATAATAAGAAAAAGGAAAGTTCTGAGTCCCTGAACCCTTCGACCTAGAAAGTCGAAGTTGTGCAGAGTTTCCTTTTATGATGGCCGGATTTTTTTAACTTTTCCCGGGATCACCGGATACGGATCACGTGGGCGAATAACGACTGGAAGTCGCTAACATGCTACACAAACATTTCGATTTTAAAGTTAAGTAGCATTTATAATTTTTCATGAATTCTCTTAAACAAACTGGATTCGAACCTTAAATTGTTTATTGATAGTATAGGGTTTAGAATACGTGGCTCCGTGTTTATTTTAAGCGCATTTTTTATTATATTCCCACCTTTCCGTAAAATCGTATTTGGATCTAATTCTCCTATTTCAAGACTGCAAGTTGGTAAATGAATTTAATTGTAGATGTTATGTCCATGTTGTGTTTACCTGTACTATAAGTGTTTGTTACGCTCGGAAAATATACTTGGGCATGTATTTCTTTTCTGTAAAGGTTTTATATTATTTAGTGTAAACAAATGTTGGTAAATCAATAAATAAACATTCAAAACTAGGAAATTATTAACGGTATTATTGCTATGTTTTTTGTTGTGTAGGTATCCAATATTACGGCACAGTTGCATGCGCCATGATCACGGACGGATGTACTGGTAATAATGATCCCGTCAATAATAATTATTGTAATGTAAGTAACCATATAGTTTAAAAGGTAAAAATATGAAAGTTTTCTACTTCTATTTTAAGATATTTGAATGTAGTTATTCTGCCGAATATTGACATGAAACAATGGCGGGTTGTGTTTGTGGACGCGTCCATGAGCGTTGACAAATGTAACAAAACCACAAAACAGTGAAAAGTTTTTTCACCAGAGTTTTTTCCGTAATAACACGTGTTGTAATTAATGTTTATCCTGAAGTTTCTAATGTTTTTTATGACGTTTTTTAGTGTGTAAAATAAACGCGAGTAGATCCGTAAAAGTTGTTTCATTTCAATGTGTAGTGTTCGCGTAAACTTTAGAAAACAACACGTGTTGTGTTGTGAGACTCCATTTTAATATCTACCGTACAAATTGTACCCTTAGTATTAATTATTTATAGTATTATAATAAAAAAACACTTGAAATTGGCTAAATGCTAAACGCGAAGCCATTAATTAAGATAACTAATTAATTAACAGTGAAACATCACTTTTCAAGTTCTCTCAAGACGTTCGCGCGAGGTCTTCGCAATCACAATTAACAACTTCATTGAAACTCAAGTAGTTTTGGGAGAATATCAATTGTCACCGATCCGATCCGAACCCTTCGGAGAATCTAGTAGCGCACGGGGACGCGCACTTGTGCGCGATGCAGTTCCCTCTAGAAAACCTTTGAAGGTGATTCGTTTCACACGGCTTGAGGGACCCTATACATTCCTCGCCGCCCCCAAACAAGCCCGGTGAAGCTGAAAATACCGCCTGAGGCAATCAGCAATCTCTCTCAAAAAAATAAAATCAATTGTCATTCAACATCTATAAATAAAGATCAATTAATCATATTTACACTTTCTTCTACAACGAGCGAGATAGCATTATCAAACGCTCGCGTAGCGAATAATCGGTCTCAACGCGGCCCCGCGTAAACCCCAAGGTCACTGCCATGTATGGTTTTAAATTTAAATATGGAGTCACGCGGTCCACAGCCGTTAGCCGATAACACGGCCGGCGCGGCGGCGGCTGCCATTGCGGCCAGTTTTAATTTCGGCGTTAGATTAGCATAGACAAACTGACAAACGCAATGAATTAATCATGATGCGAGTTTTAAACATGTTGAGTACCAAATGCTTTTTTTTTTCGATTAATATTATTTTTCTACCGGAGGCCTATACCTATACTGGCTGTTGAAGTATTGATGTAATGATATTTTTAATATTGATAATTCACGGTACTAAGAACGACGATTAAAATGACATCGTAATCATTAAAATCAAAATAAACCGGAGTCAAAAGGGAAATTAACGGATTAGTCAATTTCAAAAATTTTAGCAACTGTCAGAAGATGTTCTCTATTTAAAATTGTTTAGGAATATATATAGCAAACTGGTCTATGACGTCACTGTTATGATCCATCAATTAAGGACCTTCTTTCATTCACCATCTACAAGTAAGTTCCCATTAGCGTTTACTTGACAGATAGTCCATATAAAACTGTCACTGTAACTGCCAAGTATCTCCTAATCAGATATTGTGAAACAGGCACTTAGTGTTATTAACCACTTTTAAGATTTAATTGATTAATATCCGATCCAAAGGTCTGTGTACTTTAAATTTTGTGGAATTATTTGTTGTTGTTGACAAGATCCCTATTGACGAATAGCGTCGCATCGTTAGTAAAAGGAATGTCAATGTCAAAATATTTTGTCTTCACTTGACAAAATATTTCACAGAAACAATTCGATGTTGATTGTAGAGCTACACACGTTTGTGAATGCGAGAAAAACAGGTCAATACAAACAACACATTGATAAGAATGCATGGAAATACTATCAGGTTCAATGATCCTTATATCGAATACCGGGAAAACATTTAAAAATAACTTGGTCGCGTTTGTCGGTTTACTGGAGTGAGTTAATTTTTACCGAGAAATTAACTGATGGTAACTACTGATGGTACTTTGCAATGCAGTCGGTCAGTAGGTTATGTAACAGTTATTTTTAAGTCTTATCTTTATTATCGTAATACCCTTAGCAACTCTTTCGATAAATTGTATGTAATTAGATTTTTTATCAGATTCCTTTGTTCAAGTTCAGCTACTAGGTTTTTGGCCAACTGCATTCCTTTGCCTAAAATATTTGACTCTATCATAGACATTTATATTCTTTTATAGAGGAAGAAAGTTGCAGTGTGAAATGTTAGACGTTTAAAGCGCTCTTTTGGATCTAGATAAAAATATGACGTCATTGTAGACATGATAAACGATATCTCCAAGACATATTTATCAGCTAAGTTGTGTGACTGCTACAAGTAGGTACAAGGTTTTTACCTAATGCAATACACTTGCCAATTTCATGAAGCTCATTCACGATCTAGATTTACATTTAATAAAAAGATATATACTACTTATTTATTTGCCTTCAAAGGCCGCTACATTGTGCTGATACAATATGTTTAGACCTACTTACTTCTCTAAGTGTAATTTGAATTTTAAAACGAAACTGAAATTTGAGAGACTAATCTCTTACTAGTAATTCTTATTTTAATGTCAGATTGAATTGTTTTATTAATTAGGCTATCTTTATATATAAAATATATATAAATCTTCTGTGCGTGTGTTTATTGAACTCCTAAACGGCTGGACCGATTTGGATGATTTTTTTTGTGTGTGTTGAATCCACTTGGGATTCAAGAATGGTTTAGATTTACAATTGGACCCGGTAGGTGGCGCTGCAATAGAGGTCCATCATGGGGCACGGGTGTTTTCAAGCGGACGAAGTCGCGAAAGGGCCACTAGTATTTATGTAAAAACTCCTGTAAACGAAATCTGTTTTAACTAACAATCTTTTTTTTATGTTTAAAAGTACCTAAAAAGTTAACGAAAAACTAGAATACTGCATATTTTTTAATTTAGAAGTTAAGTGTTATCCTGTTTTCATATGCAATAAAGTTGTAATTCCAAAATCTGCTGAAAGCATTCTGTGATTGTGAGAGTTTCAATCGAATCGCTAGCGGGAAAGCCGGATGGGCAAGTATGTGAAGCCGTCACACGCTGGTGCCCCACAGAGCGATCACAATACAACACACGTTCACACCTAAAAATGCACGATAAAAATCACAACAAATCGCACACAAAAAAAAGAATTTCAACAACAAGAGATTGAAACTTTTTTTTTATATATTTTTTTTTTAAGTCACAATTACACTGCTTCCTTTGCACAAATCACCTTTTTTGATAACGCGCGTTTCCCGTCTGACTTTTTACTTTTTTTTTTAAAAAAAGCGGCAACGACGGCGTTGGCGCTTGGCGGGGCGCGATTGCGGACTGGCATGAATGCGGTTCGTTTGCCGCTTCCGTCGCTCTGCTAAGATAGGTAATGAATTGTGAGTAACGTTTTAGGGATGCGTGCGTGCGAGCAAAACGGTCACTCAAAAAACTATTGTATTTTCTCTTGTAACAACAATATAGCATTGTGAATGCGAAAATAAAAATAATATAAGTATTGAAGTTAAACAAACGTTTTTAACTTATCTTTTTAGTCTTCTTTTTACAATTACTTTTTTTGTATTATCTGTCAGCATACTTTTAACAATAAGGTTACAAATGAGAGATAGTACTTTACCGTGTTTGAGATATCCAGCTTAACTTTTTGTGTAATTTTATAATTTCGCGATTTTTCTGTATTACATTTTCTGTGTTTGCCTGTATGCTACTCTACTCGCATTTATTTCCTCTTCTTGTGTTAAGAAAAATAAAATAAAAATTTATAAACAATTTTATAAGACCATAGGTACAAAACCATTTTTAAAAGGAAACAATACATTTCTTATTCAACCCCGACGAACAAGATTGACATCATAAATTGACACGTTAGGGACCAAATGTATTATTTTATTATTTGAAAATAAACAGGTTCCACGGTCTCAAACACCCAACTCGTTTGTAGGTAGGGTTAAAAAAGGTATAATTTAATTTTGGAGCTTTAAAAAGTATTCTTTTATATTTTACTAGCTGACCCGACGGACTTTTTTTTTTGTGTATTGTTTTACGGCTCTGGATAAAATCCATCAAGCCTATTCTTTCTTCATATGTAATACATAAATAAACAACATTGATGATGATGAATGATAATAGAAATGGGTAGTGAGAAATGATACTACTCCTCAACCCCTCGAGTATCTCAATAAAGATGTGGGGCTTTACTAAGTCCTCACGCAGATTTCTTGTGAGAATTTGAAAAGTAACGTTGCCCGGCGGACTTCGTACCGCTTTGACAGTTTCTAATTATGGCAACGAAACAAACAAATCGCGCTGTCACCTTTGATAAGTGTTGGTAAGTGTCATGTCAAAAATACGGAGTTTCATGACTTCTTAGCGGGATAATGAAGAGTCATGTCTTCGGTTTTTTATTTTCTAAAATTTGTGTTATGTCAAATATTAATGTGAAATAATGGTGGATTATTAACCGTTAAGTGTTCGTGAGCGTGCATGAGCGTTGGCAAATGAAATAAAACAGTGCAACGTTACTTTTCAGATTCTCTCAAGAAGCCTGCGTGAGGACTTAGTAAAGCCCCACATCTTTACGGAGATACTCGAGGGGTTGGGGGTATATCATTTCTCACTTCTCATTTCTATTATCATTCATCCATCATCATCAATATTGTTTATTTATGTATTACAATAATATGAAGATAGAACGAATGAATTGGCTTGATGGATTTCATCCGGAGCCGTAAAACAATTAAAAAAAAACGGAGTTTCATATAAATTTACCCACCTAATGGGCGAATTTCCAAATTCCATTTTTGTGCTCGTCTACACATAAAAGGAAGCATGGTGCAAATTTTCAAGTTTCTTATTCTAGAAGTTTGAGCTGTGCGTTGATATGTCAGTCAGTCAGTCAAACAATAAGTCAGTTTTCCTTTTTATACATATATACTACTCAAAACAAAATAAGGGCCACGAGGTATTTTGTCTGTACCATGAAAATAATAATATTTTTTTTGTCTCCATAACGAAAACCACGAGAACAACGAAATGTTGTTTTTACCGTGTAGACCAATAAATCTATCAGTCAGCGATCTCAGTTTTGCCGTGTAAGCTTATCCCGCCCCAAATCATTACATTTGGACCACCAAAACGATCGACTTCATGGATGCAGGCTTCTGAAAATCTCTCGCCGCGTCTTCTCCATACTCTAATACGCCGAACGTCGTTAAAAAATTTAACTTTGCATTCGTCTGTGAAGAGCACCATGCCCCATTGGTTTATGTCCCAGTCCAAATGTTGACGGGAAAATCTTAAACGATTTGCACGATGATTTCTGGTTAATGGAATACGGACAACTCGCCTTCTTGATGCCTGCTGGTCTTCATGCAATCGATTACGAATAGTTTGGTCACTGACACGAGTACCCGTTGTGAGCCGTAAACGATTTTGCAGCTTGCGGGCCGTCGTTGTGCGATCTCGGCGCGCACTTAATCGAATGTAACGATCTTCTTGAGCTGTTGTAATGGGAACTCTGGCCGAACCAGGTCTTCTTCTAACACTGCCGGTCTCTTGGAAACGATTCCATAGATTTTAAATAGCTCTTCGAGAAAATCCCAATTGCAAACCCACAGATCGCTGCGAATGACCTTCTTCAATCATTGTAACGGCTCTGGTTGCTGTCAGCGAGTCCATATGACGCCTGCGTGCTTGTGGCATATTGCAAAAGATGTTTCTGACTCGAGATATCAATGAACTCTGATAATTTCTAATAAACCATGAAGCTAAGGAAAGCAAAACGTCAAAGAAAATGGAATCAAAATTTTCAAAAATAATTTAAAATCAAATTTTATTTAAAATTGTTGCCAGCATTAGATGAATACTACAATATTAAAAAGTTTAGGTATCAAAGAGTTTGTATACTCAATATTTTACTACTTTCAATATGTAAATGTTTAATAATTTACACCAAAATGAAAAAATACCTCGTGGCCCTTATTTTGTTTTGAGTAGTATATTTAGATTAAACAGTTCTCGACATGAGTGAACAGCTACACACATCATGTTACTGCCTTTCAGCACAAAATATCTCATTATTTCGTACTTTCACTCTTTACTCTCGATCTCGTCGAATGTGCATTATTTACGATAGAGCGAGATAGCGTGACCCGAAACGGATAGCTTGACGTGTATCCTACTGTACATATTGCGTCGTGTATCCGTGTATATCGTGATTCGCGACACTGTAATCGGATCAATTTCTCTCAAACGTATTGCATATGGCATATATGAGAAACTCGCCGCCATCGACAGTCATACTAACGCCACGATTTATGGAGACTGTACATTTATGTGAAACAAAATAAATCATATATAAAGGGTACATTTTGGATTGATTTGATCCAAGTTCGGCAGACGTTTAAACTCACCATACCTTTAAGTCCAGATGTTTTAAAGACTAAAGCTAATAAGACAACATAATGATTTACATACAAATTTTTACGGTCCTTCTCCGAAAAAGGGGTACCTCGACAGAGCATAGAAATCACCAATTTTGAGTAAACTCGCCGTTAGTAACTTCGATGCTGCATTTAGCAAAGCCAAAGGAGGGCTCTGAGGTGGTATAGATAACGTAAGTGACAGGTTGCTAGCTGATCGCCTGAGACGCGAGATCATTTTCGAACCTCTTTTAGTCGGTTATTACGACATGCACGAAAAGTTAGGCAGCTTATACATTATATTCACGTCTCAAACCAGCTTGGGTTTTTAATTATATACGGAACGCTGCAATCATGGCCGCACTGAAAATCCCGGCCCAAGTAAAGGCAACTGGCCACATCTGCTGCGCTGTACCCGACACGTGCGCGCCACCCGGCCGAACGCTAAATTTGGCATTTTCAATGGTTACACTGGAACTGTCGAATCACACGGAAAGCAGCCCGGAAGATACAGTAAACTACTGGACATAAGCCTATCCGTATGCACGCCATTGAGCACGATCCGCGGCTGTTCTCATCATACATCTCTCTCCAGTCATCTTGCTAAAGTCGTAGAAATTATCAATCGTTGGTGGAAAGAGAAAACTGCTTAAGCGCCAAAAATCAATTAGTAGGAAATGCATTTTAAATATTAAACTCTAAAAGTGCATTACCCACGAATGCCCTTTTGGTGTTTAAGCAGTTTTACCTTTCCACCGACGATTAATAGTATTTGCATATGAATTTTGTCAAAAAATTTCACTTTGACTTGAATCATTCTTTCTAAAAAGAAGCCATCGGTTTGCTTTCAACACTTAACCACACAATAAGGGGACTTAACGGTGACGAAATTCGGAAATTGCTCGCAGCCCTGCTAATGTCACTACGCGCGTCGCTACAAATCGCCTTGCAACGTTAAAAACTAGCGGCCCGTCCCTGCTTCGCACGGGTGGACATTATTTTTTAATATGGCATAAGTTACTCAACGCTAGTAGCATTCTAATGGTGAAATATTTTTTTAAATCGGTCCAGTAGTTTTTAAGTTTATTCATTACAAAAATTTGTATTTTTGTATGTATTTTTGCTTTCCTCTTTATAATATTAGTATAGATTTATACCCAACTCACCCGTCCGCTTCGCTGTGCGAATATAATGGATCAATGAATGCTAATCAAAATAATTATTAGGTTTACTAACATCATATATAGCCTATCATTTGCACAATCGCGTTCTTACTACATACAAATTTTCATCAAGATCGGTCAAGCCGTTCTTGAGTTAAAAGTGGACATACAAACAGACATAGACAAAAATTTCAGACAGATTACAGATTTTTATAGTAGTATAGATAGTATAGATGAGGGACGGTCAGTTGAGTATCGCACTGTTTGACACAGTTTTTTAGAAAATAAAACATTACCGCTGACATTACATTTAACTTTTTTTTCCTTTAGTTGATGGCTTCGTGCGACTAGCACATTTAGCCAGTGACAAAGTAATTTTTCATACAAGTAATACATAAATAAACAATATTTCCTTCCTGTATGATTATGATGAATGATAATAGAAATGAGAAGTGAGAAATGACAACCCCTCGAGTATCTCAGTAAAGATGTGGAGCTTTACAAAGTCTTTACGCGGACTTCCTGAGAATTTGAAAAGTGACGTTGCACTGTTTTGTTTCATTTGCCAACACTCATGCACGCTCACGAACACTTGACGGTTAATAATCCACCATTATTTCACATTAATATTCGACATTACACAAATTTTAGAAAATAAGACAAAACCGCAGGCATGACTCTTCACTTCCCGCCAAGAAGTATATTTAGTTTTTTTGTCATTCAATTATGTAGGTACAGTAATGTCAGTAATACATCCTTCTTCTATAATAAATAACACTGCATCGAAAGATTAAGATTGTGAGAAACAATTTATCTCTTGATTATACCTACTTGCTCGTAATGTGCCAGATAATTGAATTCCGCTATAGATATAATTCTGTCGATAATTGACAAGTTGGTGTTCGAATACATCTTTCATTTATAACTTTAGTTGGACGCGCAGAAATTATTGCAAGTTCGCGTTATTTGGTTATTTCATACATGATAGATAGATAGATAGATAGATAGATAGATAGATAAATACTTTATTGCTCACACATGATGTAAGTATATTAGAAATATGATGAAATACCTACTAAGTACACACGCTTGCACATCAGACTAACACAAACTGTCAAAGGAGATTGTACTGCGTCCATATATTGCTCGCCTTAAAAATTATCATAAAAAGAACACACCCTCCAAGTTTCAGGTCTTTACGATCAGCGGTTCAGGCTGTGCGTTGATCCGTCAGTCATTCAGGACAAAGCATTTTGTATGTATAGATATTTGAAAATGTAGATTGGTTGAAAATGTATTGAAGAAATTTTACGGTTTTGGATAGGTTGATGTGCGACATCTGTACCGACATTATTTTTTTTTAAACTTAAGTGATAATTAGAGATCGGATATTCGGATGCATATTCACCTAAAGTTCATTTTTGGCTACAATATTATGGAAGCGGCTTCTTACAAAATATTTTTTTTAAAATATGAATCCCGAGATTCTGGAAAATTAGTGAATGCGAATCTAGTCGATATTATGGTGACAAATAACGTCTTTAGCATGTGGCATTTTTTTACCGACTTCAAAAAAAAGGAGGTAATATATCCGATTGGATGTATTTTTTTTTATGTATGTCCGGCGATTTCTCCGTCATTTGTGGACCGATTTGTAAAATTCTATATGTATTCGAAATAAGTGTAAGTCGAGGTCGAGTGTCCAGGTAAGTGTAAATATGGTTATAACTCCTTAAAAATTCGTACTCTGTTTGGAGATTTTAAAATATTTTCTTTACATTTTTAATTAAAGTGTCTACATCATCGTAGCTTAAACGTATTGTCTCGGCTAATCTGTGTAGAGCGTGCGCTAAACACGTAAAATGTTTCAAATTGGGAAATGTATATTTTAGTATTCTTCCAGCCAGTAACATACACGCTACGCTATCGGTACATAACATTGAGACATCCTGCACTTTACTGTCGAATTCATCTCCTCATAAGTCTTTTAAACATTGAATTACAAATTCAGACACAGAATGACCGTTAACCACATCTAACGTTTTTCAACATAGTATGTAAATTAGCCCAGATATGTTTTCCCTTAACGGTTTTACTAAAAAATGTACCACATATCGGCTCAGAAAATCAGTGGTTTCGTCTAGTGATACCCACAGTTTATTGTTTTGTACGTCACTACGAATTCTTTTTAATTTGTCTTCATAAACTTGACTCAAGTATTTTTTTCTCAACAACAACAAACAAGAAAAAGATAGAGTTACGCGCGCTTGTTCTGTAAGTTTGTGTTGGTCTGTACAAGCCGTGCTGTGGACATCTAACAACGTTTTGCATGAGCCGTCTATTTCTTTTTATAGTGCCAATGGCTATACCACAAACAGAAAAACAAGAGATAGCTTTATTGACAGCGGACAACTACTGAAATTAGTTAAGTTGTTTAACACCCGCCACCGTTGTAGGAGGCAGTGAAATTACATAGATATTTTGTATCCTAAACTTTCAACTTATTCGTCACATGCGATAATGTGAGTAAGTTATTAGTTTTTAGAGATTTAATTAGTTTTTCTTTGTAATTCGTGTTATTATTAGTTTGATAAAAATCTTTTGAAAATTGAAGAAAAAATATGAGGCAATCGTTATTTCTGTTATAAAAACATTGAATTTATCGAATCCAAAACCCCCAAATTCTTTTGATACAAAAGTGCACTCCATATTAGCACCTTAAAATAAGTAAATATAGCTACACCCGATTTGATTCTATAATAAAAAACTAAATTTGTCGATCCCGGAATCCTGGGATTTTTTCGATACGAAAGTGCTTTCCATGTTATGACAACACCTCAACTTTAGGCAAATATGCATCCGATTATCCTATCTCTGGTGATAATCAATGATATATCATCAGATTGAAAAAATCAGTGGAGCCTTATGGCGCGCAGGTTTGCGATCTTACAAGGTAACTTTCGCAATGACGGGTCACTGAGCGAATGCCTACTTGAATATATCACGACGAAAGACGAACTGTTGTGAATTATTACTGTAGTACTCCTGGTATCACACGGTTTAGTTAATTGGCTCGTTATCACACCAGTATGCAATTAGTAGTCCGTTCTCGCCTGTGGCTCTCACGTCCTCTATCCGACTACCCGTGTGTCTGAGACAACGTCATAATCTTACCATAGATTATATAGATACATACACAACATACATTTCACAAACTTTTCTTTTTTCCTTCATGGACTGCCATAGAGAAGTGAAGTTTATAAGCTCCATAGATTATAAGTTAGGTTGCCAGGTTATAATATTGTTGACATATTTTTTGACATATTATTATTGATTATGGACAATTTCTAGTATATTAATTTTGTATTTTTATTGTAATGTAATTTAATTAGTTTTTATCAATTTGGTGTGTTAATTTTGTATTGTTATATGTATGTAATAGTCATTGTTATTTATAAAATTAAAAGGTAAAAGATGTTTGCATGCTACATGGTCAGCTGAGATAGAGAAGACAAATAGATTAAGACCAAAAAATTTACCTTTCTCAAGCGCAAATTAAATATATTTCATTTCATTTAATTTAATTTAATTTCATTTCATTTCATTTTATTTCATTTCATTTCATTTCATTTCATTACAAACACTACATCACATGTAATATTAGCAACAAAACGCAGAATTTAGGGCAGCCTCCGCGCAGAAGCAGCGTGATCTTGAACTTGCCCGCGCTCGCGCACCTGTTATGACCGTGCATCTCGTCTCGCTCGCACAAATTCGGACGGGAACACGACGTAGAGCGGACAGCACGAGCCGCGCTCCTCAAATTAATGTTGCATTAATTCTTTTGCTGGACCACATCGCATCGCCGGCCGCCCCCGCGCGATCTACTAAATGCCACCACACATTTACAGAATACACTAAACATGCACACTAGTTTAGGTCCAAGACACCGTACTCGTAGAACAAGGATACGACGAGCTAGTTCACACGCGCTCTATACCAGGTACAGACAGACATGTACCTGGGCGCTTCTCCCCACCACCACGGCCCGGTCAACCCGAGCCGAGGTCCGAGCCTTTAGAGGCGCCCTCGGGGTGTTCCGCTCCCCGATTTGATCCGAACCGCTCGGAGGATCTAGTACTTTACGGATAACAAGTAAACTGTATTAAATTGATGCTAAGGACTAAAATCAGTTTCCGATCCTATTTTTAAGCTAATAAGCTGTTGGTCGCTGGTTCCTTACATACTTTCAAATTCCGAATACCTAAATCTATATAGTGACTTGTCCTGACTGACTGATTCATCATCGCCGAGCCGAAACCGTTGAAGCTAATTAGCTTCATCTGATTAGATGAAATTTGGACTGTAGGTTAATTGAGTGACGTAGGCAGCCACTAAGAAAGGATTTTACGGAAAGAAGAATAAAGAATGACTTGATAACACCATACTTAATAATACCATACTCGTGGTCAGAAATATAATGTCAACTTCTTGGCAGGAAAGTGGAGTCTGCGGTTTTGTTCTATTTTCTAAAATTTGTGTTATGTCGAATATTAATGTGAAATAATTGTGAATAATTAACCGTTAAGTGTTCGTGAGTGTGCATGAGTGTTGGCAAATAAAACCATACAGTGCAACGTCACTTTTCAAATTCTCTCGAGAAGTCCGCGCGAGGACGAAGCCCCACATCTTTACTGAGATACTCGAGGGGTTGGGGGGTTTTTCATTTCTCACTTCTCATTTCGATAATCTTTCATTATCATCATACATGAAGGGAATATTATTTATTTATGTTTTACTTGTAAGAGAAATTACTTTGACACTGGCTAAATGTGCTAATCGCACGAAGCCACCAACTAAAGGGAAAGAAAATATAATGTCATCAGTATGTCAAATACAGACAATTCCAATTCCAATGCGTTTTTACCATCTAACCTCTGCAGTAATAACGAGCGATGACGCTTCAAAGGTTGGCCCACAAAGGTCACAAGGACTCACACAAACCGACTCTGAATATCTGCGAGACTATTTCCTGCATGACGCCATTACCGCCAGTTGAGTCACGACGTTGTATTCTTCATTTCTGATCGTTAACGACCTATTACATACACGTAGAATTTGAGATATATGTCAATTTTGAGTCGCCGATCCGATCCGAACTCCTCGGAGAATCTAGTAGGGTAATCAGCTAACTAAAAAAAAAAGTATTTTGAGTCCGATTTGCAGATCTGCCTGCAGAAAAACCTTAAGTTAAAGGTGTGCGATTTGAATCAGCACGAGGAGCTCGATGACGCAGTGGTTAATGTGCCTTATCTGCGATTGCTGACGTTAAGCAACTTTCGCAAAGGACGGTCATGGGATGGGTAACCAAAAATGTATCGTTGAGCTCCTCCGTGTTTCGGAAGGCACGTAAAGCCGTCGGTCCCGGCTGCATTAGCAGTCGTTAACAACCACCACACCGCACGGGCCCGCATGGTGGTTTACGGCCCATTCTCCCTATCCATCCATAGGGAAGGTTCGTTTCCTTTTAATATATATATATATATATATGTTACTCGGCGCTAATCTAGCATTCTAATGGTGAAAGATTTTTTTTAATCGGTCCAGTAGTTTTTGAGTTTATTCGTTGCAAACATACAAAAATACAAAATACAAAGCTTTCCTCTTTATAATATTAGTATAGAAGTATAGATATAGATAATTATAGTAGGTAATAGATTTTTAGTGTGTTTGTGTGTGATTAGAAAGCGAAGAAAAGTTATAGTGGTTGAACGCACCTACTTTGACCACATAATGTTTGTGGCAGGCAGGGCCAGTGGTGTCCTTTCGTCCATTGTTCCCTTTGTCCCTATAAAAAAGAAACTTCAAAAAAGGCGGTCAAAGGAGTTTCGTAGTAGATATTTTTTAAATATAATGCCATGTTATAAAAAAATTGGAAAGAACGTTTTAGTCCGAAATATGGCACATTGTCAAGTTCGTCCATCAATCAATGCCTCTCTTGCCGGCCGCTACAGTAATGTAGGTATTTACTATTTTAATTCATTCATTCTTTCATAGAATAATAAGAAAAACATACATACAATTATATTTAAAATTAAAGTAATTTTTCATAAATTTGTATTTGTTGCTTCAGTGAAGACCTTGTACCACGCTTGTACCGAGAAGAAGTCGTATGCAACACGACAAGGGCTATTTATAACTCTTGTTCTTTCTAACGGATCCTTAAAAAAGAATCCGCCAAAACAAAGCAAACGGGCGGGCGCCCATTTTGAAAATGGAAACAAAAAACGCGGGCGGTTTGCGTTGGCGATACGTCATCGGGGCAACGAGCAAATTCAGAATGTTGACGCAATGTCAACTCTGACAGCTTAGTCATAAAGTTCATATTGACACTAACGACAATTTGTAACTCGACAAAACTATTCCGACTTGCCAAATAAGTTTGCGTTAAAAACTTAATTGCAACGCCTTATTGAGAAGGTGATAAAGTAAAGAATTGTTTAGCACGTTCAATGGTGCAGTATTAAATGTAGGTAACTCATACAGTGATCTCACAAAGCAAAAATTACGTAGTATCAGAATATGACTTTTATTATAATTGTAAACAAATTGATGGCCGCATGAGGTGAGTTTAAGACATGATATCATAGTAATTGTCTCATCCAATGTTGTCTGACCGCTGACTCATCAATACTGCAATAGGATGCAAACAGATGCAAGATATCATTTGTATATTATATATAAGATATTATTATATAGAAAGATATTATATAGAAGATATTATTTTATATTATATTTTATTAGTTATAGTCTTAGTTGTAGTTTATAGTCTTGCTCACGTTTGCTTGTCGTGGCAGCCTGTAAGTGAATCTGCACTTATCCTAAATATAGTACATAAGATTAAGGGCCTGTTTCACAATGTCTGATTAGGAGATATTTGGCAGATAAAGTGACAGTTTTGTATGGACTATCTGTCAAATAAACGCTAATGGGAACTTACTTGTAGATCGTGAAACAGGCCCTAAACAATGTAAATAGTGTAAGATATGTTGGTTGCCCTTAATAAATAAATAAATAAATAAATAAATAAATAAATAAATATCCGGCAGGCTTATTATTACCGAAAAAAAAACAACAACCAGTTGTTAATTACAGACACAAGTCGCTCAATGTATGTAAACTATTACATACATTTTAATCGCAAATGCACTAAGCGAGCGATCGTTGAGCGATTTGTGTCCGCAATGCCGATTTATCAACCGCAACCAGAGTAACTTAAGCTTGCGGAACAGAGGACCTAGTACCCTGGGGAGATCCCCAAAGAGACGCGAGTATATTCGCCGCTACACGCGTCTCGTTTTCACAACTGCAATAATACTGCTATAAGAGTTTCGTCATACAAACTCACGGACATGCAATCTCGCAACAGCTGCGCTCGCTCGGACTGTCCCGAGATTTGTGTCCGTGAGAGAGATGTGTTTTGTTTTGGAGAGTTTGCTGATTGCCCCAAACGGCATTCTCAGCTTCACCGGGCTTGTTTGGGGGCGGCGAGAAACTTAAAGGGTCCCTCAAGCCGTGTGAAACGAATCACCTTCGGAGGTTTTCTAGGGGGAACGGCACCACGCACTAGTGCGTGTCCCCGTGCTCTACTAGATTCTCCGAAGGGTTCGGATCGGATCGGGGAGCGGAACAACCCGAGGGCGCCTCTAAAGGCTCGGGCCTCAGCTCGGGTTGACCGGGCCGTGGTGGTGGAGGGAAGCGCCCAAATACCTGTCTGTTACAGACCTGGTACCGCGTGTGGACCGGCTCGTCGTACCCTTCAAATTCAAAATTCAATGGCATTTAGAGGATCGCGCGGGGGGCTCCATGTGTGCTCGAGCGCTGTATGGATTAAGCTTACCCTTCGTCTCTTTATCTTCTGGTTTCGTATTTTTCGATGCATGCTAGAGGCTGTGGTCATACACGCATTTGGCAAGCGTGGGTAGTTGACAACAACAACAATTAATTCGTGAGCAATAAACGTATAAATGAAATCACGTAACAGGTCTTTAAAACATTAACCAATTTTTTATTTGACCTAAGCATGAATTTCTGTAACCTAAAAAGTTATTAATAAACACTCAATTGACGGAAAAAATTGTGACGTCATAGTTTGCTAATCCCATACAATTCATATTAAAAATAATCGGTTTGACAGTTGTTAAAAAGTTTCTATTTTGACTAACCAGTCAACTACCCAATTATAGCAATGACTTTATTTGACATTTCAACAAGTCCAAATTAAAAGGTACATTGCTATGTTCATTTATTTATAATTCATGCACCTCTATGTCGTGGCCGGATCTTAAAATTGATCTCTTCATGATGTGATCGACCATTTCATGATATGGCCAGCTTAACTGATCATATCGTTCAAGCATTAACGTTTAGCATATTATTTAATGTAGGGTTTCCATGATATCAAAGATTTAATAAAAAATCTAAATAAAGAATGAAGATATATTTTATTCTTGTAAGTAGTGTTGGCGATTCGAAAAATACTGCTCAAATACTGTTTATCAATATTAGTGCAAAATTATAAATACATGATTGAAAACTAAAATCGATAAGTATTAATCGATCGTCAATAGATCGATTGAAATAAGTCATAAGTCGGCCATATTGAACAGGACTGTCAATTGTAAAAAAAAAGAGAAGTGGACGTGCATGTGTTGCTAATGGTTTAATTGTAAATCTTGATAAAAGTAATAAATGAAAGTGTTAAGTATTACAATCTGCTTATTATTTAACATCCCTGCAAGAAGAGAACTAATAGTAGGTACAATCAATTGCTTATTGCAGTTGGCTTGCAGTTTGAACTGTCAGCATAGAAAACAAAGGTAACAATTTTACGATTTAATCACTAAAATTTGACCATATCATTAAGTAGCCGTGCGTTTAGCTGTATATATATATCGTCAAACGTTGATTATTCACTGATCAATCATGATGTGGGCAGTGAGAATTTTCCATTTCATAAAATACAACCATTTCATGAAATGGTCGATCAAATCATGAAGTGATCAATTCTAAGATCTGGCCACGACATTCATACAATAAACCACGTTTTTGGGATTTTCGCAGTTATGCATTCGGATTACAAAATCTCAAAAAATTTATTGCACTTAATGGCAAAGGATAAAACTAATTTTAAATATTGCTCTAATTAATGTTAACTAGCTTGTCAGTAGGAACATATTAGGTTATATCTGGTTTTCCTTAACAAATAGTTAGTTGCCTGGAGGTATCTACAGACGACGACTTATTTATAGCCTAATCAGAACTAAACAGGATGTGAATTCCAATGTCATTAGTGTAGCACGCGCTATTACGAGGTAGAGACTGGATGGTACCGTGGCCGGTATACAAGCTAGCAGTAGCTGAATGCGCCCCGCCCAATCCTCTAAATGCCACTACACATTTACAGAACACACTAAACATGCACACTGTTTAGGCCCAAGACACCGACACACCGTACTCGTAGAACAAGGTACGACGACCCGGTTCACACGCGCGACATACCAGGTACGATATGTACCTGGGCGCTTCTCCCCACCCCCACGACCCGGTCAGGATATTCCGTTTCCGATCCAATCCGAACCCCTCGGAGAATCTAATATTTTTGGCGATGTAAGGGAGAACAGAGCTGGACACTTGCTGAGTTTCTTGCCGGTTCTTCTCAGTACAAGATCTCCCGCCCTGCGTAGACTTACGAACCGATGGCATAGTGACATTCACAAGAGCTACTTGTAGCCTAAACTGAATAAATGATTTTGAATTTTAAACCTAGGGAACGGGGACACGTACTAGTGTGTGATGCCATTCCTTCTAAACCTCTAACGTATAGATAAAAACATATAGATTAAGTAATTTCATTGTAATTTTAGCATTAATGATTTTTAGAGGTGTTTTCGTAAAGAATTATGACCGAGTCAAAACTGCACAATCGGGCTTTTGAGCAAGGTTTTTTAAAGACAAAGGCATGAAGTTACCTATATCAAAATTTCAGATTCGTTGGTCTTGTCATACTCCTACAACTTTCGATGAAAGTTGATGTATTTTTTCAAAGTGTCGCCTTAAATTCAGCAATCGCAAACCGAGCGCATTAACCACTGCGCCATCGAGCCTCTTTTTTTACCCTATCATTTCACATTGATATTCGGCAAACACACAAGTTTATCAAATAAACTAATACAAAACTACAAACACGTCTTAGCATCTTTCCGCCTAGAAGTCGGCAGGACGTTTTGTTATTTGATAGTTGGGTAGCTGATTAAATAAAATTTTGTTTTTCTCAATTTTTTTTAATTTTCAAGTTTTTTAGGTTCTATAAGTTATAAATTTTATTTTATTTAATTAATTTATAATTATAAATTTATTTTAAATTAAGTGGTGCGTGACATACGTAATTGATTTACGATTTATATATTGTTTTCTAAAGTTTACGCGAACACTACACATTGAAATGAAACAACTTTTACGGATCTACTCGCGTTTATTTTACACATTAGTTTTAATTAATGTTTATCCTGACGTTTCGAACCCTTTGCAAGGTCCGTGGTCACAGGGAGGGGGGTTTTACGATTTATAGTTTTACAGCTCTCTAAAGTTCACGCGAAAAATCAAAACCAAACAATGTAGTACGTTTTCTGAATTCAAATTATTATATATTAATCTATTATACATATTTGTTTGTATATCGGGGATAGTCTCTGGAACTAGTGGTCCAATTCCAAAAATTCTTTTACCGATAGAATGCCACATATGTTGCGGGTAACATAGGCTGTAAAAATAGAGTTTTGTTTTTAAAATCTTATCCACGCGCACGATGTCGTGGGTAATGTGCTAGCAATTAATTATGGATATGGAAATTAATATTCGGTTGCATTCGGAAATGCGATGGTTGCCGAGTGACATTAAGAAAGTACAAGCATGAATGTATGAATGTATTTTATTTAAATTAGTTAGTTCATTCTCGAGGCGACCTTGCTCTCTTTGCGTTATCGGCGCTATTATCACTCCGTTAACTAGGTACTGAGCTAATATTTGTAGAGGCGAGGTGACTATGCCATGCTCTATGGTGTCATAAACATTTTTCAACAACTGTTTTGCAAAGTAGCGCAAAGCGTAATCAATGATATAATCATTATTTAGGTGTACTTGAGGAAGCAAGACGATTATTGGTAGGTTACTTGGAATACCAACATTGAACAGATATTTTTATAGTGCTGCTTGCCCGCAAAGCGCTAGTTACTTGTTGACTATTTATTAATAAAGGGTTTGAGACTTTGTTTGTTTGAAGAAGGTAATCTCTAGAACTTCTGGTCCAATTCTAAAAATTATTTCACTGATAGTGTTACATTCATAGCGGGTAACATGGCTATATTTTATTTTGTTAATCAAAGGTACTATAATGTAATGTAGTGTATTTTTTTATATTATTATGGGAATCAAAGTATTTGAATTTCGAACGGAAAGAAAAGAAAAGAAATCTCCAAGTAGACAAAGTAGAGTATGTACAAAATAATATATGTGTACGTACACATTTATATGTTGACAGTTGTCACAGACTAGGTACTCGACGATAATTTTATACGACTACCTACTTGGTAAATAAGGTGTTACAAGAGTGGAGTCAATGACCTGCCATCAGCATTCAGCTTACTCGACTTACATACGTTCTTATGACGTTCGCACAAGCACAGTGTTTGCAAAGCAAGTGTCACTGATGAAATGCTACCATCTCTTTCTTCAAGTAAAGTCGTAAAATTACATATTTGGCGAAGTTGGTCAAGAAATACGGTGGCAGCTTTGTTTTTATGTTCCTGACGACAATCGCGCATATGGACGCATATGGAAGGCGCACTTCACCCAGAATCCTCAATTAGGTCTGAGGAACTGGCGAATCTGGAGAATCTTATCTTTCTGTCGGAACATAACAATGCTACTAGTACCAACATTGATGTTATTATGGTGACTTGGTGTCAAAGTGCTCGACCCGATACCCGAAGGTCCCGGGTTCAATTGCCAGGTCGGGCAAAGTGTGTTTCAGGTTTTTCAATGCATAGCGGGTATTGCGCTCGCCAACCTAATATGATCTAACCTTTACCCATCAATTGTAGCAGTGACTTGATTTCAATGATGCAGGCCTTTTGCCCAGCAGTGGGACAGTTGTAGGCTATTTACTATGGAGACATATTTAGATAAGATTTAAGAATTAAGACAAGCCCTACCAAACAGATTGCAAACATGCATTTGTTCTCACTAGTTCGATTCATTAGTTCCATCGTCGAAATAGTGAGAATTTTTGTTCTCATTTGTTCTACCGTCGTCGCGTCGAACTACTGAGATTTTTTTTCTCACTTGTTCGACCGTCGAATTTATTTAAATCGAGAAATAAAAAACAAATAGATAAGGTTAAAAAAAAAACACTTGTTTCGATTAAAAAGGTTTATCTTTGTATACTTAGGTACATTATAATCGTATACCTACTGATGTACAAGGAATCGAACCCGGGACCAATAATTTAACCACTAGACCCCACAGAGTGCGAAGGACCGCGAAGTCTGTACGTAGTATCGTAGTGGCATATAGCACCAATGTTCGAGGACACAGTAAGCCCAATGTTCGGCATTTTCGAATTTTATTGAAATTTTACTGTAGGTATACAACTGTTGCTAATGTCAAAAATCAGTTTCTGACCACTATTGTAAGGAAAACAGTGTCCATCACCGGTTCCTGTCGGATTTGGTGCCATTATCAACGTATTTTAGTCATAATTTTACATTTTAATGTAATTATTATTTATCTGTGCCTACCGAGTACCGACCCAATTTCATGTCTTCGTGGAGTATTACTACTATTCATTCTATGGCAGAGTTCAAAAGATCCACACAATACAATCAATGACACATCACAATCCACTGCAGTGCTCGAGCCACCATAGCAACCTTAAACTTAACATATACTTCAGCTATGTAAAATTGTAAGTTAGTAATAGCCCATTGATTGCACAAAGAAATCGCCTGATCGTGACTGAATGCGATCAGCTACGTGCCTCGAACGAGAGCTGCTCTGCGAACAAAGCAATGCAACATACTATACGTTACCTATACCACGGACGGAGACGTAGGTAGTAACGATTTAAATTAAACAACTTGTACGGATCGTAGGTACTCGTTTATTTTACACGTTGATTTAGATTTTTTTTATCTTGACGTTTGCACCGTGGTCACAGGGAGACTGAGGTGTTGGTCGTCTCATAACTAATCAGTAACTTGCATATCCTCATTTCAATAGAATTGGGTGCGTTCCGTTTTACGCAGAAAGAGCTTATAGTAACTTTTGGTTTGGCTGTCTGGTGTTGGGGTTGGGATTTAATATTTTGTATGATGGTATCCCAGGCCGGTGGTAAATTCCAACCTTCTTCTCTTTAGGATGTTTTTATTAATTCCAATAGCCTCGCATATCATCCAACGGATAACTATATATTTAATTTGTTTAATTTAAATGTGCAGTGTTCGCGTACACTATAGAAAACAATACGTTGGGTAGTGACACCAGTTTTCGACAGGAACCAGATATCGACAGTAAGGGTGCGCGGTGCGCCCGCCGTCTGTGAGTGACAGGTGTCATAGGTATATTTTATTTGAAATGTCTTCGTCCTTATTTATTTGATGCCGCGCGGTCATACTATTTTTGTATGGGGTATTTAACGTGTCCTAAATCGATAAATCGAAAATGTAAGACGGACGATGTGTAGTTAAGACATTGGTGATTGTTTAGACATAATTAGAGGTATAATAATTTAGATAAAATATAAGATATCAACTAAACGCCGCCACTCGTTTTCATGATTTTTGCCCAACTTTAAATTATATTGTAGAAAAAACTATAGTGTGTTATGGATTTATGGGTCGGACTAATTGTAAACACGTTCCCTTTGATAACAAATACATATTTTGTTTATGTTATAAGTAGGTCGATAGTTTATTCATCATATATCAACTTAACCGTGACTGCACTTTTGGCTTTTTTATTCTTTAGCAACAACTGAATACAGACCACCTTCTTCCTACCCGTCATCACGTAACATTTCAATGAAAACGTACGTTATTTTTTGGCGACGAAAACTAAACTAAACTGGGTGTAATGTTAGTTTTCTTTACTATCAGAATTCATTCGATTACGTTTATGAAAACGAAAATTAGTATGGCATTGAAGTAGCGCCTCCTGGCGACATGCGAGAAGAGTTAACATTTTGCCATACAAATTCCCGTTTTCGCTAACATGATCGAATGGCGAATGAAACTCGCAGGCACCCTGATGACTTCATTTCATGTCTGAAATGTGATAGATCTATTGTCAACACGGCTGATGGTCTCATCGCTCCAATGCACTCCTTATCAGTAGCGCAGTGAGGTGCCGCGTCTGGCGCACACGGGATATTAGAGTTAGAATATACAGTGAAATAAAATGCTTGGTGGTGTAGTGGCTAGGGTACCTAACTTGCAATGACGAAAGAAGTCAAGATCAAGTCAATTAATTAATTTATTTATTACTATACATAATAGATTACAGTCAGTGAGTAACAATAATATTGGAAAATAGTTGGATCAGACTTGACTTGATCAATCGGCTACAAATAAAAGCTTGTAATAAATAATACTTTGCTTTTGTTAGGATTATATCTGCTTTACCACAAAACTGTAAGCAATAAGCCAATACCAATTATTTGTAGTAATGACTTGATTTCAATGATGGAGGCCTTTTCCCCAGCAGTGGGGCAGAATACAGGCTGTTTATTAAAACGATGGCTTAAGTTAGACAATGCTCAAACCGGATGCTGTCACTTTTCAGCTAATATGATTGGAGAGAGACACAACTTTTAAACACGTATTTAGTTTATCTAATACAATAAATAGAGATAGAATAGAATAGTTGTTTATTAAGAGCTAAGCAGCAATCTCAATTCATTCAACCGACGTACTTTTTTGGCCTCGTCATAGGTCATCGTGTCGTGACTAAATTACCTACGAGTTAGGAATGTCGCACTCACTATTGCAAATGGCGCCACACAAAACAGCGATTGATAAATTAAACCGAAGCGCTAGCCACCTGCACCGCGGCGTGTTCACAGAAGGTCAACCACATTCGTAACAATGGATTGGTCTATCAAAGATTTTACTATTCACATATTTTAAAGTAAGGCAGGTATTTGCTTGGGGCTGGAATGAAGTGTTTGTTTACTAATTAATGGAATCAGGCGTTATTTTGGAAATCCATGGTACTAAAAAAAAATACTTAATTGAAATAATATGACGATATGATAATGACGGTAGTTGTTGACATTGAATGGGTGCCTTTGGCTTTCAAAGTAAAAAGTAAATAGTGTTGAATAATTTCGGCGGGCTGGTTAGAACCATGATAGCTCAATTGGGAGAGCACCTGACCCGGTATGTCAGAAGGGTGCAGATTCAAATGTCCTGCTTGTGGAAACTTTTTCAACATTTGTGTTTTTGTAATTTGTTTCGCAACAAAATTTGCGTTAAAAATTTTATAAACAAAACAATAACATTTTGTAATGTTGATTCCGTTAAATGACTCGTTTGTCCAGCTTGGATGCAGTACGCATGCACCGCCCTCCCGCCCGCAAAACATATGCAAATGCAGAAGAAACAACGGATGCAAGCGAACTTGCACACCGACACCGCATCCTCAAGAACTGGAGGATGCTGAGGACGCTTGCATCCATCCAAGCTGGATAAACGAGTCATTTAACGGAATTAACACTACATCTTATTCCCAGGTCCCAAGCCATTCTTGCGGTAGAGAATGACAGGTAATAGGGTTAGGAATCCCCTCCCCTGTCGAGATTTGGCTGGGGCGAGGGATGGGAGAATTAAGACAGCATTTTTTTTAGTCGGGTAAGCTCTTAGCCTGTATTTCACCTGATGTTAAGTGATGATAAGGCTTTAGGTGGGAGCGCACTTCACCCGGAATCCTCAACATCTGAGGCACAGGCTATCTTATCTCTAGCTGCCGGAACGCAACAATGCTACAAACATGCCCTACTACCAACCTAACCGCACACACAAACACGTACCCTCTGCTGGCAATCGAACTCGGGACCTCGGGGTCTGAAACCGGCGTTCTAAAACACAAGACCACTGAGGCGGTAAATATGATCGTAAGGGGAATATAACTCGCCTTTTAAAACCGTTATGAGCGTGCATTGCAGACACTGCGCCGCGCAGGCAAATCCGCCGTCCGTTTGTATGGAATGGAGCGCATAGGTGAACTAGTGGTCAATATATTGATTGTGAGATTCCACGTGGAAGTGGTGACACAGCCTTGTTTGCGGTAAGCTTACAAAAGATGGTAACCGAATGAAATCCGGGGATTTTTTGTTCTCGAGAAAATTCAAGTAATAACGACAAAACGAATTAACGTTTTGTCTGCAAAGGGATAGATATATAGATTCTTTATTGCTCACACACAAATGGAAACAAAAGGAAAACAACAGTTAAACAAAAACTTAAAGCAAGTACCTATATGGGCAAAGGCGGTCTGTAAGAGTTTGCAGACGGTTTCAGACAGTCATTTCAGTTCAGCGTCACCGAAAATTCTTGAAAGCGGCGAAAACTATAAAGGATCAGAGGGTTTCTATAGGGAATTGCAGAACGCCACACATGCGTATACCCTTTCCCTACTAGATTCTCCGAGTGGTTCGGATCAGATCAGGTTTGGTCTGGTACAAAAGTAACCAAATTTTGCTCAGAATCCAACAAAATGGCAACCGGCATAATACCTATTTCTGCCACACCAGGCAGCATTCATTTGCATTGATGTGTCCCTGTTTGAATGCCGCTAGATCCAATGCTATTATTATACAGGGTGGGGCTAAAGTAAAGTCATAATATGAATTGGATGCCATTTTGTTCGAAATGAAAAAAATGCGCTCTGTTTTTACAAAAAGTTTATTTAAAGGTGTAAAATAAAAATCATTAAAATGTTTTTAATTTGTTTATATAATTTTAACGCAAATTTTGTTGCGAAACAAATTACAAAAACACAATGTTGAAAATGTTGAAAAGTGGAAATTTTTCAACATTGTGTTTTTGTAATTTGTTTCGCAACAAAATTTGCGTTAAAATTATATAAACAAATTAAAAACATTTTATAAATAGCTAGCCTACTTCTTAACTGATCTTTAGTATTTGTAAAAATATTATGATCAGATGTTAATGACGGTAGTTGTTGACATTGAATTGGCGCCTTTGGCTTTCAAAGTAAAAAGTAAATAGTGTTGAATAATTTCGGCGGGCTGGTTAGGACCACGATAGCTCAATTGGAAGAGCACCTGACCCGGTATGTCAGAGGGGTGCAGGTTCAAATCCTGCTCGTGGAAATTTTTCAACATTGTGTTTTTGTAATTTGTTTCGCAACAAAATTTGCGTTAAAATTATATAAACAAATTAAAAACATTTTATAAATAGCTAGCCTACTTCTTAACTGATCTTTAGTATTTGTAAAAATATTATGATCAGATGTTAATGACGGTAGTTGTTGACATTGAATTGGCGCCTTTGGCTTTCAAAGTAAAAAGTAAATAGTGTTGAATAATTTCGGCGGGCTGGTTAGGACCACGATAGCTCAATTGGAAGAGCACCTGACCCGGTATGTCAGAGGGGTGCAGGTTCAAATCCTGCTCGTGGAAATTTTTCAACATTGTGTTTTTGTAAAAATCATTAAGTTTTAAAAAATTAAATCGGTCAAATTACCACCTCCAGAGTTAATGCAGATTCGTGCTTGTTTTACGGCATTTTGCATAGTTGCTCGCAAGACATCTGGCCCCAAATTGGTAATTTCTTCTTCAATGTTGGTTTTCAAAACTTGCAATGTTTGTGGCTTGTTGCGGTAAACGCGAGATTTCAAAAAGCCCCAAAGAAAGAAGTTGCCGCCGTCAGATCTGGCGATCTGGATGGCCAGTTCAAATCGCCAAAGCGGGAGATCATGGCCCGCAAATTGGTCAAATAGGCAGTAACAATAATTCCGCGTTCTTCAGGTGTGTATCGCTCCATTGCTTATTGTCAATTAATTCTCTATCTGTCTACAATAAAAATGTCAAAGCATAATGACATTTGACGCCATTTTCAAAAACACTGGCACATAAACATTATGCCATTACTTTTGCCCCACCCGGTACATGGCGTAGAGACATGAACTGAAGCTGTGTAAGGTCGGCAACACGCGCCTGATAGGTGCCTTGTGCCATAAAATAAGGAGGACCTTGTAAGCTTGGTACATACCACGCTCGTACAACTCACGAATAAAGCCCTCGCACGGAGACGGATCGCAAAACAAACGCACACATAAGACATGTGTGCGTTTTTTTTAAAAGAGAGTTTACTCAGTTTACTCAGACGGCATTCTCAGCTTCACCGGGCTTTTTTTAGGGGCGGCGAGAAACTAAAAGTCCCCGTGCCCTACTAGATTCTCCGAGGATCGGGTCGGGGAGCGGAACAACCAGAGGGCGCCTCTAAAGGTTCGGACCACGGCTCGGGTCACCGGGTTATGGGGGATACATACCGGGCTCGAGCAACTCACACATAGACCCTTTGCACGGACACGGACCTCGAAGGTTGTTTGTATGAACCATGCCTTCTGCAGTCTTATTGTTTTGCGCCTGTGTTTTGAGTTTACTATTGTATGCATGCGAATATGGCAAATATTCTTTATTTTTCTTTTCTTTCTTTCTAAAATACTTTCGCAAAGGCCGGTCGTTGGATGGGTGACCAAGAATGTATAATCTCGAGCTCCTCCGTGCTTCGGAAGGCACGTAAAGCCGTTGGAGTTTTTGTATTTGTGTCTGTATATGGTTTAAGTAAGTAAATGTTTGTATGTTTATTATTATTATGTTCTGCACCGCGCGCCGGCGGCGGCAGGCTCCGCCAGAACACCAGGGTTGTTGCGACACGCTTCGTTCGCAACAACACAAGCTGAGGCGGGGTCCTGATTGACCTATTGTTGTTGTTTGTTTTTATTTTTATGTATATTAGTGTGTGTGGTCAATAAATGTTTCTCTCTCTCTCCGTTGGTCCCGGCTGCATTAGCAGCTGGTGGTGACAATGATACATAAAATAGTAAGTTTAAATAACATGATTTGTTTATTACTACTAAAATTTTGTAATTATTAGCTGCTATAATCGGCATCCCAATTAATTTGATAACAGTACCCTAAAAACAAAGTCTTATTTTGTTACCTGTGCAAGAGATAGCTTATTCATTATAAGACCACACACAAAAAGTAAAACTATTGAAAGCATTGATAAGAGGCTCTATCAAGAACTTCTGTCATATTTACTCCAAGTTAAGTGACAATAGGGTCATACTGATAAAACATTACCAGTGACAACAAAGAAAATGGTTGACCTTCATTTAAATAACAAATTTAGTTGTGCTCCTTTAACAGCTTCCTTGATAATTAAGCATAAATTATTTTGTGAATAAACAGTGTTATCACTGTTGACAAGATGTGCTATAAGACTTTGAATTTGTAAATATTGTAGGTTTTAAAATAACTGAGTGTCTTAAAACTATGTTTCCTATGCGAGTACCGACATGTAGTTGCATAGGACCAGAAAATGAGGGATAGTGCGGATGGTTATGTCCTGAATCGGGACACTTATGGATAATAATGCCTCGGTGGTCGAGTGACGAAGGGCTCGGCTTGATACCTGAAGGTCCTGGGTTTAAGTCCCAGGTAAAAAAGTTTTCGGGCAGTGTGCTTCGGATTTTTCGACTCATAGCCGGGGTTTGTGATCATCAACCCACATTTGGCAAGCGTGGTTATTAAGCTATTTTCCATCAATTGTAGTGGTGACTAGATCTCAATGATGAAGGCCTTTGCCCAGCAGTGGGACAGTTATAGGCTATTTACTTTACTTGTATAATATCTATCTTTGCTCAGGATAGGGACATATGGATACATAGAGGGAGGTCTTTGCTGGACAGTGTGACGCAATATAGGCTACTTTAAAAAAATATGTTTATTAAAACCGTAAAAAGCATGTGGACAGAATCTCATTCGAGATTCTAATGACAAGCTTGTTCATCTATGCAACTTGAGACTAGTATTTTTTAATGTGTTAAATGAAGTCCAACAAAAATGTTGTGCTTCAATTTCTGCGTTGTGTAATGTGTACAAAATTATACAAAATTTGTATATGATTGTAGTATTTGTAGTTTGGTAAAAAAGATGGAGGAAACGAAAAAAGCCTCCCGAGTTTGTTGCCAGCTCTTCTCGGTCGAAGGCTCTCCCAAAATCCGAACTTGGTGGTAGATTCAGTAGTTTAGTCTAAACAATTTTTTTAGTTTTTATTATTGTTTCGATTTTTTTATGCCTATGAAGGCATATGTTGAATAAATGATTGGACTTTGGCATGACTATGAATAGTATGAGATTTAGTAACGTGACCAGGGGCCCGACCGCCTAACTCAATTGCTTTGGCTACGAGTACCGCATATGACGTCATCTTGTCATCTAGCTAATAGGTATAGTCATATAGCTATAGCCTATAGCTTTCGATATTGCTTTCATAGGCGGTGCGAAATGACAAGATGACGTCATAAAGGCACAATAATATAATGTAAAAGTGATACTGCAATAAGTAAGAGTCATCAATACATTTCACCAGTGGTGTTTGTTGCAAGGGACAACTCAGCCTGTAGTGACCGATGATTATCAACAACCATAGACTTGCTCAGTCAGTTGTATTAATTTTTTTTTATATTGACAGAGATATGATATCTTCAAGAATGTGCAATTTAAACCATACATAAGTTAATTAATGCTAGTATAACCAATTCAGTTACACAATAAGATACAAGGAATTTGAAAACAATTTATTTTAAAACTTTTATAATTGTATCTTGAATTGTTGCTAAAGTCACAGGCTGCTTGGAAAGGATTATAGGTGAGGATGCTGTGGATGTAGCGGCTCTTTGTTATTCATGAAGGAACAGGATCAAGGTACAGGAGTCCTAAAACATATTCAAAAACAATTCAATGGTATGAGTTTCTTTGACGTTAGATGTTCAAATTCCAATTTTACTATGACCTTAAACTTGAGTGATTTCTCTCTCATATGTTACGTCTGTTTAAATCTAAAAGACCATAAATATCACAAGTCATAGGCCCCTACTAATAATGCGCCAAATTAAATATTAAACGAAGAAAGTGTTGAAAGTGCTAACAAATGAGCAGTTGAAACCATAGAGGAGTAACAAATCAATAATACAGTTATCGGAGAAACTACGTGTAGAGAACGTGCAGTCGTAAATGTAGACCATGCAGATTGATTTACTACGTCTCTAAAGTTGAAGATAGGCTGACAGTTCGCTAAAAACTTTCTTTCTTAAAAGCAGATAGGTACCTAGTTCATAAAACATATACAGTTGTTTTAAAGTCATAGAAAGTTAAAAAAAGTAACCCTAAACTCACCTTAGACCGGGCAAAACGTTTCTTCCGTCCTTCAAACAGCCGAACTATGTAAATGCCACCTTAATTTGATCCAATCACTTCATCCAAATATAACACTAACACACTCAAAAATAAACACAAATAGCACTTAAAACAAGTCAAGAACACTACAACAATAGTATTTAAGGCACTTGTCAACAGTACTGTTGAAAATTGAAGATTTGTAACAAAAAATTAATTCGGTGTTTCAAGTTGCGGAAAGTTGCAAGTTTGACAGTTCGGTTTCTTTCAAGATCAAGACGTTAACGTCACAGCGTCCAATAAGTGAGCGGTCCGAATCGTAGGCGTCCTAATGTTAACAGTTTGAACGAAGCGGTTAATGCTGCTATTCTATACTTTGTTAAATTATTTTATTTGCAAATACACTAAAATGTAAAGCTAACCTACATTTCACAAATAAATACTTCTAAAAAAAACACAAATGTTGAAAATGTTGACCCGGTATGTCAGAAAGGTGCAGGTTCAAATCCTGCCCGTGGATTTTTTCTCAACATTTGTGTTTTTGTAATTTGTTTCGCAACAAAATTTGCGTTAAAATTATATAAACAAAACAAAAACATTTTATAAAGCTTAAACATTTTAGCTTGCCTATTTCTCAACTGATCTTTAGTATTTGTAAAAATATTATGATCAGATGTTAATGACGGTAGTTGTTGACATTGGATTGGCGCCTTTGGCTTTAAAAAGTAAAAAATAAATAGTGTTGAATAATTTCGGCGGGCTGGTTAGAACCACGATAGCTCAATTGGAAGAGCACCTGACCCGGTATGTCAGAAAAGTGCAGGTTAAAATCCTGCTCGTGGAAATTTTTTCAACATTTGTGTTTTTGTAATTTGTTTCGCATCAAAATTTGCGTTAAAATTATGTAAACAAAACAAAAACATTTTATAAATACTTATATTCTATAAATGATAAAAAAAATTACCAGTTTATTTTTATTAAAGACCAAGTCATAGACTCATAGTACTAGAAAGCTGTAATTTGGCATGGAAATACACATATTAATGACGCCGACAAAGTAGTGAAGTACAATTTTGAAAAAAATATTTTTTTAGGTTACCTCCCCTACAAACCCTTCGGGTGGAGGAGACCTTGTACCAAGAAGCAGCAAGAAGGATGAAGGATGTTTCTTTCTCCGGTAGTCATTTTTTTATGCCTTATAATAATAAGACAGCTCTTGACCTCGATCTCGCCTGATGGTGAGCGCAGATGAGGTCTACGGTGGAGCGAGCTGCCCCAGAAGATGCCTGTTAACTCTCACCTTGAAGGCATTCAGGTTATTAGTTCTTGGGAACACAGACGATGGCAGAGAATTCCACTCCTTGCCAGTGCGCAGTAAAAATGATGACATGAATCGCTTAGTGCGACATAGGGGATACTAAGTGGGGATGATAGCCTGCAGTACGTCTGGAGGTTACATGGTAAAAGGGCGATGGTGGTATGAGCTCGAAAAGCTCCCCGGCAAACTGTCCGTAGTAAAGTTGGTAAAAGACACTCAGGCAGGCGACACGACAACGCCGCCGGTGTGCGAGGCTGGTAAGCTATAATTAATAAATTTTTACTTTTTATTTTTTATTTTAAGTGCTAATTGCTGCACTGAAGCTAAATTAAATATTCATAAAATTTTTATAAAATACAGTGAAAAAATTAAACGCCCACCCGACCCAGCCAGGAATCGAACCTGGGTCTTCCGCAATCCGGGCGGCTGCACTGACCGCTATGCTACCGGGAAGGCTGACGTAAGCGCTGAATTTTGTCACTGCTATTTTAATATTTTTGAGTGCTATTAAGCGGCACTAGCGCCATCTATCCAAACGGTTGTTGCAACCGATGGCCATGCAGATTCATCTTTGCAGATGAAATACCACAAATTTGATAACACAACGCTATAGTAAATTTTTACCTTTTATTTTTTATTTTAAGTGCTAATTGCTGCACTGAAGCTAAATTAAATATTCATAAAATTTTATAAAATACAGTGAAAAAATTAAACGCCCACCCGGGAATCGAACCTGGGTCTTCCGCAATCCGGGCGGCTGCACTGACCGCTATGCTACCGGGAAGGCTGACGGAAGCGCTGAATTTTGTCACTGCTATTTTAATATTTTTGAGTGCTTTTAATTAAGCTATAATTATAGAAATAATAGATTATTTTGTACTATTAAATAACAGTTACAATCGTGTCTGATTCGGACCAACCTGCTATCTATCGCTGCATTCCAAGCGTGTTTTTCCCGCCAGTCTCGATACGCGGAACCGGTCGTCGCTTCGTAACACGGCTCACTTCAGGTGATTGATAAAGTCTAATTTGATCGTATACACTGCTGGCTTATTTCTTCTAAGCGACTAAGACTTGCAAATAAAACTGTAATGGATATTAAAAATAAATATTGTCGTAATATTTAAGTTTTGCTAAGCGATACCGAGTATAGGCAACGAAATAATTACCAAATACGCTTGTATACATGTATGGCCCGGCCGGCATTAGCATTGCGTCACCGAAGAATTTACGCGACTGTTGAAAGGTGAGGTCATTTTAATGTTAATTACAAGGCAGATAATTACTTGAACATATATTTGTGAGGTAACAGTACCGGCTAGCCACTTGCAGTCCTGCGGAATTACCTAAGTATTTATCTCGTTATTTTAATAAGATTTGATGAAATTATGGATCAGATTGATCAACCGATCGGATCCTATCCTATCATCTTGGAGAATCTAGTAGGGGAATGCTCTCAGGTTTCCGATCTTCTCATCAGACTAGAACGCTCCAAAGACATTAGCAAGGTAAGTATACACCTAGAAAAATCTTGTGTTCTTAGAGCACTAGCCTTGGAGTGGAATTCCCTTCCTGCGGATACGTACAACCTGGGCATTGTCAAGGCAAGGGTGAACAGGCATTATCTAGGCAAGTATGCTGCATCATAGGCCGCATCATCACTTACCATCAGGGTGGGATCGCGGTCGAATACTTGCCAGCCAATACCACAATTACTCAGTAATGGTAAAAAGACAGCTAACAATTATTATATTTAAAAAGTTTTTTGGTAATTCAAAAATACTTATTTCGCCAGTTTCTGGTGTTGCCATCTCGGGTTTGATTCTCGGTTGGGTCAATGTAGAAAAACGAAATTTTTCTATATTGTGTCGGGTCTGGGTGGTTGTGGTGCCGTCGTTGTCACATAATTATATTAACATAGATCACGAAATAAGAAATAAGAAAAGAAATAATATTTTGAAAGTAATTCAAAATCTCTAAGGGAGAGCTTTTTTAAACCTATTACCTCCACAAGATGATATCAAATAATTCTAGCGACTTTTTTTACACGCCAATGCAGTTCCATTATTTAGGTTATTAATTACTATTTCTTATGGGGACGTCGCCAGCCGAACGGACGATCCACCCGCGCTATCTGCGGACGGATCCCGTTCTCCCCTTTGAGGGAGTTAAGGTTCATCCAGCTTTCACGGCGCCCCGTCGTATCTTTTGGTCTCTTTGGTAAATCTTGCTATCTGTTCCACCTTCAGATCCCTAAGGTCTTCTATGTCCAGTGTGTCCGACCCCCAGAGCTCCCATCTTATCAGTGAGTACATCGGCCACTCAGCTAGTAGGTGGAGGCTGGTCTCTGTTTCCGTGCACTCCGGGCATATGGGGTCGGTTTTCACTCCTATCACTGTCAGATGTCTGTTCAGTCGACAGTGTCCTGTTATGATCTCTATGACTAGCTACTAATTATTTAGGTTTAAAAAAATCGAAATAAGGTAAATTAAAAGCACGTTACGTATCACAACTGTTTTATTTCCGCAAGAAATATACAGTTAAAGTCGCGAAGTTATTTTGGCATCGACATAATTTGTCGGTCGTTGCGTTGGCCAAATGTCGGTTTTGTGATTATTTCCTAATGCCGTATATATTTTCGTTGAACGTTGTTTACACCGAAATGTCTGTAATTGTTATATTTAGGAAACTACAGGGGGTCGATTTTTAGTTTCACTGGTGATCACAAATTACAAGTAAAATGAAATACATTATGAAATATCATAATTTTTCCATTACATACAATTTGTTTATTAAGATACATACCGTTCAAGAATTTTCGGTGTCAAAGATAAGTTACCAGTGACCTTGAATAAGAGAAAAAGGGGCACTCGTTCGTAATTGAGATCATAGCGTGAGAGTTGGTCACCGGTCCAAAAATCAACCGCTGGCCTTTCTTTTTATTGAACGACCTGACGACATATTGTTAACATTATTTTGTGGTGATAAAATAAACGTATTTATTTTTAAACTTTTTATTTATTTGAAATCTTAGATATAAGTATTTATAAAAATTATATAAAAAGTAAAATATAACAAGATATCATACAAAAATACAACTTTTATAAAAACCTAAACTAAAGAACGCCGCCAGCAGCGGAGCAGGACTCAAGCTACCGGCGATTAAGGCTGCAGAGAAAGAAACCTCGTGACATGCGTGCCGTGTCCAGGAGTGTTGCCTTCTGTATCTGACCCTTGATCCAGCCATCCAGCGAAAGCATCTTGAGATGTTGGTCAAGACTCTTCGCTATAAGGCCGTTTGCAGATACGACTATGGGGACAATGATAGTCGAATCCACATCCCACATAGCGGTCACCTCGTGAGCCAGGTCAAGGTACTTAGTGAGCTTGCCCTTCTCGGCTTTCACAATGTTCTCGTCATGCGGAATGGTGATATCGATGAGCATTGCCTGGCGCGTCGATCGATCTGTCAACACGATATCAGGCTTATTGGCAACAATAGTCCTGTCCGTGATAACAGATCGATCCCAGTAGAGCGTTGCATAACAATTTTTGAGAACTGCCACCGGCGTGTACTTATAGTACGTCACCTCAGATTCTACAAGACCATATGGAAGAGCAAGTTGCTGATGGATAATCCTGGCTACAAGGTTATGTCTGTGCAAGTACCTACTCACCGTTAGCCAGATGAGAACAACCGGAAACAATGTGCCCGAGTGACTCACCGGGATGGCGGCATGCCCGACAGATGTCGACCGTACCGTCCTTCAGGTACGGTTAGGTCCCTCATATATTTCCGGTAATTATTCGTCATCATGACTTTGTCTGCAATTGCACAGACAAACCCCTCTGTTTCCCCAAAGAGGTCTCCGAATCGTAGCCAGTTTACCGACGCGAGCAGATCCACATCGGGCCCTGTTAAGGCCCGGTAGTACCGCCCGTGGAGCTCCCTACTCTTCCATATGTTCCTGCGGTCTTCAGTGCTCAGCACCGTTGGTCTACGCCAGTTCTCGTTTGCCAAGGAGAGCGGCGTGAGGCTTCTATCTACTGCTACAACGTCACGGTGCGTCCCACACTCATTGTTAAGGAAGTAATCCCTCCCTAAGACTGCACATCTGGCGGTTATGGAGAGTCTTGACGTTTAAGAAGCCACGACCACCACACTTACGCGGGATGTACAGTCTCATAACAGATGAGCGTGGGTGAAGCATGCGATGCGTTGTGAGCTGTTGACTGACTCTCCTATCCAGAGCGTCTAACTCAGTCCGAGTCCATCTTATGCCAAAGGAGTACGTGAGTAGGGGCATTACCCAAGCGTTGAAGGCTTATTAGAACCTTATCGCCCCCCTACAAAAGGCTTTTAAGTACTTTTGTCAGACGACAGAAGAAGCGCTCCCTCACCGCCTGCTTTATGTCCCCATCCGCAATACTCAGAGACTGTGACATACCAAGATATTTGTAAGTTTCCACCTCCGAGAGAGACCTGAGAGCCATTGTCTCAGAAAGTTATAAATTACAACTTTCCCCCGATATAAATGCATAACCGCACATTTGTTTACAACGAACTCCATCCTGATAGAACTACTGAAATCTTCTGTGATTTTCAGTAGCTTCACCAGGTCAGGGTGTTTCGGTGCAAATAATTTCAGGTCATATTATTATTATACCCTTTATTTATTTTCTTTCTTAAAACTAGATTTTTACAATATTTTAATATAAAAACAATAAAACATTATAAAAACCTAATTCTAGAGTACGCCAGCAGCGGGGCAGGGCAGGGCCCAACCTACCGGTGATCAGGGCTGTTGAGTGAGGGATTATTATTAAATGTGCTGCAAGAATCTAGGTAGCGTTTCCATTCAACAATTCCCTCTGACCTTCTCCGGGGAATAATGGGTTGAATACCAGCATATTGGCGACCCTTACACTGTGAAGACTCAATGTACCTACTTTGCCAATCACTGTTGAGTGTTTTTGTGGCGTGTGGTAGAATGTTATGGGCAAAAATGTGTTGCAAGCCGGTGCCTCGTTGTATGGCATCCCTAGCCCAAACATCCACCTGTTCGTTTCCGCTAATACCACTGTGACCTGGGATCCAGATTAATGCTACCTCAATGTTTTCTTCATGACAAAGGAACAGCTGTTTTTTAATGTTCAGGATTAGAGGGGAAACGGGTTTGGAGCGGAATAAATTACTTGAAAGGGCATTTAAACCACTTTTGAGTCAGAAACGGATTTACTGAGTTTATGGGACAGGACAAATGATACTGCTTCTAGAATAGCAATGCATTCTCTAGAAAACACCGAAGATTCCTTGGGGGATTCAAAACTGTGGCACGCTTAGTTTTCATACAAATCGTGACACATGCGATGCGTCGTCTACCTAGATATTTGGTCTGTGTTCGTTATTTGTGATTTCCATAACACAAGTGCCTAAGCTACTGTCTGACTTCTTGGCGGGAAAGTGAAGAGTAATGTCTGTGGTTTTATTTTATTTTCTAAAATTTGTGTACGTCGAATATTAATGTGAAATAATGGTGGATTATTAACCGTCAAGTATTCGTGAGTGTGCATGTGTTGGCAAATGAAACAAAATATTGCAACATCACTTTTTGAATTCTCTCAAGAAGTCCGCGTGAGGACTTAGTAAAGCCCCACATCTTTACTGAGATACTCGAGGGGTTGGGGGGTATATCATTTCTCACTTCTCATTTCTATTATCATTCATTATCATCATACTGGAAGTAACCACCCTATTTAATAGCAAATAAAGTATTTGTATTTGTATTTGTTTTTGAAGGAAATATTGTTTATTTATGTATTACTTGTAAGAAAAATTACTTTGACACTGGCTAAATGTGCAAATCGCACGAAGCCATCAACTAAAGGAAAAAAAGCTACTGTCTTTGGAGTCGGAGCAATGTATGCGATGTTGTCCAATATTATGTAAACAAAACAATACTACACTTGAATGATACACTGTCAAATTGTCATATAATTTATTTAACTTCAATATCTTTGGTATTGGCCAAGTGTTAACAGAATTCCTATAGTAAAGTACTTATTATATGTAATATAATATCAGTTAGTTAATACAATATTATGCAGTCACAACTTAAAACAAGCACTAAACTTACATTATTATTATTATACTCTTTATTTATTTTAAATCTTAGATTTAGGTTTTTTATAAAAATTATATAAAAAGTAAAATATAACAAAATATCATACAAAAATACAACTTTTATAAAAACCTAAACCTTAGAACGCCGCCAGCAGCGGAGCAGGACTCGAGCTACCGGCGATTAAGGCTGCAGAGAATGAAATCTCCTGACGTGCGTGCCGTGTCCAGGAGTGTTGCCTTCTGTATCTGACCCTTGATCCAGCCATCCAGCGAAAGCCTCTTGATATGACGGTCGAGACTCTTCGCTATAAGGCCGTTTGCAGATACGAATATGGGGAATACGAATATATATACTATTATTATTATTTATATATAATTAATAACTTTACTTACAGGTATTTGTTCACTTATTTATTTATTTATTTATTTAAGTACAGTCAGCAACAGATTTTTAACCCTTTCAACGCCAAGTCTGATATATAAGACACTCTAATCTATACTAATAATATAATAGAGCTGAGTTTGTTTTTTTGTTTGAACGCGCTAATCTAGAACTAACAGTTTGATTTGAAAAAATCTTTTTGCATTTTGATAGCACAATTTAGTAGAAGGCTATATAGGCTATTTAACATCACGGTATGACCCATAAAAAGTTAGAAAAATGCCATGCGAATACGAAGTACTAGCGCATTCGGGCGACTCGGTGGCCCTCGCACCACATCGGCGGCAGCTGAGATTAGTATTTGTATATAACAAGCTGCACGATGATAATAGTAGTATATGTTAGTGCGAACGCTCCTCACACTAAGTAGCACTAATTACTCACAGACATCATAATATGAAATTAGGTTCGTTTGCATCTATATAATATTTCTTTAATGATTTTTTTAAAGTTTGAATTGTTTAAGTAAATATTTTGAATAAATGCAATTACTGCAGTTAATGCGGGTGAGTTTTTTATGAGCAGACAAAACGATCTACCCTCTTCCTTACTCGTTTTTTGCGCTCGATGCCCGTACCACCGGTATCTAAGTCACTATTCACTCGAAATTTCACATGACACAACACACTCACAGTATCAGAACGCGAAACGGCTTTATTGTTGTTTTTTAAGTTTTTTAACTAGACTAATACTCACTTATTATATAATCCCGTTAATTAACTCTAATGCAAGTGACCATGGTAGTTTAAATATTTATAACTAAAAAATAATACAAAATATGTAATGTTCACGTCTTAGCTATCCGACAGATATTCGCGAGATTAAACACAAAAATGAGTTGTCCAATATATCAGACTACGGTGTTGATAGGGTTGTTGGTCAGCGATCTTCACATTTAAGTAAAATAACTCCGTAACACGTCACCATTGAGTCTATTATTAAAATCAAATCAAAATGTCGACAGTGATTTTGAAGAACATACTCAACCCTAACAAGTTAAGGTTTGTTTCTCTTAACTGCCAAGATCTATGACCGCTATTGTTGATTCGGTCAATATGGCACTGACTGACTACATTAAATACACAACGCTACATTTATTGGCATCAGATCTTTCAATCACTTATACCTATCTTATATAATCAGGTATTAGTCTACAGTCGTCGATTACTAGAAAACAGAAAAAGAGATGTTTGCTTCACCCGGATTTTACTAGAAAAAATCAAACAACCTCAAGAAGCTCGAGTAGGAATCGAACCTACGACCTTTCCAAAGGTCAAAACCAAAGGTAGTGGGTTCGATTCCCACTCGAGCTTCCTCACGCTGGTTGATTTTTTTCTAGTAAAATTTTATCTTGTAACTATATTGACCATTGTGAATGTAAAATTCAAAATAATATAAATATACAATCAATAAAAGGAAATTATCATTTTACAATCTTACAGCTAAGCATTGAACCTTTGGTATGCGGGAGGTCGCGTGCATCTGTACCCATCGTCTGCGGTAATATGACGCCATGAACTAGAAATCCGTTTGCCGCGTAACAATTTGATACCGGTATTAATAATACAGGTTAACCGATGTGTTCCGGTAAGTAGTACCGGTATACCGGTACAATACACCAGACAATCGACACAAAATTAAGTAAAGACACCCTAAAGGAGATCATGAGCATTAAAAGAGAAAGAAAGAAATTTATGGAATTTGCCAAAAATATTGTAAATAAAGTAAATATTAGAAATAAGGACAATTAGTGTAAGAAATAGTAAAGCAAGACCACTTAAGTAGCAGGATTGTATGGGAAGAAATGTAACACAAAGAAAAGAAAATGTAATAGATATAAGAGATATATTGTAAAAAAAAAAAAAAAAAAGAGAAAAAATATATAAAATGACTAGAGCTCATCAAGCTCAAGCTTAATAACCCCATTGAAAAGTAAAAAATATAAAAAACAGAATAAAAAGTCCTGCAAAAACAGCGGGGAGTAGCTGAATTAAAAAAAAAAAAAAAATATACACCATAATATAGGTAACCAAATTGATTAGTGATTATCAATAGATAGATGAGCGGCGCTTGGATTGGCTAACTGCACGCGTTGCGCTCTCGCCCCATTAACTTGCCTGTTTATGTTCCTTTCGCGCGCGCGCAGTGCTCTGCACACCACGTGATAAACAGACTGGCAATGTCGCAGGTAGGTGCCGGTATTTTTGAGGTAAATACCGGTACTCATTGAAGAATCGGTATCCGGGAACCGAAATGGAAAATACAGGTATTTACCGATATGATACCTGTATTTTCGGTACCGGTTGCAAGCCCTGGGTGTGACACGACAAAGTTGGTTAGAATCCTAATATCAGCTTAAATCTTGAATTGTGGTCTCCATCTAGTCCGGCAGCCAGTGGTGCGCGTTCCACAGCAGGCAGTACCCCCCGGCGTAGCTGGTGGTGTCCTGCTGCTGCTGGAGATGAGGCACATTCATTAAATAGTAAAATAAAATTTATGACATGAAATGGAGTAATGGTCAACTCCACACGCCTGTACATCAAACTACCACAAACTGACAAATTTCCACAATCTACTTTGATAGAATTATTTAAAATAAAATTGCGTAAATTGTTAATTGAGCATGAATTTTATAACCTCAAGGAGTTTTTTGACATGAAATAAATATTGTTGTAATTATCCTATTATTAATCTTATTATTATATTGTTTTTGTTTCTAATTCATTAATTTGTAATAAATATTTAAGGTAATTAACTTTTTCGTTTTTTTGTTTTTATAAAAGTTTAATTGGTAATTAATTATATTTGCATGCCAGTTGGTACTTGGTGAAACATGTTTGTACTCATAATGAATATTATTGTCATCTTATTTACCATGTTTGAAGCAAATAAGGAATTTATTTATTTATTTATTTGAACTTTATGTCTATGGTACACGTATGGTTGATTATTTATTGAAGAATCTTAACAGTTTTGGATAGCCTAATGTGCAGGCGTCCGTGCAATGTGTTTATAAAAATAAAACCATACGAAAATTTTATATTTTGTAAAAAGAGTTAAACTCAGCATAATAGATCGTTAGGTTTTTATTTAGAGTAGCTTGGGTGTGTCATGCTCTCTTTATTGTCTCTGCGGTGGTGGCGTGTGCGTCGGGTCGTTACGTTCCCTAAAATATGGTTGAGCGAAGCGATGGCTGATTCATATGTCATACTCGTGGACGGGTGCCGCCTGTGGAGGCTGGTCTGCTCTTGTATACTTATTTTATTTTAAATATTATTCACTGTAGTTTGACTTTGTTTTCCTTAAACAATTTTTGAGTTTTATTAGAGTACCGTAGTGGTACTGTATGCCATTGTGGAAATTGAAACTTTTACCTGAGGTAAATTTGTTAACTTATATTTTTAATTTTGTTTTTTTACATGTGGTTGTATTTTATATTTTTTTGTGTTTATTTGTGATGGAAAGTGTCCTGCTAAAATAGGGCATTTTCATATTTTTGACGCTGTAAGGGAGAAAAGAGCTGGACACTTGCTGAGTTTCTTGCCGGTTCATCTCAGTACAAGATCTCCCGCCCAGAGTAGACTTACGAACCGATGGCATAGTGACATTCACAAGAGCTACTTGTAGCCTAAACTGAATAAATGATTTTAGATTTGATTTGATTTGAATGACAAGACACCTAGAAAGTACCAGGACCCTGGCTCGAGTTCTGGAGTGCTTTTAATCAATTTAGGGACACATCTATCACTAAAGAATATAAGAGATAATTAGAAGAGAGACCTATTCAAAATGATCTTTTCCAGACAACCATGGAAACATAAATGAATATAGCTTAAGATTATATAGATATTACAATGCCTTTAGTATACAAGTCAATTATCTTAACTACAGTTTAAGGAAACTGTTTTGCAATTTGTTTTGTTTATACTTTACTATAAAATGTAATATGGTCTACTGTTTCGCTTGAAAAAAAAAACATTTAAGAGATCGTTTCAATCGTCAAATTGGATGTATAAACTCCCAGCTCACCTGGTGACTGGTGGGCGCGAACCTCTCCAGTAGCGGACGGTACGTGTCCCCGAACGTGACCAGCATGGGCGCGCCGTCGCCTTCCCCCAGCAATGGCACGATGCACGTGATCTGGGGGAGGGGGAGGGGGAGGGTGGAGAAGAAAGGAGGGGGTTAGTTATCCACATTGGCGATAGTATACAGTTATTTTTAAAACAGTAGCCATATTTTATATATTAGCGACTGAGAATCGGTAAGTTAATCGAAATATGTCAAAAATGGTTGATCAAGTGTTCGCTTTGTATGATAAGTCCAAAAATGTTTGTCATATATCGACCCATGCTACTGAAAGAAAGATGTTTATTTACCGTTTCTGAGTCGCTCCTGAACATTTGGCTGCTGTTTTAAAAATAACTTCGTATACAGATTACAAACAGGCACAGAGCGCCTGAAGCAGGAGTTGTTTTTACATTAGATCACGTTTGCGAAAACGAATATCAGTGCGGCCAGCGGTGACAAACGAGGAGAAGTTTTACCAGAGTTGAACTCGCACTGGCACTCAGTTAGGCTTCATTGTTTACTAAGTGAAATCTTGATCATATTCTGTAAAAAACATCTGATCTCTCTGTCTCTATCTGTTGAAAAATTATTAAGAACTTTAAGTAAATCGTCAGCTAGAGATAAGATAGCCAGTGCCTCAGTAGTTGAGGATTCCGGGTGAAGTGCGCTTCCACCTTCGGCCTCATCCTCACTTAGCATTATTACATTACATGTTTATTTAAGGTGTATAAAATCTAATTCACTTTTGAATGTTACTAGAGCTGTGGTGTTATCGTTAAAGTAGGGTTTAGTTTTGTCACTACAACTGAGATGAAGACCACGTGCTAACCCGTAGGAAGTAATAATAATAGTTTCCATGAAACTAGTATGTTTATAGACACCAGACCGAACGCGGGCTAAGGTTAAATTTGGTTTTGCTGTCTCTACCTGCATTTGTTAACAAAAAAGGAGATAGCATCTGTTTAAAACCAGATGTACCGTGTTTTGGTATTTCAATGAGTGATGAGTGATGAGTGATGAGTGATGAGTGAGTACGTACGTCGCGCTCGTAGGGGCGGCAGACGGTGAGCGGGCGCAGCGAGCCCGCGTCCGCCACCACCAGCGCGCCGCGCGACGTGCCCGCCAGCACGCGCGCGCCCGCCACCGCCAGCGACAGCACCTGCGGCCGAGGCGCTCTTACAGAAACAACGCGCTGCACACGGTTACACAATGTCATAGCCTTAAACTGAAATAAAACAAGTCTGGACGCACACGTACAAACGAGCACGCGCGCGCTCTTCAAGCACAGGGAGAGCACCTGGTACAATATAATGAAATATAACATTTTACTAATATAAAATAATTGAGACGTTTATTCATTATGTAACCATTTATATACCAAAATGAACTAAACAAAACATAGATTCTTATGACAATAAACTTTATTCAAAATGACCTCCGTGATTTTGAATACAGGCCTTCAATCTTCGCGGCCAGTCGTCTATCGCAGCACAAACGAGGTCCATGTCAATATCGGCGGCTGCCTTAATCAAGGATGTCTTGAGTAACCAAATTGGGATGAGGCTTTGAGCACGCCTTTGCCTCCAAGTGTTGCCATATCTTGTAATCTAACGGACTCAAATCTGGACTGGAGGAGGGCCAGTCTTCGTGCCGGATGAAGTCGATTTCACGCGCCGCCAGCCAGTCTTGTGTGCTCTTCGCTTTATAAGCTGGCACCGAATTTTGTTGGAATACCCATGGAATGCCTGTTATTGAACATGGTATGAGAAACAGGTTCCACAAGGTTCGTCATGACTGTATTTTAATACACAACTGCATTCGTTTTTACACCTTTCTCACAAAAATGTACCTCTGTTAAGCCCCAATAAGAAACTCCCAACCATACCATGAGCGAGGATGGAAAATGACCTCGTTGGACACGCGGAATACGGTTGCTCGCTGCATACACCATATCATTTTGTTTGTTGTAGCTCTCTTCTACGGTAAAAATTTTTTCATCCGAAAAACTTCCCGATATTTTTTCCCGCGTACCGCTTCAACAAAGCGCGGCATCTCTTCAGTCTCAGGTCCATTAGACGAGCATTCAAACGATGTCCTGTTTTTCTTCGATATGCCCGAAGCCCTAAGTCTTCATTTAACACCCTTTTCACCGTGGTTCTGCTTAACCCCATCTGAAGGGCCAACAGTTTCTGCTTACGTTTGGGATTTCTTTGAATTCGCGCCTTCACAGCTTTTATCACTGCTAACAGACCGAGGGCGACCACTTCTTGACCTGTCATCTACACTAGAGTCTTCATTGTATCGTTTGATGGTACGATAAACGAATCTTTTGGTTAAATTCAAATTTTTCAGTATGTCAAAAATTTGAATTGGCGCGTAACCGCAACGATGCAACGCAATAACTGCAACACGGTCTTCTTTAAGCGTCCACTCCATATTTAAAAATGAGTAAAATTCTAAAAAGTATACATGTTTATTTTCATGAACAATTCGAAATTAGAATTCAATAAACTTTTTTGTGGCCAGCATTCTAAAAGAAAAGTTTTTACTGTGTGACAATACTTATGACCTGACTGTGTATATTGTTTTCTAAAGTTTACGCGAACACTACAGGATAAACATTAAATAAAACGAATGTATACTACTCAAAACAAAATAAGGGCCACGAGGTATTTTGTCTGTACCATGAAAATAATAAAACCAATATTATTTTTTTTGTCTCCATAACGAAAACTAATGTTGTTTTTACCGTGTAGACCAATAAATTTATTCCAATAATAATGATTAAAAAGTTTATTTGCTTTTGAAAGAAAAAACACATTTAAGGTTAAAAATAAAAACAATGTAAAGTTACTGAAAACAAAAGAAAATACTCCATGCTCATCTTTTAGTAACGGGTATGCCCCCCTCGTTTCGTTACGCACTCCTGAAGCCTGGAGTGCATGCTCTCAATCAAATGCCTGACATTTTCCATTGGAATCTCTTCCCAGGCCCTTTTAACAGCGTTGATGAGTTGCTGTTGGTTGTGGATTTCCTGATCACCGTCTCTAACTCTTCGTTTCAACTGATCCCATATGTGCTCTATTGGATTTAAGTCCGGACTGTTCGCCGGCCACGGCAAGACTTGAATTTGAGACGCTTCCAGTACAAACCGAGTCGCTTGAGCCGTGTGTGCACGAGCATTGTCTTGCATCAAGATGAATCCAGGACCCGCTCGCTGGGCAAATGGGATCACATGTGGTCTGACGACTTCCTCAATATACCGCTGAGCAGTAACAGTACCCTCATTTAAAATAGCGAGCTCAGTTTTGCCGTGTAAGCTTATCCCGCCCCAAATCATTACATTTGGACCACCAAAACGATCGACTTCATGGATGCAGGCTTCTGAAAATCTCTCGCCGCGTCTTCTCCATACTCTAATACGCCGATCGTCGTTAAAAAATTTTACTTTGCATTCGTCTGTGAAGAGCACCATGCCCCATTGGTTTATGTCCCAGTCCAAATGTTGACGGGAAAATCTTAAACGATTTGCACGATGATTTCTGGTTAATGGAATACGGACAACTCGCCTTCTTGATGCCTGCTGGTCTTCATGCAATCGATTACGAATAGTTTGGTCACTGACACGAGTACCCGTTGTGAGCCGTAAACGATTTTGCAGCTTGCGGGCCGTCGTTGTGCGATCTCGGCGCGCACTTAATCGAATGTAACGATCCTCTTGAGCTGTTGTAATGCGAACTCTGCCCGAACCAGGTCTTCTTCTAACACTGCCGGTCTCTTGGAAACGATTCCATAGATTTTGAATAGCTCTTCGAGAAAATCCCAATTGCAAACCCACAGATCGCTGCGAATGACCTTCTTCAATCATTGTAACGGCTCTGGTTGCTGTCAGCGAGTCCATATGACGCCTGCGTGCTTGTGGCATATTGCAAAAGATGTTTCTGACTCGAGATATCAATGAACTCTGATAATTTCTAATAAACCAAGAAGCTAAGGAAAGCAAAACGTCAAAGAAAATGGAATCAAAACTTTCAAAAATAATTTTAAATCAAATTTTATTTAAAATTGTTGCCAGCATTAGATGAATACTACAATATTAAAAAGTTTAGGTATCCAAGAGTTTGTATACTCAATATTTTACTACTTTCAATATGTAAATGTTTAATAATTTACACCAAAATGAAAAAATACCTCGTGGCCCTTATTTTGTTTTGAGTAGTATATAAAATAAACGCGAGTAGATCCGTAAATGTTGTTTCATTTCAATATAGGTATGTACACAAAAAAATAGAGCGAAATAAATCCACCTTTGATTTTGCATATTCTGCTTTATTGCGCGCCCCAGTTGCTGCGGTGATACACTCACCCGGCACTGCTCGTCGCCCCCCAGCTCTTTAATGGTGCGTAGTCTCGGAGCACGGCGCCAACTGCTTTGTTACACTCCCAGCTGCTCACCCCCCATCTGCTGTTTTTATACACCCCCAGCCGCTATAGTGGTACACCCCCCATCTGCTGTTTTTATACACCCCCAGCCGCTATGGTGGTACACCCCCCATCTGCTGTTTTTGAACACCCCCAGCCGCTATGGTGGTACACCCCCCATCTGCTGTTTTTGAACACCCCCAGCCGCTATGGTGGTACACCCCCCATCTGCTGTTTTTGAACACCCCCAGCCGCTATGGTGGTACACCCCCCCATCTGCTGTTTTTGAACACCCTCAGCCGCTATGGTGGTACACCCCCCATCTGCTGTTTTTGTACACCCCCAGCCGCTATGGTGGTACACCCCCCATCTGCTGTTTTTGTACACCCCCAGCCGCTATAGTGGTACACCCCCCATCTGCTGTTTTTATACACCCCCAGCCGCTATGGTGGTACACCCCCCATCTGCTGTTTTTGAACACCCCCAGCCGCTATGGTGGTACACCCCCCATCTGCTGTTTTTGAACACCCCCAGCCGCTATGGTGGTACACCCCCCATCTGCTGTTTTTATACACCCCCAGCCGCTATGGTGGTACACCCCCCATCTGCTGTTTTTGAACACCCCCAGCCGCTATGGTGGTACACCCCCCATCTGCTGTTTTTGAACACCCTCAGCCGCTACGGTGGTACACCCCCCATCTGCTGTTTTTGTACACCCCCAGCCGCTATGGTGGTACACCCCCCATCTGCTGTTTTTGAACACCCCCAGCCGCTATGGTGGTACACCCCCCATCTGCTGTTTTTGAACACCCTCAGCCGCTACGGTGGTACACCCCCCATCTGCTGTTTTTGTACACCCCCAGCCGCTATGGTGGTACACCCCCCATCTGCTGTTTTTGTACACCCCCAGCCGCTATGGTGGTACACCCCCCCATCTGCTGTTTTTGTACATCCCCAGTCGTTATGGTGGTACACCCCCATCTGCTGTTTTTGTACACCCCCAGCCGCTATGGTGGTACACCCCCCCATCTGCTGTTTTTGTACATCCCCAGTCGTTATGGTGGTACACCCCCATCTGCTTTTTTTGTACACCCCCATCTGCTGTGCTGGTAAACCCCTTAGCTGTGGTAAACCCCCCAGCTGCAATGGTACACTCACCCGGCACTGTTCGTCTCCTACCAGCTCTCCCATGAAATGCAAAGTCTCGGAAAACGCTGGCAGCTGCAGTGGTACACCCCCCAGCTACTATTGTACGGTACATCCCCCAACTGCTGTGCTAGTTCACTCACCCGGCACTGCTCGTCTCCCACCAGCTCTCCCATGGAGTGCAGGGTCTCGGAACACGGCGCTAGCTTGCTGCAGTCCAGGCGAGCCGTCTGCTGACGGGTCACCGCCGACCACTGGTACAGGCACACTCCTGAGTAAGGAGAAACAGTGTGATTGATTACATAAATGCTGTCACTTTATTTTAATGTACCTATAGTAGGGCACTACAATCAAAATGTATGTTCCTTTATAGTAAAATACAAGTTGGACTTCTTGGCGGGAAAGTGAAGAGTAATGTCACGCGGTTTTGTTTTATTTTCTAAAATTTGTGTTATGTCGAATATCAATATGAAATAATGGTGGATTATTAACCGTTAAGTGTTCGTGAGCGCGCATGGGTGTTGGCAAATGAAACGAAACAGTGCAACGCCACTTTTCAAATTCTCTCAAGAAGTCCGCGTGAGGACTTAGTGAAGCCCCACATCTTTACTGAGATACTCGAGGGGTTGGGGGTATATCATTTCTCACTTCTCATTTCTATTATCATTCATCATCATCATATTGTATATTTATGTATTACTTGTAAGAAAAATTACTTTGACACTGGCTAAATGTGCTAATCGCACGAAGCCATCAACTAAAAGAAAGAAAGAAATACAAGTTACAGTTAGACGGTGTTACCGCTGAAATTTCTGTAAAGCGATCAGAAACAGAATTGCCGAGTTGCTTGCGACTTCTTCTCCTAACTCTACAAGGTCTCCACCGTAGGGTGTACGAAGTCATGGTTTTGGATTGACGCACAAAAAATACTTGTTTAAGTTAAATTTAAATAAAAAAATGGACTTTTTAAAACAAATGGAGTGACCTCTCCCAAAACCAGGATTTTTTTGGAGAGCGTTTGCTGATTGCCTCAAACGGCATTTTCAGCTTCACCAGGCTTCTCTATGGGCGGCGAGAAACTCAAAGGGTTCCTCAAGCCATGTGAAACGAATCACTTTCGGAGGTTTTCTAGAGGAATCGGCATCAAGCACTAGTGCGTCTCCCCGTGCCCGTTAAGATTCTCCGAGGGGTTCGGATCGGATCGGGGTGCGGAACAACCCGAGGGCGCCTCTAAAGGCTCGGACCTCGGCTCGGGTTGAACGGGCCCCAAAGCCTGGTGTTCCCGTATGTGTACCTGGTGTACCCGCGTGTGTACCTCGCGCACCGTACCTGGGTAGCAGTACCCGAAGACGTAGGGCTGCCGCTGGTGCGCGGCGAGCAGCGTGAGGCCGGGCGGCGCCGCCAGCGCGTGGGCGGAGCGCACGCCGCCCGCCCACACCTCGTACGCGTGCAGCCCCGACCCGCCCGCCCACACCTCGCACCTGCCACGACACACACAACTTGAAAAACAAGGTCCACGTCGAGAAAAAACTATATCAATCAAAAAAAGAATCATCCAAATCGGGGCTTAGATACGGATAATGTTAACATTCTTAAAGAAAAATATATATACAGATTAATGGAGAACCTCTTCTATTTTTTGAAATCGGTTAAAACTAGTGGTCGCCCAGCGGTCGAAATTCGACCGTTATTAAAAAAATATACATGATATACAATGTATATTTTTATTTTTCTGCAATCCATCTCCATAATATGAGCTTTAACTATGCCAAATCATAATAATAGTTATACAGTAATCACCCTCCACCGTGCCCGCAATGTGCTAAACAGAGGTACAAAGACTATTTCTTCATATATTATTTCCAATTAAACTAATCTATACTAATATTTGTTCAATCAAACCACTCTTTTCACTTCTTTTATAACTTTATTGCCAACTCACACTTATAACAACAACTACAAAATTGTCACTTTAAACAGCATAAAGTTCTTTTTAGCCATCCGCACCGTTTGGCGATCCGTAACATAATGTCCCTCCCGCCAGGCCACGATGCTCACACCTCAACGCGCCCCCACCTCTGCTTAATTGTCAAGTAACGCTATTGGTGGAATCGTTGGCGCGAACGGTAAGCAACATCGTGGCCTGACGTTGTAGTCAAATCAGTAACTTTCATTTTAAATAATTAATTTAATACAAATCAATTGGGTTCTTTCTTTATGACTTTTAATACACAAAATCAAATAATGAAACTAAAATAAATGTAATTGGAATTATTATAACGGGAATCTATAACATATTATAAAGAGGAAACCTTTGTATTTTCATATGTATGTATGTTTGTAACGAATATACTCAAAAACGACTGGACCGATTTCAAATTCTTTCACCATTAGAATGCTGCATTAGCGCTGAGTAACATAGGCTATATTAAAAAGTATCCCCTGGCGAAGCCGGGGCGGGCCGCTAGTTGTACAATAAACAAGTTAAACAATACTACGTTAATATTAAATTAACAATCTAAATACTGACATAAATACATCTTATACATGCAATGTCTCGAGAAACAAGAATTATATTCTATAATTTACTCAGTCAGTCACTCATGCAGCCACTTACTCAGTCAGTCACTTACTTACCAACTCACTAACTCACTCATTCACTCACTCACTCACTCACTCACTCACTCACTCACTCACTCACTCACTCACTCACTCACTCACTCATTCACTCAGTCATTCACTTACTCACCCGAGCGGCGTAGGTACCCCGGCGAGGCACGCGAGGCTGGTGGCGGCGCCGAGCTCCGACAGCACGAACCCGCCCTCCGCGCCCGGCCGCTGCGACGTCACCAGGAACAGTCTGCGGGAGACACCACGTCACAACAGTTAAATAGAATATGTGTCGGTGGCCGAGTGGCAGAGCGCTCGGCCCGAGACCCGAAGGTCCCGGGTTCAATTCCCAGGTCGGGCAAAATGCGTAGCCCTGGTTTGTGATCACCAACTTGCATTCGGCAAGCGTGGTGATTAAGGTAATACCCATTAATTGTAGCGATGACTTAATTTTAATGATGGTGGGCTTTGTCTAACAGTGGGATCGTATATAGGCTATTTATTAAACCTACTTTTTAGTTTTTTTAAAAGTCTTGCAAGCTTACTGGGTTACCCAAAGCGAGGACTGAAAAACTTCTAACTGTCAAATTTCCTTAGACTTAGAACTTTATAATTACGGTTACCGAGTGGCTTGCACGTCTGACTTTGAGGTCCCAGGTTCGATTTTCGTTCGGGTCAATGTTGAAAAACGAACTTTTTGATATTGCGCCAGGTCGGGTGGTTGTGGTACCATCGTTGTTTTTGATTTTCATAAAACAAGTGCTTTAGCTATTAACCTCGGGATCAGAACAATGTATGTGTCGTTGTGTAATATTTATTTAATTAGACAGTTTTGGATATTCCAATATGCTGGCGTCTGTACCTAAACACGTGCAGTACAAAATTAATACCAAGAAGAAAGAAAGAAGAAGAAAACACTTGATTTTATATAAAAATTTTGAATTGAATTGAATTGTAGTGCATCAATGCATGAATTCGTAAATAATACTTGGTGTTGTGAATGTAATCAATTGTATTGTGTAGTTGTGCCAATGAAATAAATAAACAAATGAGTAGTGCACTCACCTGCCGCAGCGCAGCGCGAGCGCGACGCGCTGCAGGCGGGGCAGCGGCAGCAGCGCGGCGGGCGCGGACGGCGCGCCGCCCACGGCCTCGTGCACCGCCACGCTCCACAGCAGCGCCAGCGACGACGCGCTGCGCACCGGGGACGAACGGCACTGTAGTGCTTGTATCACAGCGTGCTCTCACACAAACAGACTACATCAATAATAATCTAAATAACAGTTATTGGTTATCTGTATATATTAACCTTCTGTGCGTGTTTGTAATTGAACTCCTTCTAAACGGCTCGACCGATTTAAATGATTTTTTTTGTATGTGGCGCTGCGATAGGGTTCCACCATGGGGTACGGGTGTTTTCAGGCGGACGAAGTCGCGAGCGGGCCACTAGTGTATTGCAATGATAACAGTAAATGTGTGTATGAGCGTGCACTCACGAGTAGACGCTGACGCGGCCCGCGCTGTCGCCGAGCCACAGCTTGCCGCCCACGCGGCACATCGCCGTCACCGACACCGGCTCGCCCTCAGGCGTCTTGTCTGCATCATTAATCACATCAAAAATAATTATAATGAAAAAATGTAGGTAAGTAAATACATAATTATTAATTTGTAAATAAGTGAGTGAGTGCGTGAATGAGTGAGTGAGTGAGTGAATGAGTGAGTGAAGTGAATGAGTGAGTAATGAGTAAGCAAGTTATTACTTATATTTAACAAGTAGTTTTTAGTCTTTGGCCGGCCGCACTTTGGAATTTGGAAACGTGTTCGTACAGATGTAGTTAGAAGTAGAAGAAAAAGAATTTAGAACTAATATTGCGTGTACTTAGTGTGCGACGTACCATATACGTAGAAGTCGGAAGATCGGGATGTATCGTGCGTTATCGTACGTGTCCGCACGATAACGCATCCAAACTGGGGCCAGCCTAAACCTCTTACAAACAATAACAGTAAAAGCTTGGAATACTTACTAAACCCCCTCCATACAAATAAACAGAGAATAAGCTCCGGATAGTTATTCCGTGTTTTGTCTCTTTTACTCTAATTTGAAATGACATGACGGGGACAAAACTCGGAATAACTATTCGGACCTTATTCTTTGTTTATTTGTAAGAGGTTTTGTATATGTCTCTCAAAAATTATTTTGAATCATATGAAGAGACAAAACACTAACTACATTACCACAAAACGATGGCTAAAGCTAGACAATGCTTAAAACAAGCGCTGAAGCTAATACTATTAGACAGAGATACAATATTTTAAACACGTAATTAGCCATTGTTTATTTAACACTGTTTTGTAGTACAAGGGTTAATAACTATTCGTTTTTGCTCAATGTCAATGCTAAAACAAGACCATTTTCAAAAGTTTTGTTGTTCGCCTCAGATAATATTTATAACATCACCGGAACTTTTGGGGGCGGCATTATACTTAAAGGGTTCATCAAGCCGTGTGATCGAAACACCGTCAGAAGGTTTCTAGAAGGAATGGCATCACGCAAGTGATGTTTTTTCTGCACGAATAGTTAGCAGTGGCGGGCCAAATATAGTACGGGTTCGAATGCGACGTTAGACGTCGCCTCTAACATCGAATTAAGGGAAATTAAAAAAGGCCGGTTGTTTTTTATTGATCTACACAATTTTGTTTTTTTACTGTATAAAGACTTAGAAGGTGGTCTAAAGATGACATCTTTATATAGTAGTCTAACGTGTAACAGAAAGGTGTAGTAATAACAAAAAACATCCAAAGTATATCCGATCCCGATCTTGTATGCAAAGTTAAAAAGACATAATTATTAAATTTAATTTGTTATGAATTTTTTAATTAAATGCTTCTATTGTGACGTCACATTCTCCTATGAAATTACAAGCTAATACTCACTTCATTTGTAAGCAGACTACATAATCTAGTGTTATAGTTCATCGAAGGTAAACTAATATATGTGGGCTAGTCGACTTTGGCAATAAGAACATGTTAAGGTTTTTTTAACAACACATTATGTCCCACTGTTGGTCAAAAGTTTGTGCAGGCAGGCTTACGTTAAACTTACAATTTACCCGCTAAAAATATTTTCTTTTTTTAAAATTAAAATATAGCCTTTGTTACCCGCTAGGAATGTAGCATTCTATTAGTGAAATAATGTTTTGAATTGGACCAGTAGTTCCAGAGATTAACCTCTTTATTAATGAATGTCCCAATGAATGTTAGTGATGTTTAATTTTGTTAAACACACCTTATCTACAAGCCGAGAATCATTAAATTGCCTTGCCGCCATAAAGTCTTGACTAGCACGGAAGGTGAAGGATTTTTAACTGTATACCGTCACTTAAAGTTTATTGAGATGTTTGCTTAAAATGGTGTATTTGTAAGTATTATCAAGTATTATTTACTGTCGGAGCTACTTGTCTTTGGAATAGACTACCGTCTGAAATCCGTCACTCCAAGACCCTTTCCGCCTTTAAGTCTAAACTGCACAGTCATCTATTGCATCAGTCACGTGCTTGTAACATGTTCTAGGTTTTTGTTGTTGGTGTTATACGTATGTATGCATGTGTATTTATTATTTATATATATATGTATGTCTTTTTATGTATTCCACGGTATTTGCGCACTCCCCTATCTCCCTCTTGGGTTCCTAACCAAAGGTAGTATGCGTGTGGCGCGACTGACCGGGCCGCAGCCGCAGCGCGTGCGCGCGCGTGAACCGGCCGCGCTCCACGAGCAGCGAGCGCGCGCGCCCCGGCTCGCCGCCCGCCCACACCTCCCACCCGCCGCCGGACCCATCCTCTAAAGGGGGGAAATACTCGTTACTCCTACAATTTGTACGGAAACTTTTTATGATTTTATTTTCTTTTTGTATTTTATTCGGCATTATGGCAAACTTACAACACATAATAACTCTAATTTACAGTACACAAAGTATAACACAAAAGCCAATAAAGTTTACACCAAACATTTGACAAACTCAGTTTACACACCTCAGTGATAAGTAGAGGTCGCAATCTGCCGGTCATTCCAGGACCGCATTCAAGGGATGATTGGGGGACCCTCTTTTTAAATTTAGATGTGATAATGAAAGAAAACTATTGTAGATAGTCTTTGCTTAGTGTCTCAAAATATTATAAATATTATAGTGAAAACTAATTAATTCCTTGCAAAATATACTTAGATAACTCAAAAAAATGTTGAACTTCAAATCGTACATGTCGTACATGGATCTATTTATTAAGTTTTTTTTTCTGGATTATCTATTTACATACAATGCAAACTTTTTTCTTAAAAAAAATCAAGAGCATTTCACTAAAATGTTGTTTCTGATTTCAGTGGTCAATTTGAGTTTTGGAACACTAATACCAACTTTTTATTTTGATACACTTTCAGAATAAAAAGTGGGTATTAGTGTACAGACGTCTGCACATCAACCTACCACAAACTGTCAAATTTCCTCTATAGACTTTGAACTTTATACCTAAATCATATAGTTGACATTGTATTGAAGAAATTTGATAGTTAGCAAAGTCAGGCAGTAATTTTCCTTCATAGTCTTAAAAAAATATAAAAAGGGTCCCCCAATCAACACTTGAATGCGGACCTGGAATGACCGGCGGATGCCGACCTCTGGTGATAACGTAAAAAAACCTAAAAAAAATACATACGAATTGAAAACATCCTCTTATTTATAAAAACGGTTTTTAGTAGGGCTCCTTTGGCTTACAGAGTAGATAGTGTTGATAAATTAATAATTTTTTTGAAAATAAATAAAACACGATGATGATGAAATCCTGCGATCCGTCATCAGGGACCAAGGGCTCGCAGTAGAGACTTCCATGCGTCGCGGTCTTGTACTGTAGCTTCCAGGTCCCGCCAGTTGCCATCAATCGCTGCGATCTCCTTCTCGACCGAGCTACCGAACTCGTCTTATACTACCAGTAGCGTGCCACTTCAACGCTTGCATGGATAAATGGGGTAGCCATTTATCCATGCAAGCGTTGGGCTTCGCAACACATGCCCAACCCAGCACCATTTTCTTAAAAGTATCTCCCGGTCAATCGGCTTTTGATCAGTCAGCTCCCAGAGACTTGTGTTCGTGATTGTTCGTGACCAGTAGATCCCCAAGATGCGTCGCAAACATTTATTCACAAACATCTGGAGTGTATTGGTGAGCCTTTTTTTTAACGAGCCAGCTTTAGCGGCCGTATAGGAGTAGTGACAATAAACCATCACCATCATCAGCCCACTTCCTCCCACTGCAGGGCATAGGCCATTTTGAACTGCTTAATGCTGGACTAAAGATGAATTAAATAATATTAAAATATAGTGAAAAAAATTAAAGAAAAATTTCAGTGCTTACGTCAGTAGCATAATGGTCAGTGCCTCCGCCCGGATTGCGGAAGACCCAGGTTCGATTCCTGGCTGGGTCGGGTAGGCATTTAACTGTTTCACTATAAAAAGAAATAAATCGTAATGTTGGCATAGTAACCGTTGGCGCGCAGCGGCACGGCGGCGGCGGCGCCCGCCCCCCGCGCCCGGGCCGCGTCCCGCAGCGCCGCGAACTCCGGCGCCGCCGCCGCCGACACCAGCGCCGCCGCCGACGGCCGCCGCTCCGGCCGCCCGCTCCAGCAGCGCCGCATGGTCTCCAGGATGTTGCACGGGTACGACAGCTCCTGGCCGGACATTACATATCGCATTTTTGACGCTGTAAGGGAGAAAAGAGCTGGACACTTGCCGAGTTTGTTGCCGGTTCTTCTCAGTACAAGATCTCCCGCCCAGAGTAGACTTACGAACCGATGGCATAGTGACATTCATAAGAGCTACTTGTAGCCTAAACTGAATAAATGATTTTTGAATTTGAATTTGAATTGAATTTGAATTTGAATTTGAATTTATTCATTTGAATCACTAATATAAGGTACGACGTTTAAAAATATCATACACTAAGGCCGGCAGCTACCTCCCGACGAGTTAGCTCGGCTATCCGAAGAGATAACGTTGCCAGCAGCGTTCTTTTCGCTTTCTTTGTTCTTTAATTTAAAAAAAAAATAATTTTTTTTTGAAATTTTTTTTTAATGTAGTCAGTAATTAAATATTATAATATTTTATAAAATACAGTGCAAAAATTAAACGCCCACCCGACCCAGCCAGGAATCGAACCTGGGTTTTCCGCAATCCGGCGGCTGCACTGACCGCTATGCTACCGGGTAAAAAAGCAATCTAAAAACATTAAAAAAGCAGTGATAAAATTCATCGCTTACGTCTTTTCCCGTTGCGTTTAATTTTTTCACTGTTTTTTTATAAAATTTTATAAATATTTAATTTAGCTTCAGTGCAGCAATTAGCACTTGAAAATAAAAAGTAAAAATGTAATAAGTAATGTTATAATTCTTTACTGAGATAATATAAATCAGAGGTATATACTCTAACGCTCTTTAAATGTATACGACCTAATACACGAACATATTTAATTTCAAAAAATTTAAATTTTGGTTTGACTTTTCTCCATTCAAAACTTATTCCGGTAGAAAATTACCTTACTGGTAAGTACCAACATGGCAGGCTTTGTACAAAAACTACCTAGCCGGCGACGAGTCAGCTGGCGACTACACAGCTGTTATTTTTTGAGACTCTGCTGGTGGCCTCAGATGGCACATTCTGCCTCCAGCCTTTTTTAGGGGCGGCGAAACTCAAAGAGTTCTTCAAGCCGTGTGAAATTAAGCACCATCAAAGGCATTCTAGAGAGAACGGTATCACGTACTAGTGCGTGATGACCCGTGCCCGTCCCGGGTCGATTCGGGAGCGGAACAACCCGAGGACGCCTCTTAAGGCTAGGACCTCGACTCGGGTTAATCGGGTCGTGGGGGTGGTGATCTAGCTGATGATTAGCCACATGGTCACCACCTATCTGGTAACCTACTCACCCAGTAACTACCCAAGCGGTAACTAATCGGCTAATCAAGATTTCCACCAATAACTACCCATCTGGCTACTACCCCCACCTGATTACTACCCATCTGGCTACCACCCCACCTGATTACTACCCATCTGGCCACTACCCACCCGGTAACTACAGACTGATCAAAAACACCCACCAATAACTACCTATCTGATTACTACCCAGCTGGCCACTACCTACCCGGTAACTACCCGGCTAATCAAAAACACTAACCAATAACTACTCGTCTGGGCACTACCCACCAGATATTTACCCGGCTGATCAAGAAACCTCATCAATAACTACCCATCTGGCTATTACCCTTCTGATTAATACCCATCTGGCCACTACCCACCCGGTAACTACCGACTGATCAAGAACACCCACCAATAACTACCTATCTGATTACTACCCAGCTGGCCACTACCTACTCGGTAATTACCCAGCTCATCAAAAACACTTATCTTTAACTACTCATCTGGGCACTACCCATCTGGTATTTACCAGGCTGATCAAGAAACCCAACCAATAACTACCCATCCGGCCACTACCCACTCGGTAAGTGCCCGGCTGACTCACCCGGTTGGTGAGTGCGGGGCGCGCGCCCTCGAGGATGGCCTCCTTGACCGCCTCGTGACCCTCGAACGGCTGCCGCAGCGACACCACTTCGTACAGCACCATGCCGTACGAGAAGCAGTCCACCTGCGAAACAACGGCAATGCAACGATTAACAACTACTCTGTTGGGGACCATCATCGTCATCAGCTCGGTTATGGTCTCATTTTGAAGAGCTCCAGCCGTAGATGTGCAGAAAAATAAAGAAACCTGTCAGAGATTTCGAAATTCCTAAAAAATCAGTTGAATAAACGCGAAGTTTTGCGGGCGCCCCACTAGTTACTTAACCAATGTTCATCCTGACGTTTGGAACCCTTTGCAGGGTCCGTGGTCACGGGGAGACTGAGGTGGTGGCCGTCTCATAATTAGTTAGTAGCTTGTATACCCTCATTTAAATTTAATCAGGTGCGTTCCGTTTTACCCAGAAAAACATGAAATGAAGTAATGTGTAAAATATACGCGAGTAGAACTATCCGTAAAACTTGTTTGCTCTATGTACAATTGTACTGGCAGCACGTCACCTTCTCGTTGTACTCCTCTTCGCCGTTGTAGCGCATGATCTCGGGCGCCATGAACCCCTCGGTGCCGCCGAACCCCTTGGTGCCCGACGGCGGCGCCATGCGGCTGATGCCTGCCCACCCATCACAAAACACAGAACACGGTTACTACGCATGAACACGATAAAACAGTTGATTGGCCAGTCTATATAGAACCTCTTCTCTGAATATTGCTGTCATGGTATGGCCATGCGGTGAGAAGGGAAGAAACGCAAGTTTTTTTTGAGCTACCTTTCCAATTTATTTTTCAAAAACATCCTTTAAAAGTTTTCGAAATATGTTGGGAATTGTGGATTTTATCGGATTCACTCCGAATAAATATCAATAAAAATAAACCTTACTGCTATGTGATTACAGTATGTTTTTCAGTAACACTGATAACAGTTACGTTAGTTAAATGAGGCTAAAAATGTACGAGGAAATATTTTTCTGAATTATCTGTTTATATATTTTTAAAATAAGTATTAGCTTCACTATCATTTTACGGACAATTTTACATATTTTTTTCTTTGGTACAGACGCTTGCACATCAACCTATCCACAACTGTCAAATTTCTTCAATAAATATTGAACCATATGCCATACACATAAAGTTCAATGTCTATTGAGGAAATTTGACAATTTGTGGTAGTCTGATCTGCAGGCGTGTGCAATATTTCAATAAGTAACAATAGTAAGTTCTTCGCGGGAAAGTGGAGAGTCATGTCTGCGGTTTTGTTTTATTTTCTAAAATTTGTGTATGTCGAATATCAATGTGAAATAATAGTGGCTTATTAACCGTCAAGTGTTCGTGAGTGCGCATGAGTGTTGGCAAATGAAACAAAACAGTGCAACGTCACTTTTCAAATTGTCTCAAGATGTTCGCGTGAGGAATTAGTAAAGCCCGATGTTTTTACTGAGATAGTCGAGGAGGTATATCATTTCTCACTTTTCATTGCTATCATCATCATACAGGAAGGAAATATTGTATATTTATGTATTACTTGTAAGAAAAATGAGTTTGACACTGGCTAAATGTGCTAATCGCACGGAGCCACCAACTAAAGGGCCGAAAGAGCCGATATGACTGACCGTAGTCGCCGAGCTTGACGTGCAGCCGCAGCGGCGCGGCGCTGAGCTCGGCGGCGGCGGCCGCGCGCGCCGGCGGCATCTCCCACACCAGCACGTTCTCAGACTGCGCCGGCGCACGCGTACACAAACACATTTTTACTTTTTTTTATTTGATAGTCTGCAAACGAGCAGATGATGAGTGAGCGGTCGCCGCCGCCCATGGACATCAGCTACATCACAGATGTTTCTTTTGTGTTGTCGACCTGATCCAGGTCGTAGCTCAAGCTCATCACAGTTTGATGGTACACACGCCTGCACATCAACCTACCACAAAGTGTCAAGTTTCCTCAATAGACTTTGAACTTTATTACTAAGTAATATGGTTGAAAATGTATTGAAGAAATTTGACAGTTTCGGATAGGTTGATGTGCAGGCGTTTGTACGTGGAATAAAGTTCCTCTGGAAACGTTCCGTTCGAGAGAACAGCGGCTCCAGGAAGTGTGCGTGTGCCTGTTCCGATGGCGAGCGGTGCGATAATAGAACGAGGAAGAGGGCACCCAATTAAAAAGTTCCCCAGAGCATTTCAATTCGCTTAAATTTAATTACAAATACAATACAATTAAAGAAAGAGAGAGAGAGCAAAAATGAGAGGTGTAGTTTTCGTTTGAAACCACTCGACAGCCTCTCACCTTGAGGTCCCGGTACAGCACCCTGGCCGCGTGGAGGTACTCCAGCGCCCTGGCCAGCTGCAGCGCCAGCGCCCGCGCCGCGCGCCCGCCCACGCGAGCGCCCTCGTTGCGGTACGAGCGGAGCACGCCGTCCAGCGCGCCCTGGGATTATGAACGTACTTTGTGAACACGATACAATTTTACTAGAAAAAATCAACCAAGTCACAAGAAAATCTAGTGGAAGTCAACACACGACTTTTAGATTTGCGGTCCAATGTTCTGACTGCTAAGCGACCCCAGAAGACTCATTACATTTTTCTAGTGCTAGCTGCAAGCCAGTGGTATTGCGTAATTGTGAAGTTGCCCTCACAGTAATGATTAGTTATTTTTAGGGTGCCGTAGTCAACAAGGAACCCTTATAGTTTCGACATGTCCGTCTGTCTGTCTGTCTGCCTGACCCCCGTCTAACTCATAGACTCTTAGTACTAGAAAGCTGTAATTTGGCATGGATATTTTTTTAGGTTACCTCCAGGTACACGTGAAGTGGGGATGTAATTTTTTTTGTTTACCCCTAAGTGTGGGATGTCGTTGGATAGCAATTTCAAAAATATAGTGGGTTTGTGAAAACAGTTTTTTGATTGAGGCATCCGTTTGTGAGCTATTAAGCTTTAAAGTGCAAAATTTTGTTAAGAGTCAAGTGTCGTCGTCGTCGTCGTCGTCGTCGTCGTCGTCGTCGTCCCCCCCCCCCCCCCCGCCAAATGGTTGTTTTTGGATACGTGAAAAACTTCACGGTAGTTGTATATATGACGAAGTTAAAAGGTAAAGTATCACAGCTAAGTAGGCTTTACAAGTTTACGAGTAACAGTCGACCAACATTATAAAATGTGCTTGGCGGTAGTATCTACATTTAAATATACGAGCCATTAATGTTCATAAAAGCCCTCTTCTCAGAGTCCGCATTATTGAGATGGGCTACGGAACCCTACACTGCGCGTGGCCCGACACACACTTGGCCGGTTTTTTATCTTGTAAATACACTCCCAATGCTGTCATTGCGAATGAAAAAATTAATATAAAATAAAAATACTTTATAAACGTTCAAATTCAATAATATGATAATCTTGATTCAACTACCAATCCGCACTGGCCCTCGTGGTGGTTTATGGTCCGTTCTCCCTCTCCATCCATAGTGAAGGCTATGTCCCCAGCAGTGGGGACATAAAATGAGCTGATGACGATTGAATCTTGTTGTACTTATCTTCTTGTTGTTTCAGCTATAGACGCTATGACATTTTCTTAGCTATTTAAGGAAGGCCCACAATCCGGCTCGCCGGAGCATTTGCCATGGCCTGCCGCAGTGCAGCACTCACCCGCGGCGCCATGGCCAGCAGCAGCACCAGCGGGCGCGCGCAGACGCCGAGCAGCGGCAGCACGTGCGGGTGCCGCAGCTGGCTGAGCACGCTCAGCTCTTGCCGCAGCCCGCAGTACGCGCGGCACGCCGCCGACACCGGCTCGCGCTCCCACCGGGACAGCGCCGCCTGCACACACAAGCAAACGATATTATATTATTATAACAACATATTCATATAACATATATTTTTGGACATGAAAACCAAAAATATTTTCATGTAAAATGTTGCCAAGACGAGACCATATTACTTGCATTGCCAAAAAGTTTCAGATCTCATGTAGAGTCAAGCTTCTAACTCTACACGCTCTAACTCTACAAACCCTAACTTCACAGGCTCTATTTACACACCTTAGTCAAAATATTGTGTGGCTTGGCCGTTTCGCTCCCACACGAACTATTGTTTGACAGTAAAGTAATGAACAGTGAATAAATTTCGTTGTAATTTCATTAATAATCATTTTTTGAGGCGTTTTCGAAAATAATTATGATCGAGTCATAATTATACAATCGTGTGTTAGAGCTAGCAAATTTAAGATAAAGATATGAATTTACCTATACTAACATTTCAGCTTCGTTAGTCATATTATAGTGTTAAACTATTAGGCGAAAGTGTCGCCTTACCCGTCCACAGCCAACGGGATGTATATTCCCACCACATTTTGAGACTTATGTAAGTGAGATAAGCTTGAAACATGTTCTGCCAATTATTGGGATAGGCAGATGACCTTGTACGCGTGGTGCACGGCGACGTCGCTGGCGGGCGGCGGCGGCACCGGCTGCAGCGCCTTGAGCGCCACCGGCGCGCGCCGCCACGCGCCCGCCAGCACCGTGCCGAACGCGCCGCGCCCCGCCACCGCCGAGCGCGTCACCTCGCTCCAGCGCGCGCGCTTCTCCTCCTCCACGTCGAGCAGCAGCTGCGGCCGCAACGCGACGCACGCAAATAAACATTATCACCAGTTATATCACTTCTCAATCTGATTCTCGCATTTACATTTTGAATTTTGCCAAATCTTGAAAATTAATTTTGAAAATTAGCCAAATCGGTCCAGCCATTCTCGAGTTTTAGCGAGTCAAACGGATAGCAATTGATATTTATATTTGTAGATTGATATATTTTTATGTACAGGTTGACTTTTTCATCACCGTCCAAACCTTCTGAGATGACTCCCGTGATGCAAACATATCCTTAACATACCCTCGAAAATAAAATTCAGCTGTTCCCAAAACATCAATATTCATTCGACCAAAATGTATGGAACAGAACTAAGAATTGTTCGTTTCAACCAGGGGAGTCACTGTATTTCATCTGCAAAGGTGAATTATGGCCATCGGTTGCAACGACCGTTGGATAGATGGCGCACTGTGCCGCTATTAGCACTCAAATATTAAAAAGCAGTGACAAAATTCAGCGCTCACGTCAGCCTTTCCGGTAGCATAGCGGTCAGTGCAGCCGCCCGGATTGCGAAAGACCCAGGTTCGATTCCTGGCTGGGTCGGGCGGGCGTTTAATTTTTTCACTGTATTTTATAAATATTTGTATTGAATACGTTAATAATATTTTGGCATGTGTGCCTATAGCTAGCTTGTAAGCGCTTTGGATCGTTCTGTAAGCTTACAAGACTTTTTAAAACCAATTAACAAACCAGCTCGCCGTAACGCCTCTGAGCGCTCGGCCCGATACCCACAGGCTTATTACTTTATAACCGAAAACCAGTTGCTAATTGCACAATGTCAACTAGTTGCTACTAGTTGTGGTTGCCACAATCGGTCGGTTTATTGTATAGCGCCGTCACGCACTTTTAGTACGTCAATCGCTCGCTCGTGGCGCTATCGTAGCGTTATACGTTCCGTAATACGAAAGTGTTTTGGTAGCGATAAATTTCAATTTTCTGATTGATCCCTGAATTTGATTATAGATTCTGATTGACATTGATAACGGACCTGAATTAACCATTTGTAACTGAAATCAGGTATTTATGACTGCGTACCGGAAAGGCAGGCCTCCAACAAGGTGGACCGACGATCTGGTGAAGGTCGGCGAGCAGCACCAAACCGGTCGGTGTGGAGATCCTTGGGGGTAGGCCTTTCTCCAGCAGCGGACGTCTTTTGGCTGAGATGATGTTGATGATGATGATGAAGTAATGATCTGACCGTGTCCGGCGCGAGCTCCCGGAGCGGCAGCCTGCCGTGCGTGGCGCAGGCGAGCGGCGCGCCCGTGCACGCGCTGAGGATGCACTCCTCCAGCGGCCACGCGTACGCCGAGCGCGCGGCGCCGGGGCCAGCGCCGGGGCCAGCGCCGGGCCCGGGGGGCAGCCGGCCTTCCACCGACCCGCCGCGGGACGACGCTGGCCCGAGCAAACGGAGCATGATAATATATTGTTGTTGTGTATGAGGCGAGTGTGAATGAAAGTGTTGGTAGGGGTAGATCTAGGCGGACGTTTCGAGATCAAATCAGGGACGTCTTGAAAAAAGGCCAGGTCAAGAGTACCCTAAACCAAAGAGCATGTATGAAGGGAATAATGAAAGTGGACGAAGCGAAACAAGTATGTAAAGATCGTAGCAAGTGGAAAGAAGTGGCGTCTGCCTACCCCTGCGGGAAAGAGGCGTGATTATATGTATGTATGTATGTATGTATGTATGAGGCACTTGCTCCCAGGGCTTGCAACCGGTTCCGAAAATACAGGTATCATATCGGTAAATACCTGTATTTTCCATTTCGGTTCCCGGATACCGATTCTTCAATGAGTACCGGTATTTACCTCAAAAATACCGGCACCTACCTGCGACATTGCCAGTCTGTTTATCACGTGGTGTGCAGAGCACTGCGCGCGCGCGAAAGGAACATAAACAGGCAAGTTAATGGGGCGAGAGCGCAACGCGTGCAGTTAGCCGATCCAAGCGCCGCTCATCTATCTATTGATAATCACTAATCAATTTGGTTACCTATATTATGGTGTATAATACCGGTATACCGGTACAATACTACTTACCGGAACTTACATCGGTTAACCTGTATTATTAATACCGGTATCAAATAATTACCGGTACTTTGTTAAAGTCAAAGATACTGGTTATTGAAAATACCGGTATTCCAAGCCCTGCTAGCTCCCCATTGTATCGCTAGCTATTACTTTGACAGTAATAAATCACACATCAAACACTACAATAGGGATGTTGACAGGCGCAACAAATAATTCCAGAACATTAAACAAATTAATGAAATCGCGTAACAGTTCTTTAAAACATTCACCTATTTTTTATTTGACTTAAGCATGAGTTTCTGTAACCTAAAAAGTTATTACTACACACTCAATTGGCGGAACACAATAGTGACGTCATAGTTTACCACCCCCATACAATATCTATTCAAAAAATCATTTTGACAATAGCTAAAAAGTTTATCTATTGGCTAAACATTCAAGTAGCCAATCGCTTCCTTTAAAGTGTCTCCCGGTCCCCACATTACATTCTCCTTTAGTGGCTACTATGTTTTTGAAGAGAGTTTAAGAAGAGAGGGGTTCGGATCGGGAAACAAGTGCAGTGGTCACGCGCACGCAACGCGGGTGTTAGGGTCAGGACTAGGGCCGGGGGGAGGCGGCCTTCCACCGAGCCGCCGCGGGACGACGCTGGGCCGAGGACAAAGGAAGCGTGATGTGGTATTTAATAACTAGTGGTCGCCGCAGTGGTCCAAATTCGAACATTCATCATCAGCTCATTTTATGTCCTGTCACTGCAGGGGAAGAACTGCTGAGCTCGATAGCGCAGTGGTTAACGCGCCCAGTCTGCGACTGTTGTTGTTGATGGCGGTCGTCGTGGTTGCTAACGACTGCTAATGCAGCCGGGACCAACGGTTTTGCGTGCCTTCCGAAGCACGGAGGAGCGACAGATGATAAATTTTTGGTCACCCTTCCGATGACCGGCCTTTGCGATAGTTGTTTAACCTCAAAGAAATGATATAATTCGACAAAAAGCACGGCTAAACTGCAAGAGATTAAGAAATTTATTTATTCTCTTCGCATTCTAAATCTGTTGTAGGAAGCATTTAAATAAGTTTTTTATTTTAGCAATATCTAACTGTAAATTTACTTTAATATCTTTATATAAAGTAGCCTTATATCTCGCGTAGTATCTACAATACTCACCGTTGGACTCTGCGCCCACGCCGCTGTCCCGGTCCGAAGCACGGGACTCCTCCGACAGCCGCCGGGCCTCACCCCCCTCCCCCGCCCCCGCCCCCGCCAGCGCCAGCCTCAGCGCCTGCGCACACAACCATATCTTATCTTATCTTAGTAGAGCCTGCCGAGGTTTCCCTCTCCCATTAGCACTTCGACCCATCGGGATCTAATGTGCAACCCGAACTACTCTTTTTCATCTGTAAAGATGACTGCCATATATTAGACATCTTCTTTGAGAACAAAGCGCCTAAAGTCATCTATTTATTTATTTATTTTTGGCACGGTAACAAAATACAAATCAAAACATACAATTTTTTACATACAATGATATTTCTAAATTTGCATTTCAGTAACAACCGAGCACAACATTCAATTTAAATATATTAAAAAAAAAAAAAAGATATAAAGATACCATTCTTAATTCAGTCTTGTTTCATAGTAAGATCAAGCCAATATTTTCTGAACATTTGATACTATTTAAGAATGAATTTAATTTTTGATGAAACATATCAAGGTCCTCACATAAAACGTTAAATTTTCGACACATCCGTATCAATGGGCTATGATGTGACACATTGTTTCTAGCTAAAGGTATACATAAAAAAGAAATTGTCTACGTTTGGATTTGGATGAAAATCTCAATGAAACATGGCACACGACATCAGAATCAAGAGTAGAGTTAAGTAATTTATGCAATGTTGAAAGGTCACCAAGTTGCCGTCGCATGTGAAGGGAATCTAGCTTGAACTTCCCGAGTCTGTCATCGCACGTTGTCAGCAATTTGCCCAGGCCGAGCTTATAACCGAGACCACGGACAAACCGTTTCTGTACAAACATAATCTATCTGTATTCCTTACGAGTTGTGATGTATTAGAGGTACAAATAAAGTGTTTCCGTTCTATTCTATAGGTCAGTGCGTATACGTACCCTTGCCGCATGATCGGGCGAGAGTGCATGGTCTCCGTGGTCAGCGTGGTCGGCGTGGTCACCGTGGTCACTGGCGTGGTCGCCGGCGTCATCGGCGTCCGGGGCCAGCTCGAGGTCGCGCATACACAGCGGGCACGGCACCAGCCGGGTGATGAGGCAGCGGCCTTCAGACGTGTGCACGAAGCGGGTGCCTGAGACCACACATCACCAGCTCATTACACGTGCCCACTGCTGGGCACGAGCCTTCCCTATGGATGGAAACACCACAGGGAGAACGCATCGTAAACATAGCCCCACGCGTAGTGTAGCTAGGTTAACTTGTATATGTTTTTTTTATATGTTACGGGTAACTTGGCCTTTATTTCACCTGATGTTAGATAGATAGATATATATAATATTTTTATTGCAACAAACATAAACATGTATATAAAAACAAATAATTTACAAAGTTACAATTTGGCGGTCTAATCGCTTTTAAGCGATTTCTTCCAGACAACCAGATGTTAAGTGATGATAAGGGGCCGGAAGTGGAAGCGTGCTTCACCTGCAAACCACAACTAAAAACATCGATGTTACGCCGACAGATTTAGATGAGATAGCGGTAGCTAGCCAAACAGACAAACAAGGCTTACTACTAAGCAAGGCGAGTATACAAATATGTACCCCCGCAAGGAATCGAGCCCGGGACCTCTGGGTCTAACATCGGTGGTATTATCCACTGGCACAAAGGTGGTCATACCCACCCGTACAATGTGTATATGTCACACTCGACGCTAGAGTCAATGCGCAAATTCGTACGGCATTTTATAATGTTTCAGTGATGTAGGTCCTTCAGTTCCTAAATTCCGGCTGTGGGAGGTGGATCTTTCGTCAGTTAGCAGCCGAAAATCAGTGACCTATGAATCCAAACTCAATAAATAAATAACTAAATAAAATAGTTTATTATTTCCTTAATAAATTACTTAATTTGTAGTGATACAGCCCCCGGAGAGTAACGCAAATACTTGTGTTGGGGTCCTCGCTCTTAACCTAGTGCCAATAACAATATCGGACCCGTTTTAACATTTGAACCCAGCAACTCTACCAAGAGTTGGTAGCCTCGAGAGCGCACTTACCGAGCGAGGGGTACCAGTCCTCGAGCAGCAGGTCCACGTGGTCGGACACCAGCGCCAGCACCTTCGCCAGCGTCTCCGGGTTCGGCTCCAGGCTGATGCTCTGGGAGAAGGATTCACCTTTACACTCATTGATATCAGAATTAAAAACAAACAGAGATTGATGAGAAAAAAAATTGATGATTGGAGCTAATTTAAAAATGGCACTTTCATTCATGCAATTGGACAAAATCGAGTAAGCGTGGAATGGTATACAGTCACGAGCATTAACACATATACACATTTGACTAGTTTTGACTCTTATTCCATTGTATTAAGAGTTATATTGTTTCAGTTTTGTCGTAGATTTTTACCGGCAAAAAATATTAAGACTTTCATTGCGGGATGACAGTTAGAAAGCAAATGGGCTGTATTGACTTCTTGGTAAACACTAAAATCAGATGCTGACCCCTTTTTTCCAAATTCAAGGGCACTGCACTCTTTCGTGCTACTCCATCACTTTAAATTAACGGATTATGGAATGTCTGAGAATCCAACGCTCGGAGCGATGCCACCGCAGCGCAACCCACGTAGCTATGTGTTTAAATTTGGAGTGAAGCGATGAAACGAAAGGTCACGGGAACGAATTGTTTGGAAATGCCCAAGACAGGACAAGATGGCGTGCATATGAGGAGGCCTACGCTCAGCAGCGGGTGACTATAGGCTGAAGACGAACAAGAAGATGATAGAAGGCCTTGAGTATGGGCCAATATGATTAAATATGGAGTGACGAGGTCGAGGGCCCGTGAATGGGGACCATTTTGTATTCATTAAGGTAACACAGATCCATGGGTTAGTAGCTTCGATCAATAATGCACTAGATGCCCGAGTTAGTTAGTTATCTTAATTAATGGCTTCGCGTTTAGCATTTTGCCAATTTCAAGTATTTTTATTATTATTAGTAGTAAGAGTACGGTAGATAGAAATTAAAATGGAGTCTCACAACACGTGTTATTACGGCAAGAACTCGGGTGAAACTCCCTAGATGCCCGATGAGCGCTTGAACAACGGCACGCGACTTTGGGGCCGCGGAGCCGCAACGACGTTGGTGACGATGGCAGCCAACATTAAGTACAAATATTTTGCAACAATAATTTAATCTTTTTATGTGAGATGTAAGGTTCACAGTGAGTTGAAGTTGTTGATGCAATCCAATGTTTTTTTCAGATATTGTTATTCAACATTTAATGTATTATTATTATAATTATTATACTCTTTATTTATTTTCTTTTTTAAAGCTAGATTTTTACAATATTTTAATATAAAAACAATAAAACATTATAAAAACCTAATTCTAGAGTACCACCAGCAGCGGGGCAGGGCCCAAGCTACCGGTGGTCAGCGCTGCAGAGTGAGGAATCTCCTGACAATAGAAAGCAGTAGCTTTCTGAATCCGACCCTTGATTATTATTATTATTATTATTATTATTACTTATGAGCAAACAGGACCACTGTCGAAATGCATTTTTGTTCCGGATCCTTTATTGATCGAAGGTCAGTAAGTATTACTGACGAATATGTTTGTAGAACACAATACTCTGTTGCAATTTACTCATCCACCGATCGAAATGGATCAAACGTTCTGTCTGATGAGCAAGTGAACAAAGTGCTAATTGTAATGAAGATCTGTATCTGGTCGTGCAGCTGTTCTCTGAGGAACTGAGGTAAATTCGCAAATATATTATTATTTGGGTGTTATTTAAACGGTTAGCAAAGTTCTCGTATGGTAATCTAACCTAACCGACAGTGAGGATTTCTTATGCTGACCGATTGTATAATTCTGCTGACCAAATAATTATTTTGTAATACAAATAAATTATTTCCCCTAATTATTTTATCTCCTTTGTTTTTTTAACATATTGTGTGGTTGTCCTTTATTTTATTTTTTTATTTGTTTCGTGTCCTTTTATGACAGGGCAATACATATATATAGACATATTTCCCAATATTTTTGACGCTGTAAGGGAGAAAAGAGCTGGACACTTGCCGAGTTTGTTGCCGGTTGTTCTCAGTACAAGATCTCCCGCCCAGAGTAGACTTACGAACCGATGGCATAGTGACGTCCATAAGAGCTACTTGCAGCCTAAACGGAATAAGTGATATAGAGTGTGTGGTTTGGAGTTACCCCGCAGGCGGCGGGCGGCGGCGGGCGGCGGCGCACGTGCGCGCTGGCGGCCGGCAGCAGCAGCTCCAGCGCCGGCGTGGCGCCCGCCTCCACGCGCACCCACGCGCCCTCCGAGCGCACGGCGAACCTGCCGCGACACGCACGACTCATTCACATTGGAGCGCCTATAGTAGTGGAAACAGGCAGAACTTCCGGAAAAATAAGGAAATTGCTAAGGCGAAAGAAGCATCTTCCTGAACTGAACTGTTTCACCAAAATATAAGCATGTACATTACACTGATTTTATGGACTCTACACCGATTTTCTACCGATATTGAACGTATTTTAAAATAATCAATAAGATGGTTCCTTTGATGAAATTAATTATTTTTGTAAAAAAAAATGTCATCGGATGAGTGACCAAAAATTTATCATCTCGAGCTCGCCGGAACCTAAAGCCGTCGGTCCCGGCTGCGTTAGCAATCGTCAACAACCACCGCACCGCACTGGGCCCGCGTGGTGGTTTATGGCCTGTTCTCCCAATCCATCCATAGGGCAGGCTCGTGCCCCAGCAGTGGAGTCATAAAATGAGCTGGTGATTCACCAAGTTCCTAGAGACTACCGCAGGCTTATTACCGATCTTTAATTAGTGAGTAGAGAGTAGTGAGTCGCAATTACAACAATTTGCAATTTATCGCTACCAAAACACATATTTCGTATTACGGAACGTATAACGCTACGATAGCGCCACGAGCGAGCGATTGACGTACTAAAAGTGCGTGACGGCGCTATACAATAAACCGACCGATTGTGGCAACCACAACTAGCAGCAGTCGCGTTGACATTGTGCAATTAGCAACTGGTTGCTTTTTTCGGTAATAAGCCTGCCGACCTGAGGCCGCCTTGGTCTGAGGCGGGCGCGGGCAGCAGCTCGTCGCGCGCGGGCGGCAGCTCCCGCAGCAGCAGCAGCGTCAGCTCGCCGCTGGACAGCCGCATGCCGGTCTTCCACAGGGACCAGCCCCAGTTGAAGTCCAGCGCCTTGACGATGGCTTCGTCGACTTCCAACTGGGGGGATGGACAATGTTTTGGCGTTTGTACATAGGTGGCGTTGAAAGCGCGCAGTAAACTTAGCCAAGAACCTCTGTCACGATACCCTTCAATTTGACATTTAAAAGCTATTCAAGAACTGTGTCAATGATTGAAATCGCGACGCGTTTTTGAATAATGTTGAACATTTATTTAATAATAATAATAATAATAATTCATTTATTCATAACCCAATAATGATGTGATTACAATAGTGTTTACATGGTAATATTCTTATAGGTCTGGGTTTATTTTCTTTGAATCTAAAGGGATGAGTCTCTGACATCGAAACTAGTAAAAACTGTATTTTCAGTGTCAGTGATTCCTCGACATTTTTTTACTTAAATATAGAATTTTACACATAGTTATGTAAGTGCAACCTACAGGTTTATGAATGTTAAATAAACAATAAAAAAATAAAAAAAAAAGAAATAACTGGAATGGCAAAAAGAAAAAAACAGTATTTTTTTATTTTTAGAATCGTCTATACAGAATGACAAGCGTCATTAAAAGGTATCGTGATAAAGGTTGAAATTAGACAACAAGCCCCCTGTTTCTTAATCGACAGTTAACTCGTCTGTATCTATAGTGTTAGTTAGTGTTTTAAAAAATGTTTCTAAGGTCGAACTAAGAACTAACTCCTTGCTTGCTTATTGTCCCAAAGCATACCCGTGGCAGAGATGGGATGGTTATAGGGTTTTTAGTGGTTAGACCTCTTCTCCCCCTTTTGTTGACAAACAGGAGGAAAAGGAAGAAAGACCTAAAAAATGTGGGGTCGCTCCAATATAATAAAAAAGATTTATCTCTATCTAAGTCGGGCTAAGGATAGTCCGGTCGATATTGCAAGCGAAAATAGACTATCGTATTATAACGTCCACCCGAATGATAACTATAATGTAAGGTATTAGACAACTTATTTGGTTGACCGTACATCATCACGATTAGCGTACAAAGTTCCTGAGTCATACTTTGATTGCAGTCCTGTAAAGCTTGTTTCACACGTACCACAACCACAACACGTGGGCGCCTTGTATAAAAAATAATAGTTGAAATCACACGGGTCACATTTTGCCGTCATTTTTGACCGCGTGTTTAATACCGACTACATCGCAGCCACGTCGCGACCACAATACCACCAGCGACACCGCTAACTAGCGGCCGGTCATAACGCAACCGTTTTCAACGTAACCGCAAGAAGCCGCAGCGACACTATTCACACGTTGCCACAGCTTGACCACCTTTTGTCGCGACGGTGCGGTGTGGTTGTGGTACGTGTGAACAAGCCTTAAGGTACGAGTTCACGTTAGTTATGTAGATTGTACGCACCTCCTGCGGCTTGGTGTAGAGCCTGGCGGTCAGCCCCGCCAGCGTGGCGTCGGCCAGCACGCGCGTGGTGAGCCGCGGCCAGAACCCGCGCGGCACGTACGACAGCAGCAGCAGCCGCCGCAGCGGCAGGCAGCTCGCGCGGCAGCTCACCACCACCTCGGCCGCGTCGGCTGCACCGGCACACGGGAGTTAACGGACACGTAAACGACTCTTTAGGGCTAAAATAATGCTCGACCGACATACGCACCGACAGTCGACGGGCAGGCAGGTGGTCAAAGTCAAAGTCAAAGTCAATTTTAAGTAAATTTTTAGGTAACAGGTACCTATGGGATAGTATACAACGTCGCGGGCGACCGCTATTCTATACTAAAGAGGTAATATTTATTAACTTTGTTTGTTTGTGACTCTGCAACTACTGTATATATACTATAAAATGATAAATTCCTTGCGCGAAATATAAGCTATATTTTATTTTAATAAAAAAAAAATGCTTTTTAGAGCTTCCAAATGAACTTGGACTAAGTCGCGGGCATAGTGCTAGTATTATAGTATTAAATAAAGTCAAGTGTCACTAACTGTGTATGGCGGGCGAGTCTGAGCGCGGGGGCTGCGCGGGGACGGGGTCGGGGGCGGGGGCGGGGGCGGGGGCCAGCTGCGCGGGGGCGGCGCCCGGCCACGCCCGCCCCGCGCGGGACCGGATCAGCAGCTAAGGGGAAAGATATCGGTGAGAAACTAATGCTATGATGTATGATCATGATCAAGCAACTGTTTTTCTTTAACTTAGGAAAAAAAAGAGAAATATCCATTATCTTTTAGTCCTTCAAAAGAGGCGTGAAGAAGCACCTTGTGGGCTGGCAGAGTGACTTTAACATTTTCACGCTGCACCAGTTATCTTCGCGTCTGGAGTCCATTTCCACTTAACATCGAGTGGAATGGAGTCATTTGCCGAGGTAATTATAAAAAAATAAAATGTGCAGATGACAATGCCGCGCTCTCGTCAGCGAAGCATTTTCCAACCAACTCTTTCCCCTTTTACTTCTCACTAACTCCCGACGCAAAAACAGGGGTGTTTGTTTAGACAAGCTCTTCAAACAAACAAGAAACAGGGAAGTCTGTCGAAAATCTTTTTAAACATCCATCATACGGGCTTCCTGAGAAATTGTGTGCGCGGGTCGCCAGCTTTCTTTCTGGGCGTAGTATCAAAGTCGTGGTTGACGGATCGTGCTTCGACCTGAAGCCCGTGAATGCTGGAGTCCCGCAGGGGTGTGCGCTGTCGCCTACTCTGTTTCTTCTGCATATCAATAACATGTTGCATAGGAACAGCATTGATTGCTATGCGGACGACAGTACTGGGGACACGCTTTACACCGGACGTGCTCATATTTCTCTGGAAAGCGTCATCGAGAACCGGAATAAACTTGTGACTGACACTGCTCGAATTAGGACCGACTGAACCTAGTCCATTTTAACCCTTCCAAAACACTAGTTTGCGTGTTTACCGTGCTTAAAGGAGCTCCCCTTGATACCAAACCGACCATTGGAATCCTTGGCGTCGATGTTTCGAGTGACGTTCAGTGTCGCGGTCATTTGGAAGGTAAAGCTGAATTAGCTTCGAAAAAGCTGGATGTGCTCAATAGAGCGGGACAGTATTTCACGCCGACCCATCGCTTACAACTTTACAAAGCACAAGTCAGGCCTCATATGGAATACTGTTCCCATCTTTGGGCTGGAGCGCCCCAGTACCAACTTCTGCCATTTGACCGCATTCAACGCAGAGCTGCTCGAGTTGTCGACGACGTGGTAACCTCTGGTCGGCTCGATCCGCTGGCCCTTCGGAGAGACGTTGCGTCTCTCTGTATATTTTATCGCCTTTATCATGGGGAGTGCTCTGAGGAATTGTCCGGTTTGATCCCTGCCGCTGGTTTCCTGCACCGCACTACACGCAATCGACTGTCCTTCCATCCACACCATCTTGATGGATGGCGGTCTACTACTGTGCGTTTCTCGCGTAATTTTTTACCATGAACTACAGTACTGTGGAACCAGCTCTCAGCGGCGGTATTTCCGGACCATTACGACTTAAGGATCTTCAAGAAACGAGCCTATTCCTTCCTTAAAGGCCGGCAACGCATCTGCGATTCCTCTGGTTTTGCGGGTCGGATCTTGTACTGAGAAGAACCGGCAAGAAACTCAGCAAGTGTCCAGCTCTTTTCTCCCTTACAGCGTCAACAATATTGGAAAATGCCCTATCATAGCTGGACACTTTCCATCACAAATAAACACAAAAAATATAGAAGACAATCCATGCGATTGTCTTCTATATTTTTAAAAAACAAAATAAAAAATATAAGTTAACAAATTTACCTCAGGTAAAAGTTTCAATTTCCACAATGTCATACAGTACCACTACAGTACTCTAATAAAAGTCAAAAATTGTTTAAGAAAAACAAAGTCAAACTATAGTGAATAATACTAAAAATAAGATAAGTATGCAGGTAGGTACCAAGATGCTCGCACATCAGGCGATCGGCTACCAACTTATCACTGATGTCATCTATTCCGTACATATTACATATTATTACCATTGTACACTCAATTTTGGGTAAACTGATGGATCTATACTAATTTTTAAGATCTTTATGTACACAGTTTCACAATAAAAGTTTCAATCAATCAATCAATCAATCAATCCACCTCGGAGTAATACTTTGATTGTGCTAAATGTGGCGTGTGGTGTGTGGGGTCACTAATGGCGCGTACATTCAAAATTGGTGGTTTACATATTCATCGGGCAGCAGGGGCGGTACTTGCAGCAGCCTTGCTTTACCAACCGCAGCCAGCAGGTCAGTAACGCGTGGGGCATTACCGACCTGCGGCGCTGGCGGCGGTTCATCGGGCAGCAGGGGCGGCAACAGCAGCAGCCTTGCTTTACCAACCGTGCGTTACTGACCTGCGGAGCCAGTGGCGGGTCATCGGGCAGCAGGGGCGGCACCAGCAGCAGTCTGGAGTCCCAGCTCAGCGCCAGCTCGAACTTGTTGAGCAGCGAGAGCGCCAGGCCGGCCGCCTCCTCGCCGCCTAGCAGCGGGGACGCCTTGAACACGTGCGCCAGCTCTTCCGTGCGCATTATACCTGGACGACATGACAGTGTGAGCCGTGAGCCGGGGGCGGCGTGCTGGCTTTGCAATAACTTCCTAAAGGTGAGTGAGGCCAGACTACGCAGCAAAACATGATATATACGTAGCATGCTATGCTACTTCATGAGGACTCACCTTTATTGTCCCAAACGAAATAAAAATAGAAGAAACTAAATGTTTTACAATACCTAAAATTAACACATCGACAGCCGATAGACTATGCTTAAAATCCCTAAAATTTAAACACTTATTAATATTTAAATGTTTCTCTCTGTCTCTCTTTCTCTCTCTCTCTCTCTCTATTAGTTATTAAAGTATCGAACGAAGTAGCTAATAAATATTAATAGTTAATGTTGAAATGCTCAAATACAGAGAAATAACTTACAAGGGAAACTTATTTTTTATAAATATAAAGATACATCAGTTAGTGCACATTGCGTGTGTAGTGTTCGCGTAAACTACATACTTACTACATTCTGGACTCCATTTCCACTTAACATCAGGTGGTGTGGAGTCATTTGCCGTGCTAAGTATAAAAAAAAAAAAAAAAAACATACGTATGACAAGCGCGCTTTTGAAGCTTCACTTGTTATGTCTTTATATCTTGTAGTGTCACTGAACTTCGTACCCTTCAAACCGAAACAAAAACGGTCCTATACCTATACTAATAATATTATAAAGTGGAAAGCTTTGTATTTTTGTTTGTAAGGAATAAACTCAAAAACTACTGGACCGATTTAAAAAATTCTTTCACCATTCGAATGCTACATTAGCGCTGAGTAACATAGGCTATATTAAAGAAATGTCCACCCGTGCGAAGCCGGGATGGGCCGCTAGTTTATCAAATAAAGGGATTATTATTCGTAGTTAACGGTTTTGTTTTAACATTTAATAATATAGTTATTCATCATCATCTTAGCCAAAAGTCGTCTACTGTTGATGAAACGTCTCCCCTCAAAAATGTACAATAATTGGTATTACTCCCCGTTACTGATCATGATACTGATGATCATCATGATTCTAGATTCTCCCTCCCCTCTCCCCCCCCCCATCCCCCGATCGCACGCACCGTCCTTGCGGAAGGGGTTGACCTCGCGCACGCTGACGACGTGCGCCAACACGTCGCACAGCCACTGCGGCCGCACGAAGTACAGCTCCTTCAGCGACGCGTCCTCGTAGTGCAGCAAAACGCCTGCACGAAACACACGCGCAGAACACTCAATACTCAAATACACGTGTAACAGCAAGGTGTGGTCAAAATGAAAAGATCCAAAGCGTATGCGATCTAGAACTTGTGTGTAGAGTTACTAACACATAATTATTAATGTCTAGTTGTCGACCGCGACTTTGTTCGCGAAGACTACACTTGTACGGTGCAGCGCTTAGTTGACCACGCTGCGACAGTCTACCATAATCCCAACAGGATCACCAGGATCCCAAAGGAACCTGTTACCGGGATAAAAAGTCCTATATCACGCTTTTATTTATAAAGATTTTTTCTTATCATCTTTAATTAAAGGTTTATAAATTATTTTAAACTTTCTAGTTCCTTTTTATGTTAACAAGTAATAAAAGCTTGTTTTTAAAAAGTTTATTTTTCTTTTAATTTTTTATTTATATAGATTATGGTTATAGATTAACACGCAAATTTTGTTGCGAACAAATTACAATTTGAAAAAAAAAAAAAGTGTCGAAACAAAGTCTTTTTTTAATCATAATTATTAACTTTAATTTGTTATGAAATTAAATATTTCTCTTGTGATATAACACAAAGTAAACAAGTCCCAGCCCCAGCGGCTTAGTACCCTCTGTACTTACATTGATGGTCACTGCTGCTGGCCTATGACTGACGCGCATGATTTCACTAATATAAATATTTAATTTACAGTTGCATGACGGTCAACCGCACCTCCCGACCTTCGGGGGGCGTGCGTTACGGCAGCCTTCACAGCCCTTTTAAAGGCTAAAGGCGAACCCCAGGGTTTTATTTACCGGGTCGGTCTTAATCCTTTTTAGAAAAGGACAAGACCATCCCCGGATCTCAGGAATCTGCGTGCAGATTTTTTTCCCTGGGTCAAAAAAAAAAGAAAAAGTTGCATGACGAATTAAAGTTAATAATGATGTCTCAGTAACAGCACACGGCATCTGGATGGGACACGCTTTGGATCTTCTCATGTTTACCACAACCTTTCCGTTACACACACGTTATATTTGTGTTGTGTCGAGAGTAATTTCGAGTGAAAGGTGACTTGGAAACCTGCGCGTCGAGCGCGAAAAACTACTTAAAAAGAGGGTAGATCGTTTTGTCTGCTCATAAAAGCCACCTGCAATAACTTCAGTAATCCCGTGGTCATGGCGCATGCAAACGAAGTATCGGATACTCATAAGTAATAAGCATGGCACGAGACCCGTTAATAACTGCTCTAACTCAATGTATTTGCTAATCCTCAGCCTCAGCCAAAAAGGCTCAGTACATTTAAGCTGTTTTAAAATTAAATTAAAGAGATGGCTTATAGATAAGGCGGTCTACAGTTTGACTGAATATTTCGGTACAAAAACAGCATAGTGGCTGTTTCTATGTAACATGTACCTACCCACTAAAAATTGCATGCCCGACTAGGGTAAATTGTTTGTTCCCAATTATGCTTAACACCTGCTATGTATTTACACAATTTTATGGCAATAAAAAATTATCTTATCTTATCTTATCTTATCCATAACGTCAATCAAACAAGGGGCCGGCAGGGTGAGGGTGACTGATGCTGCGCTGTTTTCACGCTGCACCAGTTGTCTTCGCGTCTGGACTTCATATTCACTTAATATCAGGTGAAATAGAGTCATTTGCTATGCAAAGTTATAAAAAAAACTGTACATAACGATGGTAACAAAATATAAGACCAAATTATGGAGCCTGTCGGGCACGCAATTAAAAAAAAAAGGAGAGAGGAAGCGTCTTTATATTGAACAGTAAATATACTTACTAACTCAGTATATAATAATCAAAATGTAACTTGAATATAATGTTTGTGGTCTGACCGTTCTCGTGTAGGAACATGGTAGCCTGCCGCAGCTCGGCCGCGTCGCGGAACGGCCGCAGGTTGCGCTGCTGCATGTACTGCGTCACCTGCGCGCGCGCACACACGACAATACAATTGTAGGTGGTCAGGCATGCTGGTTATTGATATACGCCGTTTTTTGGTAAAATAATGTTTATTGGTACTGCACACTACTCTCAACATTACACACTTAATACTATGAAATGGCTAAACACGTGTTTTTATATTCGCAAGGCGCAATATGGCGTCACTTCGAGTACTTTTGGCAGCTGACTGACCGGCTAGAGGTATGACACCAAATTCACCCTCAAAAGGATTGACAAAATATCAAAAATAGCAAATGTACATGGCGCGTCGCTAACAACAATATTTATCTTTCATCCTCTGTTCATTTTATGTCCTCAATGCTGGGGCACGAGCCTTCCTATGGATGGATAGGGAGAACGGGCCATAAACCACCACGCGAGCTCAGGGCGGATTGGTTGTGAACGACTGCTAATGCAGCCGGGACCAAAGGCTCAACGGGCCTTCCGAAGCACGGAGGATTTATCTTTATCTTATCCTTAAAATCCTTGCGCCTATTCTTCTCCATAGCTAAAAAGACGTCTTAAACAAGTACAGTACTGACCAGCCTCTGGTATTGGTCGTGGTGCAGCACGGGCGCGGGCTCGAGCGCCAGCTGCGCCACGCACTCCTCCAGCGCGATGTACGCCGCCGGCACCGGCTGCTGCAGCAGCGGCTCCTTGCTGCCTGCGACCACCAGGTGTGAGGGGGGTCATGGGAGGAAGAGACGCCAATATAAGGTGACGGTGGGAGACATAGTGGGAGAAAAAGACGCCAATATATCCACCTCACTCCCCCGCATTGGGGTGACGGTAGGAGACGTAGTGGGAGGAAAAAGCGGCTATATACCGGACTCATTCCCCCACATGGGGTGACAGTCAGGCACTAGAATCTACAGCTGTTCGCTAGCCTCAGGACGTTCGCGTTAGAAGCCCGCTAAAACATTCTCAGGCAGGCTCTCTCTGGCAGGCCGCCGCTACGGTAAATACTATATTTTTTAAGAAAGGTTTTTTTTGCCTTAGGCGTCATTTTCAGTTTTTTTGGGGGCGGCGATTAACTAAAGGGTTTCTCAAGCAGTGTAAATAGAAGCACCGTCAGAGGTTTTCTAGACGTAGACTACTAGATTCTCCGAGGGGTTCAAGTCCCGACCTCGGCTCGGGTTGACCGGGCCGTGGTGGTGGGGAGAAGCGCCCAGGTACATGTCTGTACCTGGTATGTCGCGCGTGGTGAACCGGATCATTGAATACTGGTGATTACCAAACCGGTGATCCCAGCCACCCTAGCGGCACGTGAAGGGGATGTACAGTGTTTTGAAGGGGGGCCCTCCTCTTCCCGAATCCCCATCCTCGGGCTTGGACACGGAGGCGAGAGCTGGAGGGCTAAACATAATCGTCCGCGCGTAACACTCGGACGACGAGTTACGAGTTTTTCCGCAGTCCAATAAAAAATCCATAAGAGGCAGTAACAAGAGCCACGCATTTAGATTGGTTAGGTAAAATTACCTACAGCTACAACAAAATAGCTTCAGGTCGAATCTTTCTCCCAACCCACCATGCTGAATGTGCGCACCTGCACGACCCATGGTTATTTGCAGATGTGCACATTGATCAGGTCACACCTACAATTTGTACTAATTAACTTTAAATTATGTTAATGTACAGCTCTTTTTGTATTTAGATTTTAGGTGTAAACATATTTTTGAATTACGATCTAGATTACAACCACTATTTTTATTGTATAACTTTGTAACAATTATAATATGTAAATAAATAAATAAATAAACTCAATTATTTCATAATGAGAACAAAACTGGGTGCCTAGTGTTACTATCCGTATTCATTCGATTACGTTTACGAAAACGAAAATAGAAGATAGAATGAATCAGCGCCCACTGGTGGGCAATGGCCTCCATCATTGAAATACATGATGGGCAACGGCTTAATCACCACGCTTGCCAGATGTGGGTTGGTGATCATAAACCCGGACTATGCATCGAAAAATTCGAAACACACTTGGGAATTGAATTGGTCCCCGCCGAAGCCTTACATAGTGTGCGACTATTGAAAATTCAGTACCTGTACAATAATATTTTTTTAATTGAAATTATGAATTTAAATTAAATAAGTCATACCTGGTTGCTTAACGCTGAAGGCGACGGAGTAGATGATGTCGGCCAGCAGCCGGATGTTGTGGCGGCTGCTGCAGGACACCTGCGCGACGTCAATCAACACTCATCATCACCATCATCATCACCACCATCGCCACCATCGCCACACGCTTCCTCTAGTAGGTACAAACGCCTGCACACCAACCTATCTAAAACTGTCAAATTTCTTCAATAAATATTCAACCATATGCCATAGGAATAAAGTTAAAAGTCTATTGGGGAAATTTGACAGTATGTGGTAGGCTGACGCGCAAGCGTGTGTACATGACGAAAAATTAAAAATGCAACTTATACAAGAGGAAGTGTGTGGCAACGTCGGATTCAATACCCACTTAAAGGGTAGTTAGTGCACCTGTTCCGGCACGTCACATAACTTAATACACAGGGTCTAACAAAATCAATAAGCGAACGTTTAAGGGCGCTTCTGAAATTCTGAAAACAATGACAAAAAATGGGCTCCAGTTTTATAGTGATTTTTCAAAGTTATGTTTTCTAACAAACTAAATCAATTAAAATAATGCACATCATGAAACATGCTGTATCTTCACTAACACGCACGCAAGCGTCAATAAAAAGATAGTGTGCAGATACACGCACACAATTGAAAAACCATTGTATGACATTCATACACACACGGCTATCTTTGTGTGCGCGTAGTACAGCTGCACGGGTTTGGAAAGGGTGTATTTTTTGGTGAATTATGATAATGTTTTGTTGGTTATCTCGGTAACGAGCCTTTAGTTTTGGACCAAATTTGGTGAGCATGCTCAGTGTGACGTATAGGTGCTCCCCTTAAACGTTCGCTTATTGATATTGTTAGACCCTATGATATGGATATATGATATGGACAAAGTATTAAATTATAAAGGAATGGATAATAACATTATAGTGTCAAATATAGACAATGCTCCCGGTAAATGCGTGATAAATCGCTCCGTGGCAAATCTATACTATTTATAGAGGGGTACAGTTTGTTTGTTTGCTTGCGGGGGGTAATCTCTGTAACTACTGGTCAAAAAAAAAATAAAAAAATTAAAAAAAAAATTCTTTTACGGGTAGAATACTACATTCCTTGCGAGTGACATAGACTATATTTTATTAAAAAACCGGACAAGTGCGAGTCGGACTCGCCCACCGAGGGTTCCGTACAAATTTATGGGTACAAGAGGGAAACGTGTTTCTTTTTTCATTCTTCGTCATAAATCGAAAACTATACATCATAAAAATAATTAAAAAAACTGTTTAAGCTCGTGCAAATGAAGCCCTTTCATACGATACCTCACATGACACGGTTAACTTACTTCAAAATTTAGACCCCGTTCCTTGCATAAAGACCTTGTTTCTTTTTTGATTTAATAACAAATGTATAGTTTTCAGACTTTTCCCTGTACTTGTAGTATAAGACGATATTACTTGCCAAACTTTATAGTTCTAGGTCAATGGCAAGTACCCTATGAATTTTGATTCCCTTGAAAGTGTCAAAATATACGTTTTTTGCTACATAAACGGCCGCATCTTTTTTTTTGTTAACTTAGAAGTTTGATGTCTTTACAGCTTCAAGGGACCGCAGAGTTGAATATATAGTTTTAATTTCAACTCGATACCTCCACGAGTTCCCGAGATAAAGGGTCTTGACAGACAGATAGACAGACGGACAACAAAGTGATCCTATAAGGGTTCCGTTTTTCCTTTTAAGGTACGGAACCCTAAAAAAGTATTTTTGAAATGTTTTAGCCACGCGGACGAAGTGGCGAGTAAAGTGCTAGTCATTAATATGTGTGTGTGTGTGGTCGGCACCCACCTCGATGGAGTCGAGTACCCTTGGCAGGCCGCGCTTGTCCGCGTCGGGCGCGCCCATCACGGAGCAGCGGATCAGCCGCTGCAGCGCCTCCGGGCTCTCCCACTCCGCCAGGCTGCACTGCGCCGGAATATACCAAGTAAACATGTATGAACAAAAACTTGAATAACGTCGCTTTTAAACCCTTTAACAGGCATCAGCGGTATGTATATTTTCACCATATTTTGAACCTTATGTAATTCACTTTCCATTAAATAATTTCGAATATTGCAGTGTGGGCACCGTAGAAGATTTATTACATTTATTTAACGGAATGTGTCCGATGCCGAACTGAGAGCCGACAACTAGCATCTTTGGTTAAGTGGAATATGCTTCATGTAGGTATGCTCCAGAGCATTCATGCATTTTATTTGTATACTAGCTGACCGGCGGACTTCGTACCGCTTTCACAGTTTCCATGACAACACTACAAACAAATCATTTTGTATTGGAAAAACTTCAAAAATCTAAAAAAAATTTAGGGGTGGACCACCCTTAACATTTAGGGGGATGAAAAATAGATGTTGTCCGATTCTCCACCCTAGCCGATGTGCACGCTAAGATTCACGAAAATCGGTCGAGCCGTTTCAGAGGAGTTCAATAACGTACACCGCGACACGAGAATTTTATATATTAGATTTGTTGCTACCTTAGCGTCTAAAGTTTTCCAAGACTGACATGGTCACATTGGTGATCAAAGTCCTTTATAATAATGATTAAAAATAAGAACTTTATGCAATTGAGATAAGATTGAAAACACAAATTCGGTCTTGTAAAGTGTTAAATTTGATCAGTCTGCAGTCACTGATCACTTTTACCAAGTAGCTTTGGGTAGTATCAAATATAATTTTTTGAATCACTATCATCACTAATTATTAATCATCCAACAAAAATTAATGCCGAGGACTTGTGTGTATGAGCTAATTAGTGCCTTATTTAACGCGGGATATTATATTTGTATACAAAATATATCAAAGTCAAGCGTTGCGCAAATGTAATATAGGGTAATGAATGCCCCAATGTTCGACAGGACTCAAGATCGATTAATTTTATTTTAATTACTAGAAAAAGGGGTCAGCAAAAGATTTATGACTTTGCCTATAATCGAATACAGTCCAAACGCTTCTTAGCTATCTTATTAATTTTTTGTTTTCAATTTTAAATTTGTTATTATTTGACGACAAAAACTGTGTCGAACCCAGGTGTTAAAGTGTCGAACACTGACGCCTCTACCCTAGAATGTATACTCACGTTAGCGACCTGGTCGTAGTGCGTGGCCACCATGATGACGGGCGAGCCCGGGGCGCGCGCCTGTATGGACCTGGGGACACCGCAGGGGACGTTTTATACGGATCTATACGGTTATTTTACCTAGCAATTTATCATCGATAATAAGGAAATGGTCTTTTCATCATAATATAATACTTTTCATCGCATATGAAAAGGGTTAACAAAGATTTTTACACATACGAACTGAGTGTTAGCCAAAAACGTAACATTCTAAGTTAAGAAACAGAAAACTTTATTTTTCTTAAAGGTCAAGATTATGAATGATAACTGTTAAGTCAGCCCGTGACCACGGCCCGTGACCACGGCCGGTGCAACTCGGTTGAAACGTTATACCCAACGTTTAAAGAAATTTATTCTCATAAAAGACAATACATCCACTTACATGAGAGCTTAATTTATAGTATAAATTAAACTTAAAAACTAGTCGTTTCTTAGTGGCTGGTTACGTCACTCAATTAACCTACAGTCCAAATTTTATCTAATTAGCTTCAGCGGTTCAGGCTCGGCGATGATGAGTCAGTCAGTCAGGACAAGTCATTATATGTATAAGGATAATACTAATTTGACTACTAATGTTGCATCGATCAATTTATAATAACAATATTATACAGTTCTTGAGTCTAGTTGTCGAGAGAGGTAAGGTTAAAACCGCGCGGCAAAGGTTCGATTTGGAATTAAATAAAATATATTTATTATTATTAGAACACACAGTTAGTACACACGTCTGCACAGCAGACTTTGAACTTTATATCTTAGACACATGGTTGAAAATGTATTGAAGAAATTTGACAGTTTTGGATAAGTTGAAGTGCAGGAGTGTGTACAAACGTACGTAGGACAAAAAACAAAATAATGTGTCCTAAAGGGATTTCACTCAGCATTTGTTGCAGTGAACAAATATGCAAGTGTTATTGTGGTTGTCCTTGGGCAACCTTGGCAGTCCTTGGTCCTTGAAGTGGCACCCACCTGAGCCAGCTGATGGCGGTGGCGAGTCCCTGGCGGCCGTCGGTGGCGCGCCACACCGCCAGGAACAGCGAGCGCCGCGACACGAAGTACTGGTGCGTCGCGTAGTACCTGGCGGGGCACGAAATAGAAATAGAACAAACAGAACATTGTTATTCAAAACCACTTAATCTATATTATTAACAACATTGACAATTAAAGAAAAACAAAAACTTAGAACTAGTGGTACTGAATTGGTCTCCACTCAGCATAATTTTTTGTTGTCACATTTTCTTAGAAACGTATACAAACCCACGCTAGCTTGTGGCAGAAGATCAGCTGCAGCTGTCGATTCAGCTGTTTGGTGCTGAGCCACATCACCTTTTCGTTCAATATTGTTAGTGGATACCAGAATAATAATAATACACGTAATAATAAATAAAAAGTAGGTGACGTCACCGCCGCCAGCGCCGTCGACCACATCGAATCAGATACATCGTTCTGAACCCAAACATTATGGACATTATGTGCCGGTAACCAAAGTAACATTAAGAAAACTATAGCGAAGTTCGAAAATAACAAAATTTAATTGACATGAAATTGGATTAAATGAGATTGACATAAGATTGACCACGTGATTTAGCGCGGCTTATGTCAATCCCATACATTTTATTCTTTTCGAACTTCGCTATCGTTTTCTTAATGTTACTTTGGCTAAGCCTACAGAAATGGGGGGATGAGTTGGACTCCCACCTGCCGAATGGACGCGAACTAGCTCAGGATAGAGATACGTGGAAGGGGGAGGGCTCTGCCCTGCAGTACGAAAATAATTAGTGTTATTTCGGGCCTATATCCAGCAGTGCACGTGTGTAGCTGATGATGATTTCAGACTCATGATGCCCAGCAATATATACAGCTCACACTGCAAGGAAAAATACAAGGCCAGAGGAAGACCAGGGGGCCGACCGCCTAACTCGATTGCTTTCGATTGCCTTGGCTACGTGTATAGTTTATGACGTCATCTTGATATTTCGTAACGCCTATCAAAGCAATATCGAAAGCTATAGCCAAGGTGACGTCATAAAGCTAAACATCATATAGCTAAATGACAAGATGATGTCATAAACTATACACGTAGCCAAAGCAATCGAAAGCAATCGAGTTAGGCGGTCGGGGGGCTGACCGTAGAAAGGAGCAATGGCTACAGAACCTCGCCGAGTGGCACAATCTGAGTACTTCAGAGCTTTTCCGAGCCGCAACACCACGGGCCCGAGTGGCCGTAACGCCATAAAACGCATGACGAAGAAGGAAAGTGGTCTTTACCATTAATGAGGTAACGTTTGTCACTCTGTTTGTTTGTACGCCGGGGCTAATCTCTGGAACTGCCGGTACCGTCCGATTGCTTTCACCGATATAATGCTACATTCCTCGCGGGTAACATAGGCTAAATTGTATTTCAAAAATACATTTTAATCTCAAATCCACGCGGACGAAGTTGCGCGAAAAGTGCTAGTGGCTGATAGAAGTAATAATAATAATGAACAGTAGCGACTGTCCAGGACTCACTCCTGCTGGCCGCCGAAGTCCCAGGTGCGGAAGGTGACGGGCCCACGCGTGGAGCGCTGCTTCTCGTACACCCACGTGCCGATGTCCACGCCCACGGTCGACAGGTTGCGGCGGCTCGACTTGTTGCCCATGCGCTTGGCCCAGTGCTGGGACAGATCGTAAGAAAGCCCCGAACCCGATTTAATATAATAATAATAAAAAAAATATGAGACAACATCACACACATTGTTCTGATCCCAAGGTAAGTAGCTAAAGCACTCGTTTCATGGAAATCAGAAACAACGACGGTACCACACCACCCAGACCCGACACAATATCGAAAAGCTCGCTTTCAACATTGACCCGACCGGGAATCGAACTCGGTACCTCAGAGTTAGCGCCGCCCAAAGTCCGGCGTGCAAGCCACTCGGCTACGGAGAACGTCAATAACAAAATCTTTATTGCAATACGTTTCCATCTATTGTTTACAAACAGCTCTAAAGTAATAAATACTACTACTTTAATATATTAAAAATAATTGCAATTTGTTTTATTGCAGTAATTGTTAGTAAGGGACTCATTGTACCGAATAAAATGAATTAAATTTCAAAAAAATTAAACATACTCTTTTTGTTTTTATTTTAGAACTAATTTGAATGGCAATAATCGATTACATGGTTTCTGATCACGCTCTCTATAATATACATAATATATTATATGTTAAATGAACCTTTAAATATATACCTAAGAATAAGAGGGAACATTGTTGATAGAAGCCTAAGGGCCTGTTTCACGATCTACAAGTAAGTTCCCATTAGTGTTTACTTGACAGATAGTCCATACAAAACTGTCACTTTATCTGCCAAGTATCTCCTAATCAGACATTGTGAAACAGGCCCTTAAAGTAACGCAATAGTATTTTCATACAATTTATAGTTCCGATGTAAAATCATAGATGGCGCGATCATCAATCCTGAATCGCGCTATCAAGTTGTTTATAAATTTGCATATATACTGAAATCGTTTTTTGTTCCGGTAGCTTTCGCAGCCCTTTTAAAGGCTAAAGGCGTACCCCAGGGTTATTTACCGGGTCTGTCTTAATCCTTTTTTAGAAAAAGGACAAGGCAATCCCCGGATCTACGGAATCTGCGTGCAGATTTTACCCTGGGCAAAAAAAAAATAAATAAATGTGTCAGTTGTTCTTTTTTCCATATTACACGTTGTAAGAAACATCAGCTAAAGATCTGCGGTTTGTAAGAACAAGTTCCAATATACAAAAGAGGCTTTGTCTAAAGCGTATCAAACGGAAGATTTTTCAAAGGGCATAACTTCGATAGAACGTTTCTTAGATAGTTGGTTTAGTGCTAGACTCACGTCGGTGGGTTTCCTGCGGTGCTGTATGGCGGACTCCTGGCGCAGACACTCCAGCAGGCTCGTCTTGCCGATGCCCTGTTAACAAACAAGTACATATTATTATAATACACCTCGGAAGTCGAGTGCCGCAGTATACTGTGTGGCGGCGTACCTGCTGCCCCACCAGCATGAGCTTGAGCTTGGGGTAGGGGCGCGCCTCCTGCAGCACGGACTTGAGGTACCCCACGACGTCGGCGCTCCGGCAGCGGCCCGCGCGCAGCATGGACCGCAGCGGCTCCTGCAGCGAGCAGCCGCTCGCGCTGAGGTTCCACAGGCGGGAGAGCAGGCCCATTTGGGGGGGCAAGTCGGTTATGTCTGGGGGGCGCACCAAATTATTATTTGAACACCGGAAATTGTTACTGCGAGAAGAACAACAGTACTGAAAATGGGGGGGTGAGGTAGGTAGGAGAATTTGGAGAATTTGTTTATTGATATATTACTTTGAACAGGAATATCCACCGGTAATGGTTAATGTGGCGGCCCGCGGTCGCCACATAATTTCCTATCCTCACGTAAGGTTAAAGAGTTTGTAAACGCATTCCTAATCGCGTGTAGATCTGATTAAGATAAGACACGGCATCCTCCCTCCAACATCTACATAGTTAATGTTGTTTAAATAGTCTTGTAAGGTTTAGATAATAAGTTAGTCACAGTGTAGTCACTGTAAATATACAACATCACATAAAGAGACGCAGTCGTTATTTACCATCGCCAGGTAACCCTCCATCATCACAACCTCAAAAACGACTCCACCGTAACAGTTAACATTTTGGATCACAAGAGTACATGTACAAAATAGTCCGCGACAGATTATGTCCACGAACAGCTCTCATTAAGTGCTTTTACGATTTAAAAATACATTGAAAGTTAACGTGAAACTTCACACGATTTCTTTTTTCTTCTTTATTTTTATATAAGTATATTTTTCTGTGTCTGTTCGAGTGGGTGTTTGAATAGTTTCGGGCGCTAGTAATGTATATTCTGCAGAATGTGATATCGGAATCGAATAAGTGAGTGTGCGAGTGTGCGAGCGCGTGCCGGAGCAGTACCCGTGTTGCCGCTGAGGTTGAGCACGGCGAGGTTGGCGAGCGCGTGCAGCGCGGGCGGCACGGCGCGCAGCAGGTTGCACGACACGTCCAGCATCGACAGCTGCGGGCACACCAGCCGCGACCGCAGCGCGCAGCCCGCGCTCTGCCGGGGAGATACCGTATCATACGTAGTGTTCGCCACGGCTTTCGACGCCAAAAACTGACATAGATACAAATTACAATTTCACGGAATGACGGCTAGGAGGTCCGTATTAAATAAGGTAGGTGACTGATCAGTCAAAAAAAAAAACAATTTAGCAACTAACAAAACGATTTTTTTTATTAGAAATTGTACGGTGACATTATATTGTTCCGCCAATTGAGTATTAAGTTACGTAAATTCATGCTTATTTCAAATAATAGGTTATTTCGGATCCAAAGACACCGGATTCCATTTCCAGCAAGGTAACATGTTAGAGAAATAAATCACAATTCGTGGGTGGTAAGGCAAAACTGCTAAAGCGCCAAAAATCATTTAGTGGGAAATTATTTTTAAAATTTCAACCCTTACATTGATTTCCCATTAATGGGGAGCTTTTGGCGCTTAAGCAGTTTTCCCTTACCACCAATATACAGTTAACGTTTTAAATGGTTCTTTGAGTGATGAGTTGCTCCAATATTTGAATATAAGCACCCCTAAACGTATGTTTCGCAACCCTCGTTTGTTCAACGTTCCACTATCCAACAATAACGTTTCTCAAAACAACCCACTTTATCGTGTGTGCGAAGCCTATAACAGTGTGTGCACTGGGCTCGATATTTTTCATCAGAGTGCTAATTGCTTTAGGAATAACTTGTTTAAAATTACTTTTAACTAAAACATTGTATCTGATGCTGTTGACGATGTTCTTTATTTTTACTTTTAATGCCGTGTACAATATTTAGGTTAACAAATTTGGAAAGAACTCAAAATCTATATGTGTGACCAATTGAATGTTACATTTTGTTATCTGTTTTTGTACCTATCAAATAAATAAATAAATAAACAAAAAAATTGTCTTTAATTGCCTATCTAGAAAGCTGATTGTGTTAGAAATTGGATTGTGTCTGTAGTTTTTTTCTTTCACACAACCCTATTGGCTCTTATACAAAATCAAGTAGTCAGATGCAAAGTGTAAGTCCGTTAGATGGCTGCTCTCCTGACGTCACAGCCGCTCACGGCGACGTTCCATTTTACGTGGCGCAGACACCTATCATCTACCAATCGGCTTGAGCACCCATAACTTTCTCGCTGTCCATAAACCCAACATCACATTGCTTATAGCTGGCGCTCACCCAGGCGTCGTCGCTCGCGTCGCGGCGCGGCTCGTCCAGCAGCCCGTCGTCGTCGGTCGTCAGCTGGATGCGCGTCAGCAGGTTGTTCGACAGGATCTGGGACCAACATCAAACGGACCTTAACATCCCGATCATCATAACGATGATGACTCCTGGCGTGCACGGCATTTTCTTTTGATTATTACATTAAAAGTGTAGACTTGTATCTTGTATAATGCCATGCACGCTATGTCAAAGAAGCGAAAAAAGTGCCGAGTTTTTGTGCAGCGGAGATTACACAGAACTTTTCAAGATAGCCTAGCGATAGTGTCCTGTGTTCCGGTTACAACGATAATGAAATTAGTCAAATTATCAATAACAAAGTTCTATAAAGAATCGATAGTAAAGTTCCATTCGTAAGAGCTAATTTGAAGAAAGAAATATTTTTATAATCTTTTCCGACTTTAATGAAGTATATGAAACTCAAAGAACTACTCACACTATTAGTTCTTAATGCCCAGGTCTCATTGCGATTCACAAGCTGTTGATTTCTAAGGAGTCGGACCTACCAATGACTTGAGTCCCTCCAGTCGCAGATGTCTTCTAGATAAACACAGCACTACTGCCTAATGCCATAGATGTTAGTGTAAACCACCAGCTGTTGGTGTCTGAGGAGTTGGACCTAACAGCGTCTGGAGTCTCTCCAGCCGCAGATATATTCTAGATAAATACAGCACCACTGCCTAATGCTCTAAATGTTAGTGTGAACCACCAGCTGTTGGTGTCTGAGGAGTTGGACCTACCAGCGTCCGGAGTCCCTCCAGCCGCAGATGCCGACGGGCGGGGCAGGCGGCGCTGAGCAGCTGCGCGCGCACCGAGCCGCCGGAGCGCGGGCGGGCGCGGGCCGCCGGGGAGTTGGGGCAGTAGCAGGCCAACGGGTCGCCCTCCGACGAACTGAACGTTTCGATCTGGTAGGAGACATTCATGGAGTATAATTCCTGTATTTCTTGTAAAAGAAGAATAGCAACAAAATACAATTTTCTTTAAACATGTATAAGCGACGCGTTTGGAATCTTTCTGCAATTGTATATAATTCAAATATCAGTGATCTAAATAGGTAGGTCTATTTACCTAAACTTCAGGCTCGAAAAGATATAAATTACTGACATGAATTTCGTAATGGGATTGTCGAAATATTTATCTACCATTAGGAATATTCACAATTAGACATAATAGACTGTGTACAACTTTAACAGTTTCATAAAAGTGTATTTAATTGAAGTAAGTGTGAAGAAACACGCAAAATATTTATTGAAAATAAAATGAAATCTTAGCTAATAATCGGATTAGAGCCCGTGCATAATGTCGATATGTCGCGTGAGTACCTGCGGCAGGCTGGGCCAGCAGGTGATCTCGTTGTGGCTGAGGTCGAGCTGGCGCAGGCTGGTGGGGTACGACGTCACGTACGACATCGACCTGACAACATACACACATTATGCAGGTGCAGGAGCTACGTTCCGTCCAATATTAACGTCTATTCAATTTGTCCAGGAATTTGAGCGGAAATTATATATCCTACTCCTCGAGTATCACCATATAGATGTGGGGCTGTACTGAAACTTTATGTGGACTTCTTGAGAGAATTTGAAAATTTATCTTTAATAATCCACCATTATTTCACATTAATATTTAATATAACACAAAATTTTAGAAAATAAGGCGCTTTGCAGACGGCGGGGCGGGCCGGGCCGGTCAATTTGACCGCGAACGATAGCGCAAAGGGAATCCTATACTACCAACGCACCAGAAGGCATGTCCGTGGCTGCCCGCCATGGATCACACAACCCGGTTTGTATGCAGTAACGCTATATGCAGGCGGCGGCGCGGGCGGCCAGCTCCGTCAAACCTATTCTTATCATACTAGCTACTAGAATACCAGCGTCGTCGTGGTGGTGTTCGTTTCTCAGCACCGCCACGGCACAAAGCTCCTAGTAGAGGCAGGCTCCTAGTTGGCCTTCACACACACTTATTGTTATATAATTTTTTTTTTAATTAATTTTATTATTATTGTTTTTGAAATGTTTTCTTATTCATTAAATATTCATAAAATTTTATAAAATACAGTGAAAAAATTAAACGCCCACCCGAGCCACGCCCGCCCAGGAATCGAACCTGGGTCTTCCGCAATCCGGGCGGCTGCACTGACCGCTATGCTACCGGGAAGGCTGACGTGACCGCTGAATTTTGTCACTGCTATTTTAATGTTTTTGAGTGCTTTTTAGCGGCACTAGCGCCATCTATCCAAACGGTCGTTGCAACCGATGGCCATGCAGATTCACCTTCGCAGATGAAATACCACAAATTTGATAACACAACGCTATAGTTAATTTTACTTTTTTATTTTCAAGTGCTAATTGTTACACTGAAGCTAAATTAAATATTCATATAATTCAGCGCTTACGTCAGCCTTCCCGGTAGCATAGCGGTCTTTATTGCTTCGCGGTCAAAAAGACTGCCCCGCCCCGCCGTCTGCAAAGCGCCTTAAACAAAAGCGCAGACATGAATCTTCACTTTACCGCCAAGTAAAAAATAGTGGTTGTTTGGCACCTGAGCGAGTTGTAGGCCATGTTGAGCCTCGTCAAGGCGGGCGCGCGGCAGGCGAGCGCGGCGGGCACGCACGTGAACTGGTTGTGCGCGAGGTTCAGCGCCTGCAGCCGGCTGCCCGCGCCCGCGCCCGCGCCCGCGCCCGCGCCCGCGCCCGCGCCCGCGCCCGCGCCCGCGCCGCCAGGCAGCGTGCCGCCCGGCAGCGCGCCGCCCGGCAGCACGGCCTCCGGCTCTAATTCGCCGCGCCATTCGTGCGCGCGGACTGCGTCCGAACAACTGACACCCAACAATATAGGTAAATACGTCAGAAACCAAGACCACACCGTACCAACACAACACGTTATTAATAAAGACCCGAACAAAAGAAGGCAACTGTAGTCTTTTAGCTTCAATCGCTCTCGTAGAAGGAGATCGGCAACTGAGTGAGTTGACAGTTCCGGTTACAAAATCCCATATTTAGATTTATTTTTCGTTAAAAGAATGCCAAAGTAGCTTTTGCTCGCGGTTTATTGACATTGGTTGAAATAAGAAATGGTTGTGTAAGTTCGAAATTCGAATGAAAACTTAGATATATTTTTTTGGGGTTTTTTTGCATGCATATAACGTGACTGTCTTAATTTGATTACTGTTACTGTAGCCATATCATCAATGTCGGGTTTCCATGATACCAAAGTTTTAATCTCATAAAATTGACGTAGTTAGGTGTCGTAACGCTGTTTCACTTCACTTTTATCTTCCATTGGCGTATTGGCCATGATGCATAACAAAAACAAAACGATAACAGCGCCTCCAACGGTGGACAATGTAACTATTTTACGATATGATCATTAAAGTTACACTCTGATTAAATCATGATGTAGGCAGCGACAACTTTCCATTGCACGAAACACAACCATTCCACGAAATGGTCGACCGCGATCAAGATCTGGCCACGCCACATACGACGCTAGGGCCGCACTCACACGGTGTGGCGGTCGCGGTGCGCGATGGCGACGGGCGCGTCGTCGTCGTCGGCGGGCTCGGCCTCGGCGCGCTCGATGGACGGGCTGCGCGACAAGGACGCCTGCGCACCATTTACACAACCATTAACAAATAGTCGCCCAGTGGTCCAAATTCGACGGTTATTTATTTTTAAAAGATGTTCATTACTTCGGCTGAAGGGTTTGTAAGTGTACCAAATGCCATGACAAGTAAAAAAATATGTGGTTGACATTGACATATTTAATACATCCGCATTTTTAAATTTTCTTTGAAGATTTGGTGTTAACAAACTCTAAGTAGAATAGTATAGAAACACTTGATTTGTACCAAATACATCACACACCAAAAATAAATTAAAAATAAAAAATCATTTAAAAAAGACAATTAAAAAAAAATTAAATATATGTGTGCTGCAGAAGCACAATAGGGCTATAGCTCAGTTGCTTGTACTGAAATACACGAAAATAAATATCTAGAAATACAGGGTGTCCTAAAATTAGCATGTCACACTGACACAGAGAAACTATCAATTAGTCGTTTTTGCACATGACTTTTCTACTAAATAATTTTGTTTCATCATTAAGTAAGTATTCTGTTAAAGCTGTGGAGTTTCTTGCGCAACATCTTCTCCACAGCTAAAAAATACACTTCCTGAATGGGTGGTAGATAAAAAATGTATGGACGATTCAAAAGCTTTTTTTTTTTGTGAGAGATTGCTGATTGCCGCTGCGGCATTTTCAGTTTCACCGGGCTTGTTTGGGGGCGGCGAGGTACGTAAAGGGTCCCTCAAGCCGTGTGGATCGAATCACCTTCAGAGGTTATCTAGAGGGAACGGCATCGCGCGCTAGTGCGCGTCCCCATGCCCTACTAGATTCTCCGAAGGGTTCGGATCGGATCGGGGATTCAAAAGCACTTTTCGTAAGTATATTTAATTAAAAATGTTGACTTTGACTTTGAACTGCAGTAAATATGAAGCAAAACACAAAAAGAGCAGTGCTGGTAACGCGTATAGGCTCACCGAGCGCGACACATCGGCGGAGTGGTCGCCGGTAGCGTCGGGCGCGGCCGCTCCGCCCGGCGACGAGGGCTTCGGGCTGCCGCACTCCGCCTGCGCCGAAGCGGAAAGGGTTCACACAACTAGGTTAAAGCCAACGGTGCTCGACAGGAATCAGCGATCGACACATCTCCCTTTAATAATAGGGATGTTGACAGGCTCAACAAATAATTCCAGAACATTAAACAAATAAATGAAATTGACCTATTTTTTATTTGGCTTAAGCATGAATTTGTGTAACCTAAAAAGTTATCAATAAACACTGAATTGACGGAACACAATAGTGACGTCATAGTTCACGATTCCCATACAATTACTATATAAAAAAAAAAGTTTTGACAGTTGTTAAAGTGTTTCTCTATTGACTAACCAGTCAACTACCCAATTAAAAATAGTGGTCAGAAGCCGATTTTAGACTATAGCAACAATTAACTTAGCAACTATATTAACTGGAATATGCCAATGTAAAACAAAGCTGCTTCGCGGCAAATAGATATCCAGTCGGGTTTTAAGCAAAATTTTTCTATGAGCAAATATGGCGTATGGCAATTTCTAATAAAAAATGTAACATTAGATAGATCTGCCCACGAATTATAGGATAAAAATGATTCTTTTAAAAAAATAAAGGAATATTTGATCAGCATAAATTCAATAAAAATGAGGTATTTCGCTATTGCTTCGTGTCTGTGTTTAAATAAAAAGAAAGAAAGAAAGAAAAAAACATTTATTGACTCTCACATACTATGATACCAGACACAAAGACCATAAACAAATGTAAACTGGCGAGGCGGCCTGCACACTGAACGCGGCCACACTGTCACTGTCATATTATTATGCGACATTGACATTTTTGACCACGTAAATAAACATTTTTTGTTATACTTTTAATGCAAAGTTGTACATAGTCTTAACTCGTTAAATTTTTTTTTTTAATTTGCGAAGTAAAACTATTTCAGAGGTCTGGGATTCAATAAAAATAAATTAACAAAGCTTTGGTGGTTTTATTTTGAAATCAAGTCAACTTGATTTGGGATAGACCTTTGCCCAGCAGTGAACATTTACTTTTCTGGTGGTGTAGGTAACCCAATGGTAGGGAGAATGCCACATTGAGATCATCACATGAAGATCTTCCTCCGAGCTGGGTGGTCTAGCTCGGGGACCGAGGTCCAACGGATTTTTTTTTTATGAGAGAGACTACGGCGTTTTCAGCTTCACCGGGCTTTTTTGGGGGCGGCGAGGAACGTAAAGGGTCCCTCAAGCCGTGTGAAACGAATCACCTTCAGAGGTTATCTAGAGGGAATGGCACTAGTGCGCGTCCCCGTGCCCTACTAGATTCTCCGAAGGGTTCGGATCGGACCAACGGATGTTAGTTGGAGGTGCTATATATAGCGAAGGAGATGGTGAAACTTCGCTACCGCGATGCAGGCTTCCCATACTATTTATCGTCGTAGTATGGCGACGTCGTTGGTATGCGCTTGTGGCGCCATCTGTTGACACGGTTGAGAAGGTGTTTGCTTCGTGTCGATTAATGTGCGGCGTGTGCGGTAGGTGACGCCGCCAGTGGTTTTAAGCACTCTTTGTCATGTGTTGTCGGCAGCCTAAGGTACATTAGCCCCCTATATGGTATACCTCGTCTCCCCCCGGCAGGTCCCGCAGGTGGTTGAGCGCGGCGTTGAGGTCCCGCAGCGCCGGCGCGGTCCACAGCGCGGGCGGCAGCGCGCGCAGCTTGTTGTTGCTGACGTCGAGCGACTGCAGCGCGGGCAGCTGGAACAGCGCGCCCGGAATCTCTTCCAGGCGGTTGTCCTGGGACATAAAACGTTCGTGTTTCAAAGTGACAGTGTATTGGATAAAAGGGTTATCTACTTATTTAGAATAACTAAACTAACTCATATTTAGAATATGCCTTCCAAGTCTGGAACCCCTATTTCGTTAAAGACATTGACTTGCTTGAGAATGTGCAGCGAACGGTTACAAAAATATCAAGAGAACTTATGGACATGCAGTATGAGGAAATAAATCCTAAAGGATTTAAGAGAACGGGGCGATATGATAGAAACTTTCAAAATTCTCACTGGTCACTATGACATACAGTGCTTTGAAAGGATGTTTTTGTTTTGTTTATATAATTTTAACGCAAATTTTGTTGCGAAACAAATTACAAAAACACAAATGTTGAAAAAAAAATTATATAAACAAAAACAAAAACATTTTATAAATAGCTTGCCTACTTCTTAACTGACCTTTAGTAAAATTTTAAAATTTAAACACTGAAAAAAGACGACAACCTCAGGCGGGAATCGAACCACGCACCTTCCGCATTCCGGGCGGCTGCCTTAACCACTTGGCTACCGAGGTCTGGCTTTGACCCGTCGAAATTTTTCAGTGCTTGATGCTTATGTTTTTTTTTAGTCAACATTGCTTCATCAATCTTAGAAGTTTTCACCTCTGAGATCCGAAAGAAATATTTTTACAAATATTTGAACATTCGGTTAAGATGAAGCTGCGTTATAGATAAGTGTTTTTTATATATTTTAGCGTTTTATTAACGCTTAAATATACTTAAGTAAAATTTAAACACTGAAAAAAGACGACAACCTCAGGCGGGAATCGAACCACGCACCTTCCGCATTCCGGGCGGCTGCCTAATTTGACTTAATAACATTGGATACAGGCAACTATCAGTTGTTCCAACTGCCTGCCTGGAATTACCTAAAATAATAATAGCAATCGATACTAAAGCAAACTAACCGCCGCACTCATAGACGTCAATTTTATCATTCAGTCGCAAAAGTGCTTATAACGTCACTGTTAGAGACTATTTTACAATAAACATTTTTAGGCGCTAAGTTGTCATTAGGGACAATTGAAGTCTATGACTGCGGCAATAAGGAAGGTAGTGACAATTTTGGAACCTTAAATATTTCTATAATATATCCTTATTAATCTGAACTGAAACTGCTCTCTCGGGAGTGCCTCAAGGCGGTAATTATGAGACCAGAGTTACATATCAACTTTTAAGAATGTAAGATTCCCGAGCATATAAATAATCAGTTAAAGAAGTGTCTTAGATTTCGGGTTTCCTAATTGAAGTTAGATAGTTAATGAGTTTTCATATTGAGCGGAGAATTGTTCTTATAGTTTGTTACGAGTTTTTTAATAGTTAAGTTAGCTAAGTATATTATGTACAAGTTAAAAAGCAGATCTCAATTATTATTTGTATTTTAATGTAGTTTAAATTCACTGAATAAATATTTGTATTGTTGCAATGCCCTTGCAAGGCCATGTTTGGAGATACAATCAATATCTACGACCATGTTTATTTGTCTATCAGTCAATACGCAAATGGTGTTTACATAACAAGGTGCTATCTGTAGGTACCTGTAGGTACAGTTCCTGCAGTGCGGGCGCGCTGTACACCTCCGGCCTCGCGCGGCGGTTGCGGCCCTTGGCGGGTTCCTCCTCCAGCGGATCCCCCAGCTCGGGGAGCTTCTCCAGCTTGTTCTGGGCCGCGTTCAGATACCTACAGCACAGGTTAGTCCACTAATTGATCAACAAGAACAAGAAGAACATATAGTATGAGGAAGTCTGAAACCATAAGAGATACAGAGTAACTGTACACACCTACAAACCATCTGCAGTCTAATTTAATTAGCTAGTTCGATTTTTATCTTCCAATACAATGAAATGATCCTTACATGAAACAGAATTGATCCACATTTTTTAAAAAAAATGCCTCATTTTTATGTAAGTGGCGTTTTTTTTATTTTGGAGAGTTTGTTGTTTGCCTCCAGACGGCATTTTCAGCTACACCGGGCTTTTTTTTTGGAGGCGGCGAGAAACTTAGAGGTTTCCTCAAGCCGTGTGAAACGAATCACCTTCGGAGGTTTTCTAGAGGGAACGGCATCGCGCACTAATGCGCGTCCCCCCCCCCCCGGTGCCCTACTAGATTCTCCGAAGGGTTCGAATCGGATCGGGGAACGGAACAACCCGAGGGCGCCTCTAAAGGCTCGGCTCGGGTTGACCGGGCCGAGGGAGAAGCGCCGGGTACACGTATGTACCTGGTATAGAGCGCGTGCGAACCGGCTCGTCGTACCCTTGTTCTACGAGTACGGTGACTTGGGCCTTAACTAGTGTGCATGTTTAGTGTATTCTGTAAATGTGTAGTGGCATTTAGAGGATCGGGCGGGGCTTGGTGGCGTGCACTTGGAGAAGCCTATGTCCAGCAGTGGACTATTGTAGGCAGACGATGATGACGATGAAGTAGTAGGCCTTAGTACTATCATTGAAATCAAGTCATCACTACGATTTATGGGTGGCGGCGGTGGTGGTGTGGTATGGTTTAATCATCACGTTCGCCAAATGCGTGTTGGTTGCGATCACAATAGGTCAAAGTGTTGATTTGGCAATGTGTGTTTCGGATTTTTCGATAGCCCGAGAAATCCGAAACAAATCTGCCCGACCTGGGAATGCTTTGCCACTTGACCACCGACGTATCATTTTTGACCAACAAAATCTGCTATCTCAAAATTGTTTCCCCAAAAAGGATCTATGATAGTTCTCAGTATGTTTAAAGGTTTCGGCATTCTCTATACTGTCTCAGCTAAAACAATACTGTATAAAGCACTATGCAGACGTTTGTCTTTTAATATTTATTACTTAGAACTATAGGATTTTAGTACCAGGCAGTTTGTTACCAACCAATCGGGGAAGCGCGCGCCATTTGATTTGACGAATGAGCGCGCGGTATTGCATCACTCTTAGTGTCAATTAAAAAAAATACAATATTCATTAAAAAGAATTATTCTTTGTTATGAGAAATCATTTCAAATAATACCTGACCTATTTCTTTCAGAATATAATGTTAAAATTGCTTATTACTAAGGTGAGATCTCAAATGTTACACGTCATATGCGACTACTGTAAGGCTCGCTCGTTTATATTTTAATGTTACTGTTCGTATGTCTCGTGTATTACCAATAAATGATTATTTACATATAATTTATTGCAAATATTGTTGCGAACAAATAACAATTAAAAAAAAAAAGTGTTTAAAAAATCCCACGTGCGGGATTAGGCCGCCGGGTAGGTGCACTACCAACTATGCTATCGTGGCTCGATCCAACTCGCCGAAATTAATCAACACTATCTACTCTCACTCTGTAAGGCAGAGGAGCCGTATTCAATGTCGATGATTGGATCGAGCCACGATAGCATAGTGGGTAGTGCACCTACCCAGCATGTCATGGGGTGCGGGTTCGAATCCCGCTCGTGGTTTTTTTTCAACACTTTGTCTTTTTCAAATGACCAATAACTGTTTGTTAACGAATGAATGGATTTCACACCCGCGACTGACCTGAGGCTGAGCAGCGTGAACAGGTCGGGGGGCAGCGCGCGCAGCTCGTTGCCGGCCACGTCGAGCCGCGTGAGCGCCAGCAGCGCCGCGCCGCCCGCGCGCACGCCCGGGTTCACGCGCGCGCAGCCCAGCCGCACCCACCACATGCTGCGCACCCAACACAACCGCAGCTGTACACCGCCACCCCGCCACACCGCTGGGCAACCACCGCCCGCATCCACATCCAAAGGGAAGGCTCGCGCCTCAGCAGTGGGGGAGACATACAATTGGCAAGAGAGAGAGAGAGAGAGAGAAATAGAGAGAGGATGAGTGAGAAAGAGTGTATATGTAGACTGTAGACTATATATGTATAGTATACTACTATAGTATCGACAGTCCGACTTTTTTGTTTCTTTAGTTGATGGCTTCGTGCGATTAGCACATTTAGCCAGTGTCAAGTAATGTTTCTTACAAGTAATACATAAATATACAATATTTCCTTCCAGTATGATGATGATGAATGATAATAGCAATGGGAAGTGAGAAATGATATACCCCCAACCCCTCGAGTATCTCAGTAAAGATGGTGGGGCTTTACTAAGTCCTCACGCGGACTTCTTGAGACAATTTGAAAAGTGACGTTGCACTGTTTCGTTTCATTTGCCAACACTCATGCACGCTCGCGAACACTTGACGGTTAATAATCCACCATTATTTCACATTGATATTCGACATACACAAATTTTCTTCTGAAAATGACTCTTCACTTTCCCGCCAAGAAGTTCATCACAGATTAATTGCAGTCCCGACTTATTATGAATACGAATATTATATGAATGTCCCTCGCAAATGCTCGACCTTCAAGATACTTACCTTTTTGCGCTAAAGGCTTTAGAACAAATTTAGCTCACTTTTCCACTATCAATCGAATTTAGTCCCAATATAACCACCTGTCACGATCGTCTGCAGTGTCTATTGATGCTGACATGTTTTATCCAATTCGTCTTTTTCGTCTTTTTTGGTTACTTTTTTCACAGATCAATGTTAATGCACGTCTAGTTCAAAAAAAATAGATAACACTCTCTATAGTTTTAAGTTACTTTTGTACAGTTGTTTGAAGTAATGCATGCCGTGTCCAGCGCCTGTGTATTAGTATTACCCCCTTAAAAAGAATAAACAAAGAATAAGGTTTGAATAGTTATTCCGTGTTTTGTTCCTGTCATGTAAACTTACGGAATAATATTCTGGGGCAACTCAGTAGATATTCAGCCACCTTTATAATGCAAAAAAACGCCTTAGAACTATGTATAACATTAATAATTATGGATCATTAAGAAATATTTTCAAAGATTTAAAATATCTAACTCTGTTGTGTATTTACATACTAGAAATTAGTGTGTGTTTGTAAGGGGCAATCAAAACCATTTTTGTCTAAAAAATCAATCCAACAAGAATATACGCTCTCAATATGCTTATGATGTATGTACCATTAGATCTTCGAGTTATATTTATGGCAAAAGTACTGCGATTATGGGGATAAAAATCTTTAATCATTTACCAATCATATATATAGAAAACCCCTATTTTAAAAAACTTTAAAAGAATGGTTAATTGAAAAATGTTTTTATAATTTGGATGAAATTTTTAATCGTCGTTAATTTATATTATGACAAGGATGTATTTTTGAATTGTCGTTAATTAACTTATATTCTTTTTTAAAAATTTTATACAGCGTGTGTATTCCATACGATCCTAAATTTTAACATACGATAGATTTAAGCAGTATTAAGAGGTACAGTAATAAATTTTAACATATACTTTCAATAATTAAGCGTAATGATTTTTTTTATAGTTTTCCCGGCCAGCAATGTAATGCAAACATTGAGTTGACAATTTTGACACTTTTATTAAAGTGCTTACGTAGACGACTTGGTTATTTGAATACATTGCGGGCCGAATTAATTTGTATGAAAAAAAATTGTTTTCTTTTGTTAACTTAATGTACCAATTTACGTTAATTAGGGTCTTATCTAACTGCCCTTAAAATATAGAATCGTATGGAATACACACGCTGTATACTGACATTTTTTATGGTTATTTTATTGTTTTATAATTGAATTAATGTTTTGTTTGAATGATTTAGTATTTATTAATTTTTTTTTTTTAATTTTAATATATCGGAATTTGAAATTATTATTGTACGTCCGAAATGGACAGGCTGTTGACACTAATTTGAATGTAAGAACCCATGTACACAGTTATGACAATAAATCTTATCTTATCTTATAGTCATTTCAAATTAGAGTAAAAGAGACAATACACGGAATAACTATTCAGACCTTATTCTTTGTTTATTTGTAAGGCACATAGGGTTTTTAATGTAATGAATGTCCTGGTGTATGCTATGTTGGATGTCCAAAAATAAATAAAATAAAATAAGACAACCCACAAGGCGATAAGATAAGATAAGATAAATAAACTTTATTGTACACCAAAAATATAATATAATTGAAGTACCAAACTATCATGTTATAAGGAGTTACACAGTGGACCCGCGTGGTGGTTTACGGCCCATTCTCTCTGCGGTGTTTCCATCCATAGGGAAGGCCCAGCAGTGGGGATAAAATAAGGTAATGAGTTATTTACGAAATTAATCAAACATTAAGAAAACATAAACGGAGTTGCCATTACACCTACCATAAAATAAGACTAAACGGTCCATTATAGCTATAATAGCATATTGCAAGCAATATCCGATGATACATCAGATAAATGCAATAGATAGAGATTAGTAAGACTTAAAACATAGAATTGCAGCTGGGTGAGCTGGCGGCGCAGTTCCCGCCAGGTGATGATGTGGGCACTCACCGCAGCTGGGTGAGCTGGCAGCGCAGTTCCCGCCAGGTGATGATGTGGGCACTCACCGCAGCTGGGTGAGCTGGCAGCGCAGTTCCCGCCAGGTGATGATGTGGGCACTCACCGCAGCTGGGTGAGCTGGCGGCGCAGTTCCCGCCAGGTGATGATGTGGGCACTCACCGCAGCTGGGTGAGCTGGCAGCGCAGTTCCCGCCAGGTGATGATGTGGGCACTCACCGCAGCTGGGTGAGCTGGCAGCGCAGTTCCCGCCAGGTGATGATGTGGGCACTCACCGCAGCTGGGTGAGCTGGCAGCGCAGTTCCCGCCAGGTGATGATGTGGGCACTCACCGCAGCTGGGTGAGCTGGCAGCGCAGTTCCCGCCAGGTGATGATGTGGGCACTCACCGCAGCTGGGTGAGCTGGCAGCGCAGTTCCCGCCAAGTGATGATGTGGGCACTCACCGCAGCTGGGTGAGCTGGCAGCGCAGTTCCCGCCAGGTGAGCATGGCGGGCGTGGTGGGGCAGCGCGCGCTGTACGAGAGCGCGGCGTCGGCGTCGCGGGTTCGCAGCACGCTCTCCGCGATCAGCGACTTGTCCAACTTGTAGTCGGGGTCGGGCTGCGCCTGGAGGTAGACAGTCACTTTTGTAATATAGACCAAAAACCTTGGGGGATAGTAAGCCGGTAAAAAGAGTATGTACGGTCTGTTAACCTTACATACAGGGATTGTTACCGATGTTTGATAAAATGATAAGAAGGTGTTGCTTCAATGAGTAATTTATTGGCACTGTTTCACGTTACATATCGATACGTAAATCGGGCAGCGCACAGCGCTTACGCCGACGTCAGCCTAATATGTAAACATACAAAATTGTACGGGTTTGCTCGTACAGAGTACTCGGTGAGGGTCTGTTGAAAAATTTATACTATTCAACTCTTTAGCCAGTGTCCCACCGACTTCCACCAATTCTATACCTTGGTAACCAGCAACTTAGTAATGTCTCTCAATAACCAGCAGCTTCATAGCCACAGACTTGGCTTTGTACCTTATACCAGCACCATGTACTGTAGTAATCTATAGTATAATAAATGTTTTCAATAATCAGCATATTAGTAGTTCTAGCTTGGCTCCGTACCTTGGTAGCCAGCAGCTTAGCCATGTCCCTCAATAACCAGTAGCTTAGAAACCAAAAGCTTGGCTTCATATTTTGGTTACTTTATACCTTGCTACCCTCCCAGCCGGTTACTTCGGTGCCCCGTACCTCGGTGGCCATCAGCCGGGGCATCAATGCCGTGACCTTGCTACTTCAGCAGAATCTCTACCAACAACTACAGTAACTTCGGTGCTCCATTCCTCGGTGGCTGGTTACATACCTGGGCGACTACAAACCTCGGTGGCTACACAATTTGACTTCCAGTAGCCTCCCCCCGCAGTTACCCCTGCAGGTGGTTCCCTCGGAGCCCCGTACCTTGGTGGCCAGCAGGCGCGGCACCAGCGCGGCCAGCCCCCGCGCGGCGGCCTCCCCGGCGGCGTGCGCGCGCTCGTCGCAGGCGCCCGCCTCCAGCAGCATCTCCACCAGCGGCGCCAGCCCGAGCCGGGCCGCCAGCGCCAGCGCCGTCCACTGCTCCTCGCCTGCACACAGGTGTTCCGCCATCAAAATTCATTTCAACATTTCAATCCGGACCTCAGTTTTTTCAAAAATAGTCATCATCGGATCAAGAGAAGCCGGTTATCGGGTGGATGACCAAAAATGTATCTCGATTGCGTAAACAGTTAATCAAAAAATTCAAAACTCAAAATTATTTGTTCAGTTTAGGCCACAGATTAGCTCTTATGAATGTGACTATGCCATCGCTTCGTGCACAGGGCGGGAGACCTTGTACTGAGAGGGACCGGCGACCAACTCAGCGGTGCTAGCACCAGCGTTCGACGGGAACCACTTATCGTAATTTTTTCCCCTAATCGTAAAAATAGGGGTTGGCAACTGATTTTAGTATTTAGCACCAATTAAATCTGTGTTATTTTCTAAAGAACCAGAAAATAATTAAACTATAATTTGATTTTGTTGCAATAAGAGAAGGATCTATACAAAGGAAAATGCTGGCCGTCATTTCTTATACAGAGCGGCAGACTGAAGGTTTTCAAGAATGTTCTTAGATTAATTGTTAAATAGAACTAAACAGGGTGGAAAGATCGAATGCCACATGGATGACAACTGCCTTAAATATTGGAAATAGCACATTCTGTGTAAAATCACTTTCCTTTATTTTTAAAAACAATAAATTATGTATTTATGGATTTTTTTAAAAATTGCTTGTCTTAGGCGGGACTCGAACTGTTATTTTTTGTCGCACAAAAAATAACATACCGTATTATATGATGCAGATCGAAAGGTTACTGATAACTAAGGTTCATTTTTCAATGACAAACACAATTAAAATAACGGAAGGCCATGAAAACTAACAATTGCCTTTTAATTTTGTTTTCACCCGTCACGTGAAATGCACCGCAACTACTTTGGAAATAGCAAATTGTACGCAATGGAGACTTACTTTTATTTTAGAGAATATTAAATACTGTAATTAGGGATTTTTGAAAAATCCTCTGTCTTAACGATCAAATGTGGTAAAAATAATGTCGTATTTTATGATGCAGATCGGAAGGGTCTTTCATATTGATCGTTTACAACACATAAGTACCACGAATTAAATAAAGACATTTGCTATTTCCAATAATTAAAGTAGTTGCGATGCATTTCACGTGACGGGTGAAACAAAATTAAAAGGTAATTGTTAGTTTGCATGGCCTTAAATAAAGGAAAGTCTCCACATAACACTCTATACATAATGTGCTATTTATTTCCTATATTTAAGGTAGTTGCCATTAATGTGGCATCCGATCTTTGCACCCTGTATATTGTCTATATATTTTTTATTTTTTATGAAAACTTTCAAATGTTAAAGTAAAACAAAGACAGGAAATATTCTGATATAGACAAATAATTGTCAATTAAAAAAAAATACAGTCTATAACTTTTAATTTTCATAAAAAAATATTCCGTACGATAGAAAAGTCTTTTTATTACTATATTTGAATTGGTCTATATTTGAATAGTAGGTACGGAGTGCAACGAAACACGTATTGACTTCTTGATGATTTATTTAGCACTGTCTTGAAATGAGTTTGGAGGACGCAACAATTACAAACCTATTTTTTTGTAAGTGGCCTGTCATGAAATGTGCTTTTTGTTACTTTAGATGTCACCTCTGTATAAGTAACACAGTGTATAGGTAGCAATGTGCGTACTGACCGTGCTCGGCGCCGGCGGCGCGCGCGCTGGCGGCGGACGCGCTGCGCGAGCGGCGCCGCGCCTCGCCCGCGCCCGCGCCCGCGCCCGCGCCCGCCCGCGCCTGCGCGCACAACAAACCTAATTATGTTACTGCCATAAACGGGGTACAAAGGGAGATGTTGTTACGTTTTCACGATCATCCTATTCAGCTAGCTATGGTAGCATACAAAAGAACATTAAGAAGACTTAGACAACACAATGGCTGGTTGATTAATCAATTATGTATACTTTTAAACTTTCGCGTTACGCAAATTAATAAGTAAAAGATATCATACCTTCTTTATACCCGACGACGTTGCGACCAAGTTACCTGACGTTTCGACCAAACTAACAAACTGTCACGGGCCGTCAGCCAGTAGTGGACCACCCCGCTACAAACGACTTTAAAGTTTATACTGACACCCCCTACCAACCTAGCGGTCACAAAGTAGGTGTCAGACCTCCATACGCAAGCACATGGGACCATCTAAGTCAGGTCACAACGCCGGATCAGGACGCGCCGAAGCGCATTCTTGATCCGGTACTTTTAAGACTAGTGTCTCGAGCGAGTTGCTCCGTGGACACGTACAGTTCACTACCTAATATCCAGATAGGTTACCGGATCTGTAACCTCGATCACTTCTCATTGCACCAAAAGCACAACTTGCAGTTCCACTGCTCGGGCCGTCAACTCTAAAGCTGACTACCAAATGTCCTCTTTGGTGGCGGAGTTGTAAGCCCACTCACTTCTCAGTACCCATCCAGGCACCTCATCAGTTCAAAATCCTACGCGGCTGATTCAACCGGAGACATTGCATCTAGCGGGCGCCTCTACTAGTTATCCAGACTAGTGCCGGAGATGTTGGAAGCCTACTCAATGAAAACCACCGAGCAGAACAACATGGACAATTCACGTGCCCCGCAGATCCTTTCGCAACAGGCCCCACCTAGACCGCTACTCGGACCCGCTCGCTGTTCACGAAATGGAAGCCTGGCCAGACCTCAACCAGGCAGACGAACAATCCCACTTCTTCAGCTAACTACATAGCGCACGTCTGCTTGCAGCAGCCGCCGCAGCAGCCGCGCGTGGTTGCCCCCCGTCACCCACCTGCATCCCCGGCGTCCCCGGCGTCCCCGGCGGCGCGGCGGGCGCGTCGGGGCGCGCACCGGCTTGCAGCAGCCGCCGCAGCAGCCGCGCGTGGTTGCCCCCCGTCACCCACCTGCGTCCCCGGCGTCCCCGGCGGCGCGGCGGGCGCGTCGGGGCGCGCGCCGGCTTGCAGCAGCCGCCGCAGCAGCCGCGCGTGGTTGCCCCCCGTCACCCACCTGCGTCCCCGGCGTCCCCGGCGTCCCCGGCGGCGCGGCGGGCGCGTCGGGGCGCGCACCGGCTTGCAGCAGCCGCCGCAGCAGCCGCGCGTGGTTGCCCCCCGTCACCCACCTGCGTCCCCGGCGTCCCCGGCGTCCCCGGCGGCGCGGCGGGCGCGTCGGGGCGCGCACCGGCTTGCAGCAGCCGCCGCAGCAGCCGCGCGTGGTTGCCCCCCGTCACCCACCTGCGTCCCCGGCGTCCCCGGCGTCCCCGGCGGCGCGGCGGGCGCGTCGGGGCGCGCGCCGGCTTGCAGCAGCCGCCGCAGCAGCCGCGCGTGGTTGCCCCCCGTCACCCACCTGCGTCCCCGGCGTCCCCGGCGGCGCGGCGGGCGCGTCGGGGCGCGCGCCGGCTTGCAGCAGCCGCCGCAGCAGCCGCGCGTGGTTGCCCCCCGTCACCCACCTGCGTCCCCGGCGTCCCCGGCGGCGCGGCGGGCGCGTCGGGGCGCGCGCCGGCTTGCAGCAGCCGCCGCAGCAGCCGCGCGTGGTTGCCCCCCGTCACCCACCTGCGTCCCCGGCGTCCCCGGCGGCGCGGCGGGCGCGTCGGGGCGCGCGCCGGCTTGCAGCAGCCGCCGCAGCAGCCGCGCGTGGTTGCCCCCCGTCACCCACCTGCGTCCCCGGCGTCCCCGGCGGCGCGGCGGGCGCGTCGGGGCGCGCGCCGGCTTGCAGCAGCCGCCGCAGCAGCCGCGCGTGGTTGCCGCGCACGGCACGCGCCACGCACGAGTCGCCGTACGACGGCGCGTCCACGTGCACGGCGCGCACGCGGGACCCGGGCTCCTCCTGCGGGGACCACGGTACTAACTACACACTTCGGAACTCGGTACATACGAGACGGAATAAAAAGTCCTTACCAAATCAATGGTACCAAAATGCTCGCACATTAGGCGATTGGCTATCAACCCATCACTGATTTTATCCATTCCACCTCGGTCCTTTGTTATACCGTAACAGAGTTTCTGTTTATATTTTCAAAATATTCTTTGTACCACCTTTAAACTACATGAATGCAAAAAATTATTTGATTTGATGTGACTTCAATCACGCGAGCGAGTTTAATCAAAATTGGTGATTTTGATGCTCTGTCTACCATTTTTGTAAATCTACTCTTCAGACCTTTACAAATCGCTTCATACGAGTTGCCACGGGTTGCGCGACAAAGTTGCGCCCGATTTACACGCACGATGTACCAGGTACAGACGAGATGTACCTGGACACTTTTCCCCACCCCCAACCGGCTTCCTAGCTTTTAGAGGGTTGTAGCACTCGGGTTATTCATTTAACGATTCCAATACGAGCGACTCCGAAAAATCTTAGAGACTTTCTTGATTGATGCCATCCCCTCAAGCTAAAAACAAACTTGAAATAAGGAAGTTGACATTCCAGAACATTCAACGTATAAATCACATCACGTTAACCTATTTTTTAATTGACCTAAGCATGAATTAAAACCTAAAAAGTTTTCAACAAAACCTGTATAGACGGAACACAATATTGACGTCATAGTTTACCATTCCCATACAAATGCTATAAAAAAAACAGACAGATTGGTTAAAAAGTTTATCTATTGACTAACCAGGGATGGGAAATAGAATAGTATTGGTCTATTCCAACACTGAGCCATTGGCCCTTATAATGATACAGCAAGACAGAGTGTTCTGTCTGTATAAAATTGTATATTGTAACAGAGTATTCTGATTCCGTAGGCTCGAGAAAATCTTATAATCTTATAGTCTTATCTTAAAATCTAGGTGGAACCACGATCTCCGCAAGGTGGCTGGCGAGACCTGGATGAGAGTAGCCGCGGATCGTGCTCAGTGGCGTGCACTTGGAGAGGCCTATGTCCAGCAGTGGACGTGTGTAGGCTGATGATGATGAAGAAAATCTTCGTGAGTCGATTTAATACAGGTAGGTGGTTACGATTCCGGGCCGGATTGAATCTTGTCGTCGAACGCCTTTCCCCATCCCTGGACTAGCCCGTGAACTAGCAATTGGTGCGCGTTCTGACCTGCCTGGCCTGTCCGGTGAGCTTGCTGACGATGGCGTGGATGCCGAGCGAGATGCCGCCGCGCTGCGGGCTTAGCGCCTTCGACGCCGCCGCCGCCGCCTCCGGCTGCACAACCTGCCGTGCGAATGCATGTTGACTATTTTGATATATGCTTATAAACTGTCAATGACAAGTCTTTCTGACCACAAACGGGCATGCCGGTTTTAAGTGACACCGTAAAGTCATCATCGAAATCGATGGACTACTGAAAAGTATTTACTCGCGTTTATTTTACGCATTAATTTTAAATTAAATGTTTATCCTGACGTTTCGAACTTTTTGTAACGTCTGTGGTCACAGGGAGACGTAAACTTTAGAAAACAATATATTGAACACATATTTATAATACAAATATGTTTTTATAAAGTTATTGATGTCAAATTCAGTTTATACGTTAAAAAGTAACATTTATAATTAAAAATCTTATGCGAGTGTGTGAGAGAGATTACTCCAGAGATAATCAAAAAGAGATAGATGGAAAAAGGGGGGAAAGAAAAACAGGGAAAGTGCAGAAGAAAGAGGGAGCAAGAGAAAGAAGAAGAAGAAGAGATAGGAAGAGCAAAAGAAGAAGAAGAGATAGGAAGAGCAAAAGTTAAAGGGACGAAGAGTTTATTGGTACCACTTAGAGACAGAGCTCGCTTTTACATAGCAAAGTTTGTAAACAGCTCAATTGCTTTTAACGATAAGGCCGCCATTTGTACATTTTTTATTGCTTTATCATCTTTAATCATATGGTGTACAATAAATAATATTTTCATTTCATTTCAAAGCAATGTATTCAAAACGTACATAGGACATTTCGCTAAAATGTCCTTTAAGCCCTTTAACATTTTAAGTATTGATATGTGGGGTGCGTGCTGACCTGCGCGCCGGGCACGGGGTGCGCGCGCACCATGTGGTTGAGCAGCGCATCGACGGCGGGCAGGTGCGCGCGCGCGCACGCCAGGTACAGCGGCGCGTGCCCGCCCGCGTCGCGCGCGTTCACGTCGAACGCGAACTGGTACTGCCACTGCTCCGACTCGTCGCTGCGGCAGAAACCACACTGCTGGACTGACCCACTACTGGCAAGCTACCGATGCTCAGCAAGAGCATTTCTATTCTTCCTTAATTTTACAGCAGCATCAATACATTAGAAAATAACGCCCTTATAGAACGACTCTTACTTTTGTATCAGACGCAAGATAAAATCCTACTAATATAATAAACGCGAAAGTTTGTAAGTATGGATGGATGTTTGTTACTCTTTCACGTAAAAACTACTGAATGGATTTTAATGAAACTTTCCTCATATACAGACCATGACCCAGACCAGCTTAGAGGATACTTCTTTTTTTTTAACTGTAATCTTCGCGAACGAAGTCGCAGGCAACAACTAGTCAGTCAATAAACTGATCTTTATCAGTTAAAGATAAGATAGCCAGTTCCTCGACTAACAATGATTCCAGGAGAAGTACGCTTCTCGGCTTTATTATAAAATCGGCGGATATTCGGCATGAGGTAACATGAAGACCTAGCACTTTACCAAAGCCCGGCCACCCTACATGCACATGTGGAGATTAGGACATACCCCACCACCAGCCCAATGCGACATGGTTCGTGAGTTTAAGAATAGCCCATTCCGTGTTTCTAGAGACACGTCGCAGCTGTTGGTTCCGGCCGCATTAGTAGTCGCCCCGCATTGAGCCCGCGTGGTGGTTCATGGCCTTTTCTTCCTATGGTTTTTCCATTCATAAAAAAGTCACGAGCCCCAGCAGTGGGGACATATAATGAGCTGGTGATGATAGTTGCACTCACGTGTAGGTGGAGAGCATGTCCTCAGGGTAGGCGTGCTCCAGCAGCAGCGTCACCAGCGCCGCGTGCCCGCCCATGCACGCCGCGTGGAGCGGCAGCCACTTCTCCACCGTCTCTTGCTGAAAATCACAAAACAAACTTCTTTAGGAAACATTTAGTTACCGTTACTAACTTAACAGCATTTAGGGACTTGTTCCGACTCTTCCACCAGTCTTACACACTTGGCGCGCTGGAGGAGCAGCAGCTGCAGCAGCCGCACAGCACCCTGGTAGCTGGACATATATCTGGTACATAACTTCCCCGTCAGTACTCACCAGCACCGCTAGCGGGAAGTGCGGCAGCAGCAGCCTACTAACTCCAAGTGTCCTGCTGCTATTCTTGTGATACCAGTTGTCGTACATTACTGCTCTGCCATGCTCACCTGCACGATGCACCGGGACGGTAGAAGCAGCTGCGCCGCCTCTAGGTATCCTAGTAGGTCATGTTATACCTCCATCACTCCTCCGCCAATTGTCACCTGCACAGCTTGCGGGAAGTGGTGCAGCAGCAGCCTGGCCGCCTCCAGATGCCCCTGGCGGCAGGCGGCGTACAGCGGGCCGTAGCGGGTGACGGGGTGCGCGCGCCCGTCCGCGCCCGCCTCCAGCAACGCCGCCACGGCCGACGTTTGGCCCGCCTCGGTCGCGCTGGTTAACCGACAAAATCATCGTTAGTTAATGAGCCTACCACTGATAGGCTCAGACCTTCCAGTTTTCGAGAGAAGTGTGCAAAGTCAAATCATTTTATTCAACATTAGCCTCACAGGCACTGACGTCAAAACTACAAATCATACAACTAAAAAATTTGCTAGACTAAACTACTGAATGTACCACCAGTTCTGATTCTGGGAGAGCCTTCGACCGAGAAGAGCTGGCAACAAACTCGGGAGGGACTTATTTCTTTTTCTCCATCTTCAAATTACAATCATGTAATATCATATACAAATTTTGTACAATTTTGTACACATTAATAAAAATATTGAAGCCAGTGCAGGCGACTTATTTCCACACGCATTTTGTATGCAATATAGTAATTTACCTTATAATGAGCTTTCTTAATTAAAACATGTTCATGTGGTCATACACTTTGCCTATAGTCCAGATTCTTGGTTATTAATTCAATCATTTGTTTTTTAATTCTATATTATAGCTGAAGAACATTTCAACAAGAAATGTTAAGTTAAAATAAACATTGTATACATATGTGTACAGTAACCACCAATCCCAACTGGGCCCGCGTGACGGTTTATGACCCGTTCGTCCCTGTTGTGTTACCATCCACTGGAAGGCTCGTCTCTTACTGGTACGTAGAGTAGTCCCAATCAAAGCTTCAAAATCTAAGGCAGCTGGAGTGGTAGCTCAACTCTACACGCTTATTAAGCTGATCCACTCACACATAGAGCAGCGTGGTGGCGCCGCCCGGGGTGAGGTTGACGACCAGCCCGGCGTCCCGCAAGCCGGCCAGCCGCGCGCGCAGCGGCGCCGCCTCCCCGCGGGACACCAGCTCACGCAGCGCCGCGTGCTGCGACAGGCGCTCGCGCTCCAGCGCGTCTGGGGCAATAGAGACAACAGGAGTTAGGGCTACGTCGCTTACCAGTTTCTCGACCCCTAAGACTAAACCGTCGTCTGTGGGCGGCGGAGAGAACGCGACGTTAGTGGCATGTCTAAATGGTTTACCAGATCTTCGATCCCCAAGCCAACGTTAAGAAGCCTGGTCAACTAAAGGAGATCGTCGTCTAGATGCAAGTTCAGAAACCAAACAAAATATCACTAAGGACAAACCCACACCAGTTACCACACCTGGAATGAAAGTGACGCCTCGTAAAAACAAAAGAAACGTTATCAATTTGAGGCAGCTAGAAACTTGGTGGTTCCTTAATTCGTGGTAGCCAATCGAACCCATAGGTTGTGTAGGAGTCTGCACCACGCAAGCGTGTATATACAATTCTCCGGGTAACGTGGACAGCCCAGGAAGTATTGCATGTTTCAACTTAAACGCTTAGCACAGAGACCCTTACAAGCACGCATGCGAGCAAAAGCTAGCGCCTGGTACTGCCAGTATCGTCTACAGCATTTGAGATGGCACGGTACCCTGTCAGACTGTACCAATTTAAAATTCAGAACACTGAACACAGAACTCCTCAGTGACAAACGTCATTACGACTCACCGCCCTCCCGCCAGGGGTCGGCCACGTCGTCCACAAAGTAGTGCGCCGCGTCGTACGCCGCGTCCGGCTCGCCCCCGCCCCCGCCCCCAGAGTCCGCGTCGCGGGTGCGCGCGCGCGCCTCCCGCGCCGCTGAGCGGAAACGTCGCAACATCGTGGGATCACGCGATAACCTGGTCACTTATATCACTCACATCTTGCAATGTACATCGGTATCGCTAATTTTTTAACGTAAGAATCTGCTAATTGTCGATATTTTAGCTTTCATATCAAAGCCGCAGCTCACTTTATAGTGTTGATCACTTATATCACTCACATGTTTTAATTTCAAGCACAATTATTACTGTTTAAATACAATTGTCGATATTTTAGCAGCCATATTAAAAGCAGGTGGCTCACTAGAGTTGAATTAACCGATTGATCACTTCTGTCAGTGACATCTTGTAACTGTAAGCGATCTACTTGTTTGAATCGAAGTTTGTTTGTACGAACAATCCATTGTCTATAGTCTGTGCCACTTGTTTATTTACTATTCACAGCGTAGGTAGTAGCTCGTCAATCACATGTTTTCAAATGTTTAAAATTCAGCCTGTAGGTAATTCCAGCATATTCGTTAATCAAATCTTGGTAAAATATTTAAATCCAAAACATGCATAGCACAGACGAGACCACATAGCAGGTCCAACTATTCATAATTTTTATATTTCACCTAAACTATGAGGGAAGTGCATTTCGCAGGTGCTAAGAAGCTAGTCTATTGAGTAACCAGTGACTCTCCTACTTGATCAGTATATAATCAAAGGCTTTTCGCTTGTGCTAGGAAAGGATTCGCGGCAGTAGGCCAACATAGCTATATGAGTAGGTATTGCTGCACCCAACACGAATTGCTGCACCCAACCCAACGGAACGTGTTAAGAAACGTGTCGGAGGTTTCAGATAGAATTTGCTGAATGCCACTGGTCACTTTCAGTTTCACCGGGTTTTTGAGGGCGATGTGAAACTAAAAGGGTTCCTCAACACATGTGAAACGAAGCACCCTCAGAGGTTTTCTAGAGGGAACGGCATCAACTAGATTCTCCGCGGGGTTTGGATCGGGTCGTGAGCGGAACAACCCCCGACCCGTTCTTTAAAGGCTCGGACCTCGGCTCGGGTTGACCGGGCCGTGGTAGTGGGGAGAAGCGCCCAGGTACGTGTCCGTACCTGGTATAGAGCGCGTGTGAACCGGCTCGTCGTATATACCGTTGTTCTACGAGTACGGTGTGTTGGGCTAAACTAGTGTGCATGTTTAGTGTATTCTGTAGATGTGTAGTGGCATTTAGAGGATCGGGGTGTAGGAGACGCGAGCGCACCGCACCCACCCCGGCTGGCTTGTTGGTTAAACCAACGCCAGACTGTAGGCTTTTATCGTGGCATAGAACGCGTCTAGAAGACGTCCGGTAGCAGGTGGTGGTGGTAGGCAGGACTCCAACAAGGTGGACCGACGATCTGGTGAAGGTTGCGGGTCGCCGCTGGATACGACCACCACAAAAATGGTCGTTGTGCAGATCCTTGGGGGAGGACTTTGTCTTTCGGCTGGTATGATGCTGATGAACGGAACGCATTATTTATTAACTATTCTCATGCCGTAAGTTATATTATTAAGGCCGCGCTATCGTGCTGCCTAGCAGAGGATCGCTACTGTCAATATTTACGTGCGTCTAAACATGCGCAGGCGCACACTATTGTGTCTACGGAATTAGAAACAAACCCGTAGTTGTATTAATCAGCGTTCGATGAACAATTTTGTTTGTGTTCTGCGCACTAATAAACAGCTTGCCAGTGCGAGTTTCATTCGACATTCGATCAATTAATAAATAAGATTCTATTGTTACGGTTACAGATAATTTTACGCAATTTTGTTGCGAACAAATTTCAATTTGAAAAAAGACAAAGTGTTGAAAAAAATCCACAAGCGGGATTCGAACCCGCACCCCATGACATGTCGGGTCAGGTCTTAATATTTTTACAAATTACAAAAACACAAATGTTGAAAAAATTTCCACGAGCAGGATTTCAACACCCAGTCATAAAATTATCACTTTTATATCTAATTCTTATTTTATCTCTTGTCACAATTATTATTCTATTAATTTAATTTAATTTTAATTTGATTTTAATTTTATGTAATTCGACATTCACATGCCCTGCGTTTGGCAAAACAGATGTTCAAAATTATAATATTAACCACCAGCTAAAATGTACTTTGTTTTGCGTGAATAAATAATAATTTCAATTTCAATTTCAATTTCAGACCCGACACAACACAATATCGAAAAGTTCGTTTTCGGCATTGACCCGACCGGGAATCGAACCCGGGACCTCAGAGTTAGCGCCGAACTGAAGCTAAATATTTAATTTAGCTTCAGTGCAGCAATTAGCACTTGAAAATAAAAAGTAAAAACAAGTGTCGATCAGTGGTTCCCCTCGGACACTAGTGCTACTATCTTACTTATAACAATCATAGCGGTGATATTATTTCGATCAACATTTTCCTAAACACCGAAACAAGAGTGCGTAGTGCCAGCTCCATATGCCATTTGATGACGTTAACGAAACCGAGCCTAGAACCTGCATGTCGTGAGCAGCGGCACCTGATGTGAAATGTGATGTAATTGTATGCCTTTTCAAGATTTTGCAACATTATAAAAATAATATTTTTTTAATAAATAATAATAAATAAACTTTCTTACACTCACACCTTATCTAGCCCAAGAGAAGCTTTGTTATGAACTAGCGTCTAGTTAGCAGCTTCACAACGGAATTAGATGGTTTTGACTACGTCAAAAAATTGTGTATAAATTGTGTATAAATAGTGATACTATGCTTCAAAAGATATTTGAGTATCTTGGTGAGGCTGCTAACTTGACGTCAAGATAGCAGGAGCCTTCAGAAATACAGTTCAAATCAATGTGATTTATATGTCAAAAAACTGTGCATAAATAGTGAGTCGCATACGCAAAATTTCAATAATAGTACTTCAATACAAGCAGAGATATTACGGTCTTTAAGTGGGCTGCTAACTTGACGTTTTTTGCGATGGCGATTCCAGAGAAACGGGTACAAGTTTTAAACAAATAAATACATGAAAAAATTGTGCGTGAAATTGTGAATCTTACGATATAAATAAAAATAGAATTCTTCTTTGCTATTTTCCAAAAATCTAGTGTAAACATCTACCATACATTCGATTTTAGGTACAATCGTGCACATTTTTATTTAAAGACGTACTGACATAAAGTCTAATTATTTTTAATTCTAGTCATAAAATGACACATAATTATATCTTTCGTTCAGTTTGACATTATTTCTATGGAACGACACTCTGACCGAGACATAAGTCAAATAAGTGTCATTCTATTCACTCGAATTAAGTCTCGGATATTGGGATATTCGACAGGCGTATGACTTAACAAACACAATTATAGCAACTCCCGCTGGTAATCATCATTCCGATCCGAGCCCCTCGGAGAATCTGGTAGGGCGCGGGGACAACGCACTAGTGCGTGATGCCGTTCCCTCTAGAAAACCTCTAACGGTGGTTCGTTTCACACGGCTTGAGGACCCTTTTTCTCGCCGCCCCCAAAAAGCCCGGTGAAGCTGAAAATTACCAACGGCCATCACCAAACTCTCTCAAAAAAATATTGTAATCATCCTCTTAAGGACCTTTAGGACTTCATGGCGGGAAAGTGAAGAGTCATGTCAGCGATTTTGTTTTATATTATAAAACTTGCGTAATGTCGAATATTAATGTGAAATAATGGTGGACCATTAACCGTCAAGTGTTCGTGAGCGTGCACGAGTGTTGGCAAATGAAACAAAACAGTGCAACGTCACTTTATAGACGTTGCACTGTTTTGTTTCACTTGAAGTCTCTCAAGAAGTCCGCGTGAGGTACTAAGTAAGCTATTATTCAAAAACTAAGCTCAGTATTAAGCCCCACATCTTTACTGGTAAACTCCAGGGGTTGGGGGTATTTATTATCCCACTTTTCATTTCTGTTTAATCATCATCATCATCCGACAGGAAGGAAATATTGTTTATTCATGTTTTACTTGTAAGAAGAATTACTTTGACACTGGCTGAATGTGCTAATCGCACGAAGCCATCAGCTAAATTTAAAAAAAGGACCTTCAGGTCTCCGACTGGTTAACTAGACAACATACGCTAATAACGCATTGTCAACATTTCTCCCAAGCGTGTATGTTAATCCTGATAAATGACGGCAGTGTGTCGAAACCGGCTTAAGTGCGAAGCCGTACAGCCGCCGAATCGACTTGGATCATCTGTGGACGTAACGCGAGTAACGCGACACGCCGCGGCGGCGGCGGCTCACTCAACGCTTGTGATTGTCTATTCCTTAAAATGTTTTTGTTTTGTTTATATAATTTTAACGCAAATTTTGTTGCGATACAAATTACAAAAACACAATGTTAAAAAAATTTTCACGAGCTCGTGGAAATTTTTTGTTTGGAGATCGTTAAAATTATATAAACAAAACAAAAACATTTTATAAATAGCTTGCCTACTTCTTAACTGATCTTTAGTATTTGTAAAAATATTATGATCAGATGTTAATTACGGTAGTTGTTGACATTGAATTGGCGCCTTTGGCTTTCAAAGTAAAAAAGGAAATAGTGTTGAATAATTTCGGCGGGCTAGTTAGAACCACGATAAGCTCAATTGGAAGAGCACCTGACCCGGTATGTCAGAAGGGTGCAGGTTCAAATCCTGCTCGTGGAAATTTTTTCAACATTGTGTTTTTGTAATGTCTATTCCTTGCTGCATATTAACACTGACAAAGGGGGTTTTACATACCTTCGAGGGACTAACTATTCTCACAAAATAAGGAGATGCGACCTTCATATTCGAGGAGCTCGATGGCGCAGTGGTTAACGCGCCCGGTCTGCGAGTGCTGAGGTTAAGCAACTTTCGCAAAGGCTGGTCATCGGATGGGTGACCAAAAATGTATCATCTCGAGCTCCTCCGAGCTTCGGAAGGCACGTAAAGCCGTTGGTCCCGGCGCATTAGCGGACACTCTTAAGGGAATCAAAATTCATAGAGTACTTGCCGTTGACCTAGAACTATAAAGTTTGGCAAGTAATATCGTCTTATACTACAAATATAGGGAAAAGTCTGAAAATTATATATATTTATAGTCCATTTCAACTAGGATGATCCCGGTGACAGTTCGATTTCGACAATTGTAGAGATGTCCTACAATGAAATAATTTCGATTGTTTCTGGTAATCGATAATACTATATATGGAAATGAAATCGATTTTACTATACTAACAATACTTTAAATATGATTTGTGTTTATGTATTATATTGAAAGTTTATTGTTCATAAATGCATTAAATGTATGTTTTACACAGTGTTATTCGGTAAAATTAAACAGAATTTGAAAAGAGTAAATTTTTTATTCAGTAAGTATCTGAAAAATCACTGTCAGAATCGCTTGAAGAGTCGCTATCGCCGACATTTATTATAAGTTGATCTTTCCACCGATCTATTCTGACGTACCTCTCCCAGTCCTCTAATATAGTATTTTTTGTCTTTTCGACTACTTTCGCACAATTTTCACCAAAGACGTGTTGGCAGTATATATATATATATACTGTTTTTGTTTTATAAGTTTAAGATGTTTAATTTTAATATTTTTCGTAATGACGCTGCAATAAAATTAAAAAATACTAATCTACATGTTCACATAAAAAAAGACTAACAAATTAATTAATACAGCTAGAATGAAAAATATAAAGTTAAATTTAATTGATTAGTTATTGAATGTCAATTGAACTTCACTTGGTTTACTATCCCAACACTAGTATTTCTTTGTAATGAAATGACCTTGTGAAGGGGTACGTTTTTTTATTATATTGTTTTAAAGTTTTGATAAATGTGTGTTATGCGAGAGTTTATTGAGACAAACCTAATCTAAAGTAAAAAATAGAATTATAAAAAGTAATTGTAGTATATTTAGTGATGGATTATATAAAAATATGTTATTTTGATGTAGTCAAATAAGTTCATACGCTTTCACAAAGTCACGTCTTCGTTATTGATGACATCTGTCACCGGGATCATCCTAGTTGAAATGGACTATAGTTGAATCACAAAAAAAACAGGGTCTTTATGCAAGAAACGGGGGTCCAACTTTTGAAGTAAATTAACCGTGTCATGTGGGGTATCGTATGAAAGGGCTTCATTTGCAGAAGCTTAAACAGATTATTAATTATTTTTATGATGTATAGTTTTCGATTTATGACGAAGAATGAAAAAAGAAATACCTTTTCCCTCTTTTATATGTATAGGTACCCCCTTTTTGTTTGAATCTAAGTAGGTACCTAATAACTTCGGTGTATGTAGTACCTAACAGTCGGGAAAAGTTCGAGACACGATTCCTGAACAATATAATATGTACAGATAAAGTACGAAACCCTCGGTGGGCGTCGGTTTTTGAGAGTTTACTGATTGCCTCAGACGGCATTTTCAGCTTCACCAGGATTTTTGGGGCGGCGAAAAACTTAAAGGGTTCCTCAAGCCGTGTGAAACGAATCACCTTCAGAGGTTTTCTAGAGGGAACAGCATCGCGCACTAGTGCGCGTCCCCGTGCCCTACTAGATTCTCCGAATGGTTCGGATCGGATCGGGGAGCGGAGCAACCCGAGGGCGCCTCTAAAGGCTCGGACCTCGGCTCGGGTTGACCGGGCCGTGGTGGCGGGGAGAAGCGCTGGGTACATGTATGTACCTGGTATAGAGCGCGTGTGAACCGGCTCGCCGTACCCTTGTCCTACGAGTACGGTGTCTTGGGCCTAAACTAGTGTGCACGTTTAGTATTTTCTGTAAATGTAGTGGCATTCAGAGAATCGGGCGGGGCGATGCGATGTGTCAAGCATTGGTTTTCAGGTGTCGAGCTGGTGCCACTGACCCATGATTTTCTTATAAGGTATTCTGCTTCGATCGACCTTTGCTCTCGCCTGTACACATCCCGTGTCAAGCGTAAGTAATTGCCGGGTCAATTGCTCCCGACCGGACAATTGAGGATCAGACGCAGGGCTGGTGACCTTCGCGACATGCGACCGCTCGCACTCATTCGTAAGCCAATTGCATATAAACCGCATTTTTTTATAAGTTGCACGGCAAATGACTCCACTTCACCTGATGTTTATAAATTTATTTATTTGAAATGCACTATCAACAAAACATACACTATTACAATTTAAAAATTCAAGTTTATCTTAAGGCTAAGTGTTGTCTTAGGCAGTCACAGCATGCAATATCATTATCATCAATAAACGGAACAGAAATAGACAAGACAAACAATGCAAAACTACTAATATTAAGTGGAAATGGAGTCCAGACGCGAAGACAACTGGTGCAGCGTGAAAACAACGCAGCATCAGTCACCCTCACCCTGCCGGCCCACAAGGTGCCTCTTCACGCCTCATTTGGAGGACCTCGTGTCATAGGAAGGAAGGAAAAAATGTGCCGGTAGACTATTCCATGTTTCGGGAGTGCGACAAAGAAACGAGTCACCAAATGTCTTTGTGCGCAAGACAGTACAGCGGTGACTCCGGAGAGCAGCACGCGTACTCCTGTGGAGGAAGGGATAAGGTGGGATAAGGTCAAAGAGTTTTTCAGAATCGATCGAAACCAACATATTAAAAAATGTATTGTTTTTTTTAAATTAGTGCGGTAGACAAATGAGTGCGCTTTACATGATGTTATCTTATCTTATCTTATATTGTGAGGCCTGCTGAGGTTTTTCCATTAATTTGGCACTCAAGGCATAGGGATTTTTTTAGCAAATCCTGATGTTATTATAAAACATTCGTAATAAACAGCATATGATACTGATAGGGCATCTCCTTAGCATATTGTTATGTCATAGCACTTTAGCAATGCCACGGCGCTGGTCCCCGAAGATGCCCTTTAGCTTTAGGAGTAAATCCTGTGATATTACAAGGCATAGCGGCATAAAAATTGGATAAAAACTTAAGCTTTTATCCAATCCGAATGCCTCGGAGAATCTAATAGTGGAGGAGCAAACCTTCAGTTTTTTAAATGTTTTTTTTGATTTTACGGGTAAGCACTTGGCCTACATCTCACCTGATGTTAAGTGATGATAAGGCCAATGATGGAAGCGCACTTCACCCGGGATCCTCAACTAGTGAGGCACTGGCCATCTTATCTCTAGCTGCCGGAACACAACAATGCTACAAACATTGATGTTATGGCGACATATTTAGATCTGGGAATTGAACCCCGGACCGATGCTGGGTCTAAACCGGTGGTCTTAAGGCTTTTAATAAAGACTCGCCTTATTATTGACGCCTCACGACTGACTCAGTCTTTTAGTCCCCAACCTTTAGTCATAAGACTAGCCTTTTTTGTCGAAGTATTATAACGTAAAAGACTGAGCACTTACTTAAACAGCTTAAAGGACTCAAATGACTGGCGACTCATCGGCTGGGGAGTCGAGAGTCGTAAGGTGTGTGTTGATGCAACTAGTGCTTTGCTTACTGGACAATAAGTATTAATAGTGTAAAATAATTTGATATAAAAAACCAATAAAATGTTATTAGTTAAATTATGTGTTGCCTATTATTTGTTTATTTTATAAAAACATCTACTTAAGCATTGTAATTTAATAGTAATTTACTTATATTATAAAATGTTTTTGTTTTTATTTATATAATTTTAACGCAAATTTTGTTGCGATACAAATTACAAAAACACAATATTGAAAAAATTTCCACGAGCAGGATTTGAACCTGCACCCTTCTGACATACCGGGTCAGGTGCTCTTCCAATAGAGCTATCGTGGTTCTAACCAGCCCGCCGAAATTGGTGTTGAATAATTTCGGTGGAAATTTTTTCAACATTGTGTTTTTGTAATTTACTTATATTAACTTACTAATAGTAGTCAAGTAACCTAGTTAGACCTCTTAAGAACTTGCTGTGGCCTCGCAGGGCGTCACATGTATACCTACTGGAATATCCTGTTTATGTACCATCTATAAAAATGTAATGTGACATGCAATAAACAAATTTTAATTTGAATAGACTGGCCTGCATTTTAATAAATTTTTGTGACTATAAAGTAATTTCAATCAAAAGAGTTTTTAATTACAATTATTTTACGCTCGCTTTAGTTAAAGTCTTCTTTTGTAAAGGACTGCAGTCGTTTAAGCTTATTAGTCGTTTAAGTTTTTTAGTCGTTTAAGTCGTTTTAGTGTACTAGTCTTATACGTTAACCGACTGAGTCATATTAATTGAGACTAAGAGCTACAGTCTCCATTTTAGAGCAAAGTCGTGTAAAAAGAGACGAGTCTTATTATAAACGTCTAAAGGACTCGAGTCTCTTTCATCACTAGCCACGATAGCATAGTTGTTAACGCCCCTGACCCGGCATGCCATGGGGTGCGGGTTAGAGTCCCGCCCGTGGAAATTTTAATTTTTTCAACACTTTTTCAAGTTACAATTTTTTTTTTTAATATTTCGCCAACTTCAATTGGTTCGCTACAAAAGCGTAAAATTATATATATATATAACTATCATCATCGTCAGCCTACACACACGTCCACTGCTGGGCATAGGCCTCTCCTTGTGCACGAGCCCGGCGCCGGGCCAAGTCACCGGGCCAGATGGGATACACTCGATCCGCGGCTACTCTCGTCCCAAGCTCTCTCCATCAGACGGCCCGTATGCTCGTCCATCCGTCCGACGTAATCCTACCAGCCCTTATTGGATTTCCATAGTACTGAGCTGCGTTTGTCTACAAGTGAATAAGTGATTGACAATCGGATTACCGCCTCCGTTGTGTAAAACCTCATGCGTTTTATATTGTAACCATACGGTACTTGACTTGTTATAAAAGTAAATGTAATTTATGGATGGGGGCGACCAAACAAACGATGGTTGGATTGTGTCAAATTAAGGAATGGGCTAGATTGAACTGAAGAAGTAGCACGCACGCACGCACGCACGCACGCACCCCCGTACGCACACATACACAAACACGCTTGTTGAAATTTTTTTAAGTGAAATAAACTGTAAATAATTAGTTCTGGACGTGTTTGTATGAATAATAATAGAAAAAACAGATATTTCATATTTCAATTATCCCAAGGAGTCTACTAGGTAGGTAAATGAAAACGAGATTATACCTATTTCAAATTAGATATGTTTAAGTAGGTCGCACAAACCTTTATATTATGTAGGTACGTATGTTACGTTCCTAATAAAAACCTCATAAAAGTTTGTTTCTTTTATTTTGTTCTCTTTTGCCAACCCTACTAAAATAGGTAAGAATTTGGTATGCTCCTCAGAAGCTTTGTCTCTGTTCCGTTTCTTCACTCATGTGGCCAAAGGTCCTGCCTACCGAAATGCCGACGAAAGTAAGGCCATGTAAGTTTTGTCATTTAACAAAAAAATTTTATCGGGCTAAATTTTTTTCACTTAATAATTACGTTAATAGAACTGAGTCTCCACACCTAATGATGACACATTTACGGGTCGGACAGGGTTTTTGTTACATATTGCATATAAAGTAATTATTTTTTATTATATTATTTTAGAGCAGTGAAGTGATGTCATTTGCACTATGAATGTTTTGTTAGCTCCCTATCCAAAGGCTACGACAGAGCAGAGGACGCAGATTGCTCTATAATCAAACACTGGGTGGGCGTCTACGACAGTCTACGTTGTCTCTATTTAATAACGATGTTTTTGTTAATATTAATGTAATATTCTTATTTGAGGAGCTCAATGGTGCAGTGGTGCACGCGCCCGGTCGGCGATTAGGGTTAAGCAACTTCCGCAAAGGCCGGTCGTCGGATGAGTGACCAAAGCCGTCGGTACCGGCTGCATTAGCAGTCGTTAACAACCACCGCACGCCGCACTGGGCCCGCGTGGGCCCGTTCTCTCAATCCATCTTTAGAGAAGGCTCGTGCCCCAGCAGTGGGGACATGAAAGCAAGTGATGATTCAGTTTTGATTTGATATTCTATGAGTTTCCTATTGAATCTGTAACAGTGAGAGCCCTCCAAGCAATAACGTCCCAGACCGCGCGTCAGCTCATTACCAGACTGGTGAGTCATGCGGCCGTAATCTCGCGCCATTTGTTTAGAAACATCTTTTATCTGTACATGTAAAATACATGTTATTGTTTGTGCAACGTTATCTTTACCTACGAGAACTTTCACTTGTTTAAGGTCAACATATATATATATCGTGTTGGAGACTTTAAGAATCAGAGTTCGACAGACGAACAGATTTCATCGGTAAAAATGAGTCAGTCATAATCATAGCCATAGTCATATAAGTATATTTATTGCATCACGCTGTACAAAGATCTTACAATAACAGTATTAAGTACCAAACATCCAATAACATACAGGTTGTTTGGTAATAAAGGGCTTTGCTCAAAGTGATGTATTTTCTACCATTCAGATTTTCTACTAATGAATTATTTACATATGGGACCTTCTGTCCGTTCGAAAACTTTACATACTAAATTCCATACTCAAAAACATAAATCTACAGCTTACCATCAAAGTATGACAAAAAGAAGAAGAAACGAAAGAGCTTGCCCCCTCAAATCAGTCAAAACAGCTTTTGCTGCCAAACAATACGACATACAAGCTAATCACATATATAACAAACTTAATAAAAAACTTAAAATAAATAAATATGAGACAACATCACATACATTGTTCTGATCCCAAGGTAAGTAGCTAAAGCACTCTTTTCATGGAAATCAGAAACAACGACGGTACCACAACCACCCAGACCCGATATCGAAAAGTTCGTTTTCGACATTGATCCGACCGGGAATCGAACCCGGGACCTCAGGAACTAGCGCCGCCCAAAGTCCGGCGTGCAAACCACTCGGCTACGGAGGTCGTCCCCATATGTACGAATTAAACTATCATAACTGTAAGAAAGCTGTAATGATCTGGCTAAAGTTATAAGTATAGATACCTACGGAAAAATTGCTTAATCCGAATATATAAAACTTAAAAAGATAATTATTTATAAAAGAAGTTGGACGACACACACACACACTTTCACACACACACACACATACACACCCCCTCACACACACACACACAGAACACACAATAATTTTAATTTCTTTTATTTGTTTTTGTTTTATTTGAATTTCACATACCTGTTAGATAAGGCAAATTGGAAGAGCGGTGACGCCTGCTACAGGTATTATTTATTTAGTATTAGGGTCATCCACTGTCAGCCAGCGTTTGCAATGTAAGCGCAAAAAAATGTGAAACTTCTACAATGATCAGTGGTTCTCTACTATATTATGCATGTATTTATACATATAAACCTTCCTCTTGAATCACTCTATCTATTAAAAAGAACCGCATCAAAATCCGTTGCGTTGTTTTAAAGATCTAAGCATACGTACATAGGGACAGCGGGAAGCGACTTTGTTTTATACTATGATTAACATCAGTTAATAAATATTGTAATACTAACTTACATTTCACAATAAAATATTATATTACTTAATTTCCTTATGGAAATAATAGCTAAGCCTTGTGTTACAAATAGAACTAAGTAATGCAGCGTCCGACCGACCCCACCCTCCACCCACTCCATGTTCAATGGAACACTAGAAACACGATATTACCAATAACAATTATATTTCACTAACGAACACGCACCGAATTTACAAATGAATTCAATAATTCAATATCAACAGTGAAAACCAAATATGTCGCCATAACATCAATGTTTGTAGCATTGTTGTGTTCCGGCGGCTAGAGATAGATGGCCAGTGCCTCACTAGTTGAGGATCCCGGGTGAAGTGCGCTTCCATCATTGGCCTAATCATCACATAACATCAGGTGAGATCAAGGCACTGTGCTTACCCGTAAATAAAAAAGATGAGATAAGGGTGTATAATATTTGATACTTAGCTTTTGCTGGAGGTGTTGCTCACGTGGGCTACACGACTTGTGATTGTTTGTAATAAAAGCCTAACTTATTAAAGGTAAGTGTATGTGTAGGGATAATCCTGAAACACCATAATTTTCAGGCCAAATACCGAAATGTAACGATTTAACTTTAAAATTGACAGATTTTCATTCAAACTTTCCACCCTCATTTCACCTCTCTAGGGGAGGTATTTCTATAAATGCTAAAACACGTTATTCTTTATTTTCATTAAAAATATAAACATCGATTTAAATATTACATTTTTATAGTTATAATAACGATTTTACTCCTCTAAAGAAAAAAAATTCTGAGACAAGGCATTCTTAATTTCTTAATTTCTTTTCAAAAAGCCAAATACCAATTTTCATGTAGGTATTTTATTCTGTCTAGATCTGGAATGTCGACGTGTGCCACAAACAAACCACTCTTTGTTCAAATGGAGACTCAAAAACCTGTAAAACGACTATTAATTTAGGTTGAAAAAATAAATTCAAACTTGTTCTAATTTTTATGAATATTTTGTATAATATGTAACTATGTTTTATTTATAACGATTAAGTTTTGTTGCACAATCTTTACACAGACGGATTGTTGTTCTTTCTAAGCGACTGGTTGTCTGGGAGGGATCGCTTTAACGCGATAACACTGACCTTGTATTTGCTGTCAGTTGGATGTTCAATGTAGGTTCTTATGGTAGTGCAACAAAGTGTTGCTTTATATATCTTGAAAAGAAGTGTACAAAAAGAAAATTTCGAGCGAAGATGTCCGCTAGGTGGCTGGCGAGAGCTGGGTGCCAGTAGCCGCGGATCGTGCACAAGGAGAGGCCTATGTCCAGCAGTGGACTAGGCTGACGATGATGACGATGATTTGAAGATTTAAAGTCACCACCTACTTCCATAAGAGAATCGACGGGATATCTCAGACCTGGTGTTTTTGTTAAAAGTTGCTTCTGGTTCTGTGGACTGCCCTGAGCTGGTTTCACATATAGGCCTTAGAACTCCCCTTAAGTCACGCAGGTTCCATCCGCTTCTGTACCCTCCCTCTCCCTCTGAATTTCAGGCAGAACTCATATATGTTGCGTGCGGCTAACAATGTCAATGCAGTATCCAAGGAGGTTGATATAGATTTATTTAACACAAATTGTTTGTCTGCGAGGCGTCCTTTGAGCCAGTTGTTTTTGAATGGTTTAAGCGCTGTGCTGTTGTTGTGTCGTCTTGTTTGTATTGAGTTAATGTGCTATGCCTGTACTGTATATAACCCTAATTCAATGTGTTGCTATGTGTGAGGACCTGTAATTGGCTTTTTGTTGCCATTTTCAAGTTTCTACGTTGTTTATTAGCTGTTGGTTTCCCAAATAAATAAATAAATGATGATATATAAAAGTCGTGACTGAAGAACATTCCGCATCGCCAGGCCTAAATTTGTGTATATTTTTCTAACATATTTTTATTAGTCTTAAACGTTTCTATGATCCCTGTGTTTCAGGATAGCTAAACTATAATTTTGTTTTCGTTTTCGGCTCGGGTTTAATATCCAAAGTGTGTTTCATATTTTTCGATGCATAGCCCGGGTTTGTGATCAGAATCACCAACCCGCATTGGGCAAGCGTGGTGATTATGCCATTACCCATCAATTGTAGTGATGATTTGATTTTAATGATGGAGACCTTTGCCCAGCAGTGGGACAGTCATAGGCTACATCCTTGCTACTTTCGTTGTAAACTATATAGATTGACTTTTTTATCACCATCCAAACCTTCTGGTTTTTGGTCGAATGAATATAAATATTTTGTATGGAACAGCTGCATTTTATTGTCGAGTCAGGGAGTCGGTCCAATAGTAACAGTTGTTCGTTTGTATCACGGGAGTCATCCCAGAAGGTTTGGACGGTGATAAAAAAGTCAACCTTTTAAAATTAAATTTTCTAATCCTATCCTTTGGCACATTACTATAACTTTTTCATAGTTTCTGTATGTAAAAGGAATAATGGTATCACAGACAGACGGAGCTTTTTAAAGAGTTAACACACTTCAAGCATTTCCGAACACTTCATCAGCGTGGCACACCACAACAACAGAACTTTACACAACACACTCGGCGATCAGATTTCCGCGTAAACCTCGCATTAGACTCGAGCGCGCAACACACGTGCGCTCCCACGCAACACATAATCCGCACTGATGTGCCAAATTGGTGGGTTGTACGACTTGTACGTCGTCAATGAGTGTTAGTACATAAAACAACGAGGCTGCAGAAAGTAAAAGCTTCACACAGACAGCCTCTCGCGGACACGGACTATCGCAGCAGCTACGCATACGGACTGCTCCGCGATTTTTTTATTTTTTTTTGAGAGAGATTGCTGATTGCCGCTGCGGCATTTTCAACTTCACCGGGCTTGTTTGGGGGCGGCGAGGAACGTAAAGGGTCCCTCAAGCCGTGTGAAACGAATCACCTTCAGAGGTTATCTAGAGGGAACGGCATCGCGCGCTAGTGCGCGTCCCCGTGCCCTACTAGATTCTCCGAAGGGTTCGGATCGGATCGGGGAGCGGAGCAACCCGAGGGCGCCTCTAAAGGCACGGACCTCGGCTCGGGTTGACCGGGCCGTGGAGGAGGAGAGAAGCGCCCAGGTACATGTCTGTACCTGGTGTAGAGCGAGTGTGAACCGGTTCTTCGTACCCTTGTTCTACGAGTACGGTGTCTTGGGCCTAAACGGGTGTGCATGTTTAGTGTATTCTGTAAATGTGTGCTGTCATTTAGAGGATCGGGCGGGGGCTGCTCCGCGATGTTCCGAGATCAGAGTCCGTGCAAGGAGCCTATACCACCCGTATTTAGCAATTACTTCGTTAACTACAAAAACACAAATGTTGAAAAAGTTTTTGTAATTTGTTTCAAAACAAAAACATTTTACTTCGTAAAGTCATAATTACTTGTTCTTAAACGTCACCAAGAGAATTTTATTTTATAAACAAGAAAAGTTAATTACTTACCTAAACAAAATAATAAATATAAATTGTTACTTCATTTATTCAATAATAGTTTGGTAGTTATAGAGTAACGCGATGGCGCAGTGGTTAAAGCGCCCGGTCCGCCAGTGCGGTGGTTAAGCAACTCTCGCAAAGGCCGATCATGGGATGGGTGACCAAAAATGTATCATTTCGAGCTCCTCCGTGCTTCGGAAGGCACGTAAAGCCGTTGGTCCCGGCTGCATTAGCAGGCGTTAATAACCACCAATCCGCACTGGGCCCGCGTGGCGGTTTATGGCCCATTCTCCCTATCCATCCATAGGGAAGGCTCGTGCCCCAGCAGTGGGGACTTAAAAATAGGCTGCTGATGATGATGATGATGATGATGATGATGATGATGATGATGATGATGATGATAGTTCGGGAACAGTAATACCTTCTTGTTTCAATTTGTTAGTTATGGAAAAAGATTTCTTATTAAATTAAATTAAATTATAATTATTATTATCCAATTTATATTATTTTAGACAGAGCACAAACTTTCACATGGAGTAATATAACCTCAATACGTCACTATGAATTCTTACAGAAACCTAGATTATTATTTTTTTGGAGAGAGATTGCTGATTGCCTCAGACGGCATTTTCAGCTTCACCGGGGTTATTTGGGGGCGGCGAGCTCGTGGCTCGACCGCGAAATAGGCTAGCGGAGAGCCTCAACTATGAAAATTATCGTTGCGAGTTAAAAAGGCTCATAAATGACCTCGCTCATTTCGCGGTCGAGCCCGGACTTAAAGCTTTCTTTCTGCAGTCTATTTACTTTGTGGTCAGTATTTCACGGGCGGCGGATGCGCGTGGACGTTTTGCTATTGGGACTTATAGGACAACCTGTGAATGGAACCTTTTGCGAATGGGACAACGTGCGAATGAGATGTTTTGTGAATGGGACACTGTGCGAATGGGACAACACTATTAGACACGACTTTAAAGTTTTATACTGACACCCTCTACTAACCGTAATGTTATACCAAAGGTGCCAGACAACCTTGCGCAAGCAAACCAACTCGCACAAGGGACAATCCGCGTCAGGTCATATAACGCCAGATCAGGACGCGCCGAAGCGCATTCTCCATCCGGAACTCTTAAGACTAGTGTCTCAAGCGAGTTGCTCCGTGGGTGGACACGTGTAGTCCATTTCCTATTCTCCGGATAGGTGACCGGAGCTATCAAGCGTGCTCACTCACTCGTTGTACGAAAAGCACAACTCGCAATTTCAACTGTGCTAATGAGACAATATGCAATGGGACGTTTTGCGAATGGGACACTGTGCGAATGGGAAGTTCGCCTAAACCCTGTCGTCGCACTGAGAAGACACGCGAGGCGCGCACGCAGTGAGCATCAAAGCTATAGGATGGTCAAAAAAAAAGTATCCTATAAGTTGGTCTGGGTCACGGTCTGTATATGAGGGAAGTTTCATTAAAATCCATTCGGTAGTTTTTACGTGAAAGAGTAACAAACATCCATCCATACTTACAAACTTTGGCGTTTATAGTATTATTATAGTAGGATTATCTCACAGGTAATAAGCATGCACTTGGCCTTAATCTCACCTGATGATGAGTGATGATAAGGCCGATGGTGGAAGCGCACTTCTACCCGGAACCTCAACTAGTGAGGCGCACTGGCGATCATATCTCTAGCTGCCGGAACACAACAATGCTACAAACATCGATGTTATGGCGACATATTTAGATAAGATGGTGGTAGCTAGCCAGGCGGACAAGCAAGACCTACCACCAACCAAATTTACGACGGGGAAGTGCTTTGGCCTTCATCTCACGCTTTGCACGACCTGGGATTGAACAGAGACTGTGTGTGTTAGCCTCTCGGCCAGCAAGGCGTCATCGTCAGTGCAACAATGTTGTTTAAAAACAATTATCCATGCAAAGAGGCTAGTTATCGTCAAACCGCAAGCCGGCCGGGCGGCGCGGGGCGGGCTGCGCGTGCGGTCGACACTGCACGCGGACATAACCACGTTCAGACATTGTTACATCACTTGTTTATAGCACTCGGCACAATAAAGCTACAAAAAACTAAATAATCATCGTTATTATCAGTCTATCTATATTAATCCACTACTGGACATTTAGACTCGTAACTTAGTGAAGTTTCGTTGCGAACCAATAAACAATTTAAACAACAGTAGGTAGGTATAACGCACGGTATTCAAACATACGGGGTCAGGTGCGCTACCAATTATGCTGTATCGTGGCTATGTCCGACCCGTGCCAATTTATCAACATGACAATCGTCTGAAAAGTAGATACTAGGTATTTGGTGAGGATCCCGGGCAGCCGCTGCCGTCGTTGTGGAGATCTTTGGGGAAGGCAGACGTCCAGCAGTGGACCTCTTTCGGCTGATATGATGGTGATCTACTCTTGTGTTTTAGATAGAATTCGAAACCCGCTCGTAGTAATTTTTTTAACACTTTCCAAATAAGAAGTCGTGAATTCTTCAAATGAAACAAAACAGTGCAACGTCACTTTTAATTTTTACTCCAGAAAACCGTGTGAGATGTCAGCAAAGAAAGTATCACATCTGTGCTAACACTCAAGGGGTTTGGGGGTCGGGTAATATCATGTGGGGGTGGGGGACCTAGGGTTGGCACCCGTACTTTATTATAAAGTATTGTACGTTATTTCGGGTAATTGTAATCTATACTTTATGAGAAAATACGCAAAAATACTTTATTTAATATATTTTATTTCTCTGGGATTATTTTACATATAGATAACACATTGCACAGCTATTTAGCAGAGATAATAATTGTTTTATAGTTTCTAAAAGCAATGAGGAGTATGTTTTTAAGCGAAATAAATAATAGTACATTATTTTGACACAATGTAACTTTTTATAACCAATGTACTTTGCACAAAAAAAGGTGGCAACCCTAGGGACCACTGTCACAGACCGGTCGTCTAGCCACAAGACGTAGGTCAATGTCAAAGAAGTTAAACCGGTAACACACTTATTATGTAAGGAAACAACAAAAGTTGATAAAAAAAGCTACTGGCGCGCTCCGCCGAGGTTTCCCCACAATTAATACAAAATAATTATGGTTATAATCATTTAAGAAAATTAAAAACAACACTTTGTCTTTTTACAAGTTTTTATTTAGTTCACCTGTCCCGATGTTTGTGATCAAATCTTGCAAGTTAAATTTGACCTACTTCCCGGTTATCGATTGAGCTGAAATGTTGCATGCATGTGTAAATCGGATGACAATACAAAATTATTATGACATGGAGCTGATCTGATGATGATCGGATGGCCATAGGAACTCGGTAATTAAAAGACACAGCCCCACCGAGTTTGGGCTCGTATGATTCGTCTTGACGAGTACTTTGGTGCTAGATGGTAACTAGAGTGTGGCAATGAGTATGGCAGTGAACATAATGCTTTGTTAGTTTAAGGGAAAAACGTTTCAATTTCAATAGGTAACCGACATGAGGTGGCTCAATAGAGACAGGACTTGGGGACGCCTTTGCCCAGCAGTGGGACAGCAACGGCTAAGGAAATAGACACAAAAGGTACCCTAAAAACGATATTATGCTCTTTGCAACGTATTCGCGTGTTAGGACTATTTATGTTGTTATGTTACGCAACTCGAAACGGAAACCTGTTAGTGTAAGGCCAAACGGCGGTCAAATAGAATGTGGGCGACATTTGGGACGGCGCCGGCGGTTCTCAAACTGTGAGTTGTAGGATGAAATGAAATTAATGAAATATATCTTAATTCGTTCCAGCAGCACAATTACAAAACAGATCTCGCAAAACCTGTTGAGAGGTTTGTCTGCGAGGAGAGACAGTACCACTTGGTTTTCCGCCACAGTGCAGTTAAATTGAGACTTACAACATTTGTATGATAAAAAATAAGGAAATAAGACGTTGTGCGAAACGGACGTACGGATATAGTAGTAATAAAAGGATAATTCACTAAAGGAAGCTCGATGACGCAGCGGTTAACGCGCCCGGCCGCGCGCGCTAGTGCTGTGGTTAAGCAACTTTCGCAAAGGCCGGTCGTCGGATGAGTGACCAAAATTTATGATCTCGAGCTCTTTCATTCTGTCCCCACTGCTGGGGCACGAGATTTCCCTATGGAAGTTTACACCACAGGGAGAACGGGCCGTAAACCACCACGCGGGCCAGTTAACGACTGCTAATGCAACCGGGACCAACGGCTGCAACGTGTCTTGCACGGAGTAGCCCGAGATCAAAAAATTTTTGGTCACCCATCCGATGACCGGCCTTTGTGAAAGTTACTTAAATTCAGCAATCGTAGACCGTACTACGCCATCGTACTACTTTATAATAATGTACACAATCGCGTAGATTGTTACTGATAACAACCTTTTCTTATCTACGTATCTTTACGACCAAAATAAGAATGACCCACACATACACAATTATTAAAAATCGTCTTGTTCGCTTCCTAGATAAGCGTTACCAACAAGTTTGAGGAACAGTGGCCTCTATATTCTAGATAGATCTAAGTAGATCGATGCCTTACAAGCTAATCTCCTGAAATGTTTTTGTTTTGTTTATATAATTTTAACGCAAATTTTGTTGCGAAACATATTAAAAAATTTCCACGATTTGAACCTGCACCCTTTTGACATGGTATGTCAGAAGGGTGCAGGTTCAAATCCTGCTCGTGGAAATTTTTTCAACATTTGTGTTTTTCAAATGACTCCACACCACCTGATGTTAAGTGGAAATGGAGTCCAGACGCGAAGACAACTGGTGCAGCGTGAAAACAAGAGGACAATATAAATGCAACACGTTTAGCGGACATCGCAACTACACTTTTGTTTGAAAGATTGACAACAAACAATTACATACAACACAAATGTAGAAATAATCGGGTGTCAAGAGATGGTCTACTAGCTCAGTTAGGCCTATAGCCAGACTTACATATGACGTCTCGTGGCAGCCGGAAAACACGCAGGGAAATAGAACCGTACTAGAGTACAAACTGCGCCCAATTAGCTCAACATTAACGATTGCAAAATACACAACTCATAGGAGTCCAAATACCACCATCTTCTTATAGCCATAGCTATAGAAAACTCGAGGAGTCTTTTACGTTAAGGGACTTTTTTTTTAATAACCCAAACTTGGCAGTTCACAATCGTAAGACGATGGGCTATTTTGACAATTTCCAATAATCATCAGCATCATCTCAGCCAAAAGACGTCCACTGCTGGACAAAGGCCTCCCCCAAGGATCTCCACAACGACCGGTTTTGTGCTGCTCGCATCCAGCGGCTTCCCGCGACCTTCACCAGATCGTCGGTCCACCTTGTTGGAGGTCTGCCCACACTGAGCTTTCTGGTACGTTTATAATACGGTAATGTAGGGTAATGTTTTTTTATCTATCCAACGGTTATTGCAACCGATTGGATTTAATTTAGTATTTTCAATAACCGGTATCTTTGACTTTAATAAAGTACCGGTAACGATTTGATACCGGTATTAATAATACAGGTTAACCGAGGAGTACCGGTAAGTAGTATTGTACCGGTATGGATGGATGGATAAAGATGTACAAAGGGCTTTGAAAGAAAAGAAGAAAGCGTGGTTGGATTGGTAAGCTAACCAAAAAGTTCAAAAGGCAACGGATGACGAGATAAAGGAAGCAAGAACGAAGTATAAAAGGTTGAAATCAGCTGCGAAAGAAGTTGTGTCTAGAAAGAAAGAAGAACGAAAGGATGATTTTGATAGGAGGCTCACTGAAGATTTCCATTACAAACATCAATTTTTTCTGGAAATCCATCAAAACAACCAGAGGAAAAACTTCTACCTCGGAGCTGAGTACAATCAGGAGTCAAGATGGGAGCATTATAAAAGGAGAATAATCTGTGTTAAAGAGATGGAAAGAGTATTTTGAAAGTTTGTTTGAAAGAGAGGAAGTGCAGGTACAACATCCGGCACCTTCCATGGAAATTAATGTAAATGTTGATGAAAGTGAGATAAGCATGGATGAAATAGTGAAAGCGTTGAAAAGTATGAGATTAGATAAGGCTGCAGGGTATGACAGGATTACTGGCGAGATGCTGAGGGCTGGACAGGGCATAGTGGCTAGCCAGCTGTACCGCCTTTTCAATTTGTGTTGGCGAAATGGGCAAGTACCGGGAGACTGGTGCAAAGCCGTAATCGTGCCATTGTATAAGGGAAAAGGGTCACGGCAGGACTGCATAAATTACCGCGGTATAAGCCTTCTCAGCGTAGTCGGTAAAGTGTATGCGAAAGTGTTGATTGAAAGGGTTGTGAATGAAACAGACGAAAAAGTATGGGATGCACAAGCGAGATTTAGAAAAGGAATGGGATGTACGGATCATTTCTTTTCCTTGCGGTGCATAGCCGAAAAGTGTTTGGCTAAAAACAAGAAGGTCGTGAATCTAGAAAAGGCCTATGATAGAGTGGTGAGGAAGGCATTGTGGTCAGCATTGTCCGTGAACGGAGTGAGCACTGTCGAAGGGATGAAGGGAATAATGAAAGTGGACGAAGCGAAACAAGTATGTAAGGATCGTAGCAAGTGGAAAGAAGTGGTCTCTGCCTACCCCTACGGGAGAGAGGCGTGATTATATATATATATATATATACCGGTATTATACACCTTAATACAGGTACTAATACCGGTACCAGATAACCAAATTTATTAGTGCATTATTAGTAGACAAATGAATAGCGCTTGGATTGGCTAACTGCACACGTTGCGCTCTCGCCCCATTAACTTGCCTGTTGATCATATCGCGCGGGCGCAGTACTCTGCATATCACGTGATAGACTGGCAATGTCGCAGGTAGGTACCGGTATTTTTGGGGTACAATACCGGTACTCATTGAAGAATCGGTATCTAGGAACCGAAATGGAAAATACAGGTATTTACCGATATGATACCTGTATTTTGGGTACCGGTTGCAAGCTCTGCCTGTCGCTGTCCAGCATATGGCTTTTATCAAACTAAGCAGCGAGAGTCCCCCCCCCCCCCCTAAGCACACGTCACTCACCCCTGTGCTCCCGCAGCGCGTGCGCGGCGTGGCGGCGCCGGTGGCGGTCGGCCAGCGCGAGCGGCGTGTCACCCGCCGCGTCGGCCACGTCCAGCGCCGCGCCCGCCTTCAGCAGCGCCACCACGTTCTCCACGTGCCCGCGCTCCGCCGCGATGTGCAGCGCCGTCTGGAACACCAGATGCTGTGAGGAACGCTGCCATGGAGAGTTGAGAGAGTTTGCCGATTGCCACTGGCCATTTTTTGCTTCACCGAGCTCTTTTGGAGGCGGCGAGTAACTTAAAGGGTTCCTCAAGCCTTGTAAAACGAAGCACCGTCAGAGGTTTTCTAAAGGGGACGGAATCACGCACTAGTGCGTGTCCCCGTGCCGTTTGTTGGCTAAGATGATGATATCTGTAGCTTTATCGATATTAGGCTTACAAGTTGCTTGTAAACTAATCTACGGACAATATCTCTGGACGCTTGCAACACTGCAGCTATCGACAGGTGTGTAAAAAAGCGTGTATAACTTCTTTACTTCTTCCTGGAACAGTTACAAGTGTCTCTCTAGGACACCTCGGCAGGAAGTTCATTTCTAAACTTAAAACTTGAGAGGCCTATGTCCAGCACAGCAGTGGATTAATATAGGCTGAAGATGATGATGACATGAGGTCCTTGTGTGAGCTGACCTTGCCACCCTTGCGTCCACGTCTGCTCACCCTCCCGCCTTTGCGTCCACGTCCTCGTGCGAGTATTCACTTTGCAGCCCTCGCGTCCACGTCCTCGTGCGAGCACGCACACGCCTTCCCGCCTTTGCGTCCACGTCCTCGTGCGAGCACTGACCTTCCCACCCCTGCATCCACGTCCTAATGCGAGCACTGACCTTTCCGCACTTGCGTCCACGTCCTCGTGTGAGCACTCCCCCTGCCGCCCTTGCGTCCTCGTCCTCGTGCGAGCACTGCCCTTCCCGCCCATGAGACCACGTCCGCGTGCAAACACTGACCTTCCCGCCGGCCGCGTCCTCCGCGCGCGCGTCCACGTCCGCCCTGGCTGCGCATAGCGCTGTGAGGCAGCGGCTGCGGTCAGCCAGCGCGGCCGCGTGCAGCGCCGTGCGCCGCCGCGAATCACGCGCGTCCACGTCCGCGCCGGACGCTATCAGCTCTTGCAGCAGTTCTACGTTGTCCCAGAGCGCCGCCTGGAGTACGAAACACTTACTAGAACCTTCTTGTTATATCTGCTGATTTTTTGGAGTTTTCTGGAGGCATCAGACGGCCTTCTCAACGTCACCAGAGTTTTTTTTTACTAATCAACATTTTTCGAGTATAATACGAATAGGTCCCAAATTACCCTGATGACAGCACGGGAGATAAAGTACTCATCAGCCTTATTTATAGTCGTAATTAATTATTGTTGTTATAAGTTTAAGCAAACACTACACATTGAAATGAAACATCTTTTACGGATCTACTCGCGTTTATTATAAACATTAGTTTGATTTAATGTTTATCCTGACATTTCGAACCCTTTGCAGGGTCCACGGTCACAGGGAGACTGATGTAATGTAGTATGTAAAATAAACGCGAGTAGATCTGTACACTTGTACAGATCTACTCGCGTTTATTTTACATATTGTATATTTTATTTAAAATAATCAACACTTACAAGATTACAGCTTATAAGACTTTTTGAAATCTCTTCTCTTTAAACTATAATGCAGAAACATTAACGGGTAAACACAGTCTGTGATATATAGTCTGTGACAAAGACAAACATATAAAATAAGTAATATTTAACTAAGTTTCAGAGGCTTATTCTCAGAGGTCCACGACTCTATTCTTCTTCTGTTCCCACTAAACTCATAAAAACTTATTACATTACTAAATTATTACTAATTAACATTACTAATTACCATTGCAATGAAACTACTTAGTTTCATTGCAATGGTAATTATTTATTTATTCTATCAGCAGTCTTAATATTGCACAAATAAAAGTTTAATACTTAACACAACTGCGTTGCCCAAAACAAAGTGTGAATTGTAGCCCAATCTCGTCATGCTAACGTGGGAAGGACGGGGCGTAACAGTGGGACGTTCACAGGCTGATGCCAACATTTATGTATTTAGTTATGGCATATGTGATTGATTTAGTAATGTAATAAGTTTTTATGAGTTCAGTGGGAACAGAAGAACAATAGAGTCGTGGACCTCTGAGAATAAGCCTCTGAAACTTAGTTAAATATTACTTATTTTATATCTTTGTCTTTGTCACAGACTATATATATATCACAGACTGTGTTTACCCGTTAATGTTTCTGCATTATAGTTTAAAGAGAAGAGATTTCAAAAAGTCTTATAAGCTGTAATCTTGTAAGTGTTGATTATTTTAAATAAAATATAAATTGCCTTCTAACATTGGAGGGCTGAGGATGATGATGATGGTGATGGTGATGGTGATGGCATTCTAACTAAACTATACAAGTTTATAATAGATGTTGTCTCTAAAGCAATCCACATACATTAGAGACATACCAAAACTTTTTCTGTTATGTATACACCAAAAAGTATAAATATAATTTAATTATATAGACAAGTTAGAATAGAACAGAATAGAATAAAATACTTTATTGTACAATTAGCTAAAAGTCATAGGTATAACTTCATAAGTACAAAGTAAATACTGTTAAACTAATAATGATCAAACAGATAATATTAGCTAATAGATAATTGCAACTCCAATTTGCTACCATTCTATTTTGAAACCTTGATACTAAGGTCTTCTTAGTGATTGTTTTTATATTAAAAAATGTTTGACAGCTACTTTATTTTTAAATTACTTAATTATTATTTCTTAAAGAAGGAGGACAGTCTTGCAATATTCAAAAGACACTTTCCTTTTAAGTTAAAGTAAGGTAATTGAGGTGAATGAGCCGAACCACGAGAATAATGCCGCAACCGCAACGTTAGCCATTCATTAAAATAGTGCGCTGGTGACACCGCACACGCATTGCGACATAAACACCTCTAAATAACTCACATTCACTAAAACAGTGTAACATTACAATGCCTTACATAAACCTATTATTTATACATTTCAACTGATACCTGGTGCAGTAGACGCCCTTGGAAGTTCTCGTCGTCAGGAGAAAGGTCCATTTTCAACAGTTCCTATCACAATACACAGGAAAACAAAACATTTCCGGATCTTTACAATCGTTGAAGCGTTGCAAATAGTTTAACAGCGAATAACTCTGATAAACTCGTAAAATATACATTGAAGACTGTTTATATTAACCCTCTAAAGATTAATAAACACGTCCACGTTCATATTTATGCAGTGAAATGTTTAATTTGTATAAAAAATAATTATTTGCATAAAACCTAATATCGATTCGATTTTAAAAACCTATGGAAGTGAGAGACAGATCATATTTGACATAGGCTAGCACAGACTATATTAAAATGTGTACTGTCATTCATCAGCTGGTGTTATGTTGTATGTTATAGTAACATTACGAATAAAGGAACGTAATGTATTTTAAAATGTTCTAATTTAAATTAAAACCTCAAATATTTGGTTAATTTTCAGATTGAATTATACTAACTTTATTCATTTATTTTTTCCTGATGAAATACTGAAAATTCTTAAATCACTTTTAGCGAGGGTAGATTGAAAAATCAGTTTCAGGCCTTCAGCTGGTAAAAGAAATCTTTACTTAGTCGAGTATTAGAATTTGAAAATACAAAATGTGGCGTAATTTTCATGAAGATTGGGACCGAAGAAAAACTTATTTGATACGAAGTTTATTCCAAGAGATTCCATGTAAGAAACATTAAAATTATATTGTTTGTAATTTTATTACCAGCTCATATGTTCCTGCTGAATTCCTATTAATTCTCTATGAATGGATAGGATGACGGAGAACGTACCAAAAACCACCACGCGGGCCCAGTGCGGTGCGGTGGTTGTTAACGACTACTAATGCAACTGGGACCAACCACCCATCTGATGACCGGCCTTTGCGAAAGTTACTTAACCTTAATAATCGCAGACGCACCCGGTTAACCACAGCGCTATCAAGCTCCTCGAGTACTCCTCAAGTTTCTAATTTATTTAACTGAATTGAGCTGTGACTGCCTGTGACTGCCAACTTTCGTTCCTCTTCACTCCGTGTATGTACTGTAAGACTGTTAGTAAGCACATAGGTACTTAGAGGAAACGTTCCCAATGATGAATAAATGATGTCATCCGACATCAAAAATATCTGACCTACTTTTGATTTCCCCAAATGCGCAATACCCCATTCATGCTTTTCATTGTTATTCTCCTTTGTTGGAGATATAACGTTGGTCGTCATTGATAAATTATATTTTAATTACTAAATTATATATTAATACTTAATTATTTTTATAACAGTACTCTCACCAGTACCCGAAGATCAGGAATCAAGGTTTGGATCCGTATCTCCGTCAGATGTACCAGGCTCGAGACCTCATAGTCCACTACCTCCACTCATCATCGAGAAACTGCCGAGCCGCCATGATCATCCTCCACAATTTTATGTTGAATTGGAAAGGAAGATGAAAAAGTTGTATAAAAAATTATTCCACCACGAGGATGGTAGCAGTTCCATAGAAGACCTGCTACAACAGTACTTCGGCGGCGGTGATCTAGATGACGCTCGCAGTCAGGTAACAGTTACAGCAGAACAATATAATGAGAAAGTTAATTCTATTACTTCAAATCTTCAATCTGAATACGATAACACCAATTTTGTTACTGCCTATGAAGTCAGAAGCATTTCAGAAAATGATTTCAGAAAATCAACTTCTTCCTGCGCACATTCAAATGCTACTTCGAGTGCTACCGGCACTTCTATTCAATCTGATGAAAGTCATGATTATGTCACTGATACTAGTCATAAAGACACACAATCAAGTTCGGAGATAGGCTGCGAGACGCGAGTAACCACACAAGTTGTTGTTCATGAAACGTCAACTCATTACGAAGATTATGTCCCCTTGGATAGCCCTGTGTACGAAAATACAATGAAATGTAGCAGTCCTATAATTAAATTAAAACCGAGAAGGTATCATCTCGTCGAGGACAAGTTCGAAAATTCTGACTTGGGAAGTGAAAAAGTTAGCAATCGACACAGTTTAGGTAAGTTGTTGGTTTCATTCTTTTTTTTCTGAACCTCAGTTCTGAATAGCCAGATATGCCTTATCACGTTCGTTAGTCCTTTTTTCGATCGATAACTGATTTTATACCTTTGATTCCAGATTCCGAAATGATTAACAATATACAGCAAGAATTTAGTGAAAGTAGCGATACAAATATTACGAAAGAAGGCATTGAAATAATGCGAAAACAGCAAGGTGTTTCGCCATCATTAGGGTCTCTGCAAAATGATCCTTACGAATACGATACAGAGACTTCTAGTATTGGCGCCAACGTTGGGATTAAAAGAAAAGCTTCATGTGAGCTAGATCCAAGCGAATGCTCTTTTTACAGGGATGCTGCTAAATTCAAAGACATAACTTTTTCAAGGGAGTCACATAATTTTGATGACATTTTAGCAGTTCCATCTGATAACTCTAGCTCAGATTTTAACACAGATCACAGATCTTCAATGAGTTTTAGTAGACATGGGCTAGTGGACAGTGTTACACCCACAAAAAGAATCAAATTTGGAAATACTGCTGTGCAAACTTCGTTACCAGACGAAGATCAAAGTCTAAATTGGAATACTGTTAAAAACAATTTTTTTGTTGGTATACCTAGGGTTTATAAGCTTTGCTCTTGCGACCAACATCTCTGTGAAAATCAAATGTAAAAAAAACCCGTTCCATTTCACGTAACGCATTTGTATTGTATGTGTTTTGAACTACTTGTTAGACTTGATTTGTCAATTTTGATATTTACAATTATTTCTTGAATCTTAGAGGTTATGTTGTGATTTTACTTTACGTGTACATTCTGTTACGTATAATATTTAAGTAAATCTTATTAATTTAACTGTATAGTACTTTTGTTTCAATAATTTCTAAAATGCTACCTTTGGAGGGCCTTGTGAGGGAATTGGATGAAAAACATGAAGAGAAAATTGTGAAATTCGTATCAGACTTCAGGAATGGGTAAGCAATGATAGAAATGGAAATTTATAATAGAAGTAAACAATTGGGTCATGTTATATTTCTTGTTATTTTATTTTAAGTTACTAATATTAACAACTTTTAGTTTTCACGTTTTATCTATGACTTTTAGGAAAATCGACGGCTCAAAAAATTTAGCTCTCACTACCCTGTCCCTATTGGAGCAGATCATCAGCGAGTCGGAGAACGCCACTGCACTGTGAGTGGCCATTTTGAGTTATACAATTCACAGCATTTATTTCAAACATAATAGTCCATCTTATCTTATCTTAGTTTATCTCTCCCAGTAGCACTTTAATCCATCGGAATTTACTCTGCAAGAATAGTATAGCCTAACCGTGCTTCAAAAGGCACATAAAGCTGTTGGTCCCGGGCTGTCCGTTGAAGCTGTGTCTGGTGGTTGTAGCAAGTTGAGCGGTGTGGCAAGCACATTTTATGCAATGTCCTATGACACTGGAATTCTACCAGACAGATAAAGGAATACCAGGAAAAATGCCCTAGTTACCCCAATATTCAAAAAAGGAAACAAGCTCGATCCTGTTGATTACAGACCCATAAGTCGTAACTAGTGTGATCTGCAAGTTAATGAAGAAGATGAAAGTGAAATTTATCAGACACTTTCTTGCTGAAAATCCGAAATTTTTTATCCACCCTGCTCAACGGTAACTAACTTGCTGTCACGTTTGTCATTGTGGGTCGAACAATTCGATACACAGGCAACCCACAGACGTCATCATTCTCAACTACAAGATAAAAAAAAATAAAAAGGCTACTGCATAAACTGTCACATGTAGGAATACGAGGCAAACTTCTCAACTGGATAGAGGCATTTCTGCAGCATAGAACCTTTCGAGTAAGAATAGGTGAAGCACTGTCTGGCCAGCGTGAAGTACTCAGTGGCGTGCCGCAAGGCTCGGTCCTCGGTCCACTATTGTTCATTATTTACACATTGGACCTTCCACACTCAATGCACAGCCAAATCAGTATTTTTGCAGATGATACAAAGTTATTTGGGAACCCGCTGCTTTATTATGATAAACTTCAATGTCATAATATACTGGTCAAGGAAATGGCTTCTCAGCCATAATGTTACGAAATGCACGGTCTTGCACATAGGGAATCGGAATCCACATCTGTCTTACACCCTCAATGATGGTCAAAATTTGAATTAGGAGTAAAGATTTCGGAAGACATAATAGGAGGAACATATTTGTACCATAACAAAATAGCTAAAAGCTTGGTCTACCTAATAAGAAAAGCATTTTTTTTTATGTTAGAAGGAGGCAAACGAGCAGACGGGTCACCTGATTTAAACCGAGAAGTGATGCTGGAGATCTATAAAACCTTTGTCTGACCCATTTTGGAGTACGCATTTCAGGTTTGGAGTCCCTACTTTGCCTAGGACATTGAGCATCCGAAAAAGTGCAATGAAGCTTTTCCAAGATACCCAGAACGCTGAAACGACGCACATATGAGGAACGGTTGGATGCGCTTAACCTTACAACCTTGCAAAACCGCAGGAGGCGCGTAGACTTGATTGAGACCTATAAAATACTAAATGGGCATTATGACCTCTATGACATACACATGATCTTCGAAAGGAATTAATACAGACATCTCAGAGGTCACAGTGTCAAACTACGTACCCATGTTGCTAACAGCCATCCCTATAAACATTTTATATGCAACAGAATGGTAAAAGAGTGGAAAAAGCTCCCAGACGATGTTGTCTTAGCTTCTTACATCAACCAATTTAAAAACGGACTAGACAGATATTTAAAAAAAATATTAAATGATATTACAGTACGTTATGATACAGGCACTATCAGTTGTGGCAACTGCTTGCCTGTCAAAATAATAATAATAATTAAATAATATAGGTTATAGCCTCCGAATATGCTAGTATCGTGTGTGAAGTGGAGGCTATAGCCCGTGCTTCGGTGGTTACAGCGAATTGAGTGGCATTGTGGGCTATGGCTTACGCTCCGACCTCCACATATGCTAGTATTGTGAGTGAAGGTTGTAGACCCGCGACGCGGTGTTGCAGCGAGCTGAGCGGCGCGGTGCGCGGCGTGGGGCGGCGGCTGGGGCGCGCGCTGCCGCAGCAGCTGGTGGCGGCCAACGTGGTGCGCCGCGTGCTGCGCGCCATCCGCGACGAGCACCGCGCCATGGCCGACCAGGTGCGCACCTTTTTGACACGCTAGTTATAATGCATTCTCTTGAGACACTAATCTTACCAGTTCCGGATGAAGAAAGGCAGCCTCGGGTCGACGCCTCGCGGCCTCCTTCCCCTAAATGGCGCCTTTGCCGCAATTGATTTGTGATCCATTGATTGTCGGTTTCTGTCCGCGCTCAAAGGCGTGCAGGGAGGCGACCGTGGCTGGTGACAAGTAGACCCATGCCTTCAGTTGAGGGCGGCCGTCCTCTCTCTCTCTCATTTTTAACAACGCATTATACGCATTATCGGCAATGCAGAGGTCACTAATGCGTACTAGCGTCACTCAGCGTCTTCTATCGCTTATATCACGGCGAGTGCTCTGAACCCACCTTCTCCCTTCCTCCATAGGAGTACGCGTGCTGCTCTCCGGAGTCACCCCTGTACTGTCTCGAACATTCCATCGCGCACAAAGAAACTTGGTGACTCGTTTCTTTGTCGCACTTCCAAAAGATGGGATAGTCTAGCAGCACACGTTTTCCCACCTTCCTATGACATGGGGTCCTTCAAATGAGGCGTGAAGAGGCACCTTGTGGGCCGGCAGGGTGAGGGTGACTTATGCTGCGTTGTTTTTCACGCTGCACCAGTTGTCCTTGCGTCTGGACTCCATTTCCACTTAACATCAGGTGGAGTGCAGTCATCTGCCGAGCTACGTATAAAAAAAAACATTTACCAGAGTAACCTGGAATGCACCTGGTCCAGAGTAATAAGCTCGCATTGCTTTCATATAGCCTAAATTGCTGGTGTTTTAAATTTTTCAAGTTGTAACTTTGTTATGAAACCGTTCCACAGGCGGGGGCGGGCGCGGGGGCGGGTGCGAGCGCGGGCGCGGGCGCGGGGGCGGAGGGCGCGGGCGACAGCCTGCAGCGGCTGGTGCTGGCGGCGGCGGCGAGGCGCGCCACGCTGGCCGCCGCGCAGCCCGACCTGCGCGAGCCGCTGAGGGAGCACATCGCCGAGGTACCCTACTAAGCAAACACATAAATAGATGAATATTGTTTTCTAAAGTTCACGCGAACACTACGTATTGTAATTAAACAACTTTTATGGATCACTCGCGTTTATTTTATAAATTCGTTTTAATTTATGTTTCCCCTGAAGTTTCGAACCCTTTGCATGGTCAAAGGGTCTTACTGCGTGTATTATGTCGTCTCATAATACAGGCAGTAAGAGTTCACAATATCTTTTGGTCTGGCAGTATGGTGTTGGGGCTGGGGTTTAATATTAAATCCCAGTAGATCAGTAAAAGTTGATTAAATTCAATAAGTAGATGCAGTTGTGGTCGCATTTTAATGATTCCTATTTACAGATATACTCTCATGTCTTTCTCCCAAAAAGAAGTAGACAGCATCAAAATCACCCATATTGAAAATCGCCGTTAGTGACCTAACGCCAAGGAGGTGGAAAATATTACGTCAGTGATGGGTTTTTAGCCGATTTATTTTTGATTTTAGCCTGACGTGCGTTCTCACATCAAGCAATCGCAAATCGGCGATCTTGGTACCCTTGGCCCTTAGTCGGCTCTTACGATATGCACGGGAAGTTAAGCAGCTGATACCAGGATTCCCAACCGTCCTGTCGAAAACCGGACGGTTGGGGTCAGGTCGCTAACTTCCGACCGGATGCAATTTGTCCGGTCAGATAAAATTGCGAACGTGACGTCGCAGGCGAAGGTAGTTAGTTGTAGCGGCGGTTATAGCGGCTGAAAAAATTGGCAACTCTGGCTTATACACTCTTTTCCAGTCCCAAAACAGTGCATTTGTCTAAAAGTGGTACCATCATACCAACCTTCAGAGCCTCATCCATCATAATTTTGTGTTTATTTGTTTACACATTTGTGTTTTTATTTTTAACAAAAACTTATTGTGTGTAATTTTCGGTGGCTGAGTGGCAAATGTCACTATGCCATCGGTTCGTAAGTCTACTCTGGGCGGGAGACCTTATACTGAGAAGAACCGTCAAAAGCTTGGCGACTAATTAGGGATTTATGAATTGATTGTGTTGTGTCGTGGCTCGCCGCGTGCGCGCGTGCAGGTGCGCGCGGAGATCGAGTCGAGCGCGTCGGCCATCAGCGCGATGGCGGCCGGCCACGTGCACGCCGCCGAGCTGCTGCTCACGCTGGGCGGCGGCCGCCTGCTGGAGCGGTTCCTGCGCGCGGCGCGGGCCAGGACGCACTACCGCCTGCTGCTGGCGGAGGCAGACGCCAAGGTCGGTGACGGTTACGAATGTTGCATTATGTAGGTGTAGTGTTTCCAATAAGATGCTCTTCAATCGCACACAGTAGTAGTGAAAAATTAACCTTTTAATAACGACTTAAATGCACACAGAACAATTTTAAAGAAAAGGTGTGTGATGTCGCGCTCGGATGGTGGCAGACTGAAAAAACCGTTCGCTTCCGAACGAGTGCAACATCATCCACTTCCACCTTCAATAAATAAAAACGACGTTTCGTTTTACAAAAGACATTAGATTTTATAGGCATAATGTTGCGAATAAAAAATAATTTTGAAAACACAATTAACAACTTAAAACAAACAAATAAAATAAATACAAAATAATAATTTTAAATTATTTTGAGCGCGTCTCTTACAGTAGGGTTCGATCTAAATATATCTCTATAATATTGTGGCGGCGTCACCTACCGCACACGCCGCACATTATTCGACACGAAGCAAACACCTTCTCAACCGTGTCAACAGATGGCGCCACAAGCGCATACCAACGACGTCGCCATACTACGACGATAAATAGTATGGGAAGCCTGCATCGCGGTAGTGAAGTTTCACCATCTCCTTCGCTATATATAGCACCTCCAACTAACATCCCCCCCCCGCCCCCCCCCCCCCCCGCCCGATCCTCTAAATGACAGCACACATTTACAGAATACACTAAACATGCACACCAGTTTAGGCCCAAGACACCGTACTCGTAGAACAAGGGTACGAAGAACCGGTTCACACTCGCTCTACACCAGGTACAGACATGTACCTGGGCGGTTCTCTCCTCCTCCACGGCCCGGTCAACCCGAGCCGAGGTCCGTGCCTTTAGAGGCGCCCTCGGGTTGCTCCGCTCCCCGATCCGATCCGAACCCTTCGGAGAATCTAGTAGGGCACGGGGACGCGCACTTGTGCGCGATGCCGTTCCCTCTAGATAACCTCTGAAGGTGATTCGTTTCACACGGCTTGAGGGACCCTTTACGTTCCTCGCGGCCCCCAAAAAGCCCGGTGAAGCTGAAAATGCCGCAGCGGCAATCAGCAATCTCACCAAAAAAAAAAAAATCCGTTGGACCTCGGTCCCCGAGCTATACCACCCAGCTCGGAGGAAGATCTTCCCTTTATCTTTCCTCAGTGTGGCGCACCACCCTACCACTACCAACCTACAGTGGTGACCCCGACGTGATTCCCCCTACCACTACCACAGGTTTCCTACAATATATCCGCGGGGAGAGGATCAATCGTTACCTACTCAGAGAGGCGGAACGTGGCCGTTATATTTTAAGACTGTTAAGCAATGATTGGAATCGGGGAGGATAAGTTACCTTAAGTTCCCGACAGGACAAGATTAGGACAAAATATTATTAATTTATTTGAAACTCGGGTGTCGGAAATGTTTTTGAATCTAAGTAGTTTCTCTTCTTAGTACGCGTGACAGTTTGGGCCCTTACCTAGTTCAGTATTAACTTCCCAGAAGGCCGCCGGTGGTTACAGCGCAGGGTTTCCTACCGGCAGCTATTTCATTATGTTTACAATAGTGCAATTATCCCTGTTGAACGTTGAGTGAAATAAATATATTACCTGATATTTACCTAATGTAATAGCTGGTGTTGTGTAGTTTACTATTTACACACGAATTGATTGTTGGTTTACTCCAAGGTCCCCTTGAGGCGTGGTGTGTGTCTGTGTGTATTAATGTGAGGTGACGGCCGCCAGGAGTCGCAGGCGCTGGCGCTGCGGCTGAGCGCGGCGGGCGTGCCGGTGACGCTGGTGCCGCACGAGTGCGTGGCCGCGCTCATGTCCCGCGTCAACAAGGTCGGTGAGCCGCCGGTGACCAGCCATGTACCATCTCGAGCTGCTCCGTGCTTCGGACGGCATTGGCAGTCGACAACAACAAATATATAAATAATGTTTCAATATTTGTAAAAATATTAAGATCGGATGTTGATGACGTAGTTGTCGACATTGAATCCTTTGGCTTGCAGAGTCATTTTATTTCATGTATTAATACATGAAATAATACATGAATTAATACATGAAATAAAAGTGTTTATAAATTGAATACGGCCAATTACAAGTTTCCACTTACAACTTAATACAGATTAAATTACTCAAATCTCATCGATTTTCAATGGAAAATGGAAAATGTTGGTAAGACGTTTTTTACAAAAGAAAGTTGTTATCATATTTGTTATGAAACTGGTTTACGGATGAGTTAAACAAGTCCGGGTTCATGTCCCTATCGCTGTCACTATTATACAGTTTGGACACTCTGTTGATAAAGGAGTTGCTACGATCATTAGTTCGAGAAAGTATATTAGTTCGAGAAAGTATATTAGTTCGAAAGTATATTAGTTCGAGCTGTATATTAGTGTGGCGCGTTTCTTTCTTAGGTGCATTCATAGTAATAAGGCTTAATAATTAAGAGTAGATAAGTGTTGATTCATTTCGGTAAGTTGGATTGGGCCAAGATAGCATAGTTGGTAGCGCACTTGACCCGGCATGTCATGGGGTGCGGGTTCGAATCCCGCTCTAAACACTTTTTTTTGTTTGAATTTAATGATGGAGGCCTTTGTCCAGCTGTGGGACAGTTATAGGCTGTTTACTGTGTAGTGGGAAATGGCATGGTCTGAAGAAGGGAGTCGTTCATTAGTTGTGTTCGTACTGCGCAGGTGTCCCCTCGCTTTCTTACAATTTGCGGGAGTGACTTCGTGAAATGGGACGGAAGTGTCAATTCTGTACTCGATATTATGAACATGACATATTATTATTGTATATGTGACATATTGTGTGATTTGACTACCAAAGGTCGTTTTGACATGTCAAATGTCTTCTATTGGGGATGTGAGAGGAATGAGTATTTAATGCATTCTCTTGTAAAAAAATATACGTCATTAAAATGTTTTTGTTTTGTTTATATAATTTTAACGCAAATTTTGTTGCGAAACAAATTACAAAATCACAAATGTTAAAAAAAAAACCACAAGCAGGATTTGAACCTGCACCCTTCTGACATACCGGGTCAGGTGTTCTCCCAATTGAGCTATCGTGGTTCTAACCAGCCCGCCGAAATTATTCAACACTATTTACTTTTTTACTTTGAAAGCCTAAGGCGCCAATTCAATGTCAACAACTACCGTCATTAACATCTGATCATAATATTTTTACAAATACTAAAGATTAGTTAAGCTGTCAGGTATGTCAGAAGGGTGCAGGTTCAAATCCTGCTTGTGGAATCTTTTTCAACATTTGTGTTTTTGTAATATACGTCATTGTTAATTCTATATACTATCATAATATTGATTTCAATATTTTCGTGTGTAATAGACTTTATCATTATTAATTTTATAGTAATGAAATGATGTAATACCTGACCCATTTTTTTCAGAATATAATTTGACGTTCTCTGTAGTCGAGTGGCTGGCACGCCGGACTTTGGGCGGCGCTAACTCTGAGGTACCGGGTTCGATTCCCGGTCGGGTCAATGTCGAAAACGAACTTTTCGATATTGTGTCGGGTTTGTGTGGTTGTGGTACCGTCGTTGTTTCTAATTTTCATGAAACGAGTGTATGGCTACTTACCTTGGGATCAGAACAATGTGTGTGATGTTGTCTCATATAAAAAAAAATCAAATTGCTTATTAGTTATTACTAATGTGAGATATCGACTTCTTGACGGGAAAGTGAAGAGTCATGTTTTATTTTCCAAAATTTGTGTTATGTCGAATATCAATGTGAAATAATGGTGGATTATTAACCGTCAAGTGTTCGCGAGCGCGCATGAGTGTTGGCAAATGAAACGAAACAGTGCAACGTCACTTTTCAAATTCTCTCAAGAAGTCTGCGTGAGGACTTAGTGAAGCCCCACATCTTTACTGAGAAACTAGAGGGGTTGGGGGTATATCATTTCTCACTCCTCATTTTTATTATCGCATTCATCATTTATCATCATCATACTAGATGGAAATATTGTATATTTATGTATTACTTGTAAGAAACATTACTTGACACTGGCTAAATGTGCTAATCGCACGAAGCCATCAACTAAAAGAAAGAAAAAGAGGGTGAGATGTCAAATGTTACACGTTATGTGCGACTACTGTAAGGCTCGCTTTTGCTCTCGTTATTTCTATTAAAGCTGTGGAGTTTCTTGAGCCCATTCTTCTCCGCAGCTGAAATCGTCCTGAATGGGTAGTAGGCAAAAGATGTATGAACGATGGAAAAGCAGTTTCGCAAGTTTTTTTTTTTTTTTTTTAATTTGAAGTTGTACATGGCAGGGATTCGTGTCCATATGCCGAAATCTTACATAGTTTCTTAATTTCATTGTAATACATAAATAAACAATATTGATGATGACGAATGATAATAGAAATGAGAAATGATATTACCCCCCAACCCCTCGAGTATCTCAGTAAAGATGTGGGGCTTTACTAAGCCCTCACGCAGACTTCTTGTGAGAATTTGAAAAGTAACATTGCACTGTTTCGTTTCATTTGCCAACACTCATGCACGCTCACGGACACTTGACGGTTAATAATCCACCATTATTTCACATTGATATTCGACATTACACAAATTTTAGAAAATAAGACAAAACCGCAGACATGACTGTTCAGTTTCCCGCCAAGAAGTCAGTTTGGCGAGTGGGATATGGTTGTGTTGGCGCAGGTGGTGCTGGGCGTGGCGGCGGTGCTGGCGGGCGGCGGCTGCCTGGCGCGCGCGGGGTCGGGCGCCGCCGCCGCCGCCGCCAAGCACTACAGCGTGCCCGTGAGATATTGCAGCTGTTCTATGCTTGCGGGGTGGGGACGGGCAGTCAATGCTCCAGAAGCAAAACTCCAGGGTTCTATGAACGCGACCTATCCGCCGTGTTCGGGATTATACGGTGTTACCGAACACCCCGTCTGTAGATGGTCAGGTTCGCTGGTAATGATACGCCCGTTGTTGGTAAATACAGTTTTATTACACTGCAATACTAAATTAATGCACGTTTTATATTCGCGAGGCGCAATATGGTGTCACTCCGAGTACGTTTGGCTGCAGACTGGTGCGGGAGAAAAAATGGCGGTCCCATTGGCCGGCTACAGGTGTGACACCAAATTACCCTCAAATAGGGTAACAAAAAAAATACAAATTATATTTATGGCGCATCGCTAACACCGTCTAACATCAATAATATATGGTCAAGACAAGGCCGCACGGATCGGCTCCGCGACCACGGAAGAGGCGCGCGGGGGAACGCGGGCTTAACGCTACGCCGCGCCTCCACCGCAACGGCGCACATGTCGCATCGGCCCCCACCACTCCAACGACGCACCGGCCACTCGGGCGCACGTCACACCGCGCTCGCTCGATTTGTCGGGTCGAATTGTATGTTTGCAAAATACACCAGCGCAATATATACAGTCCACTTGCCTTTTACTAGTCAATTATCAAGTACAATATCTTAAACAAACCATTGTTAAAATACGTTTTAGCTTGGTGTCCACACAATTATAGGTAAACACTGTATGCAATTACATAAATAAAATGTACGGAAAAATATTATATACTTAATAAAATGAGAATTGAAATTGAAATTACATAATTATGAAAAAATTTAATCTAAATAAAAATTATTGTTTTCTAAAGTTAACGCGAACCCTTCACATTGAAATGAAACTTAAAAATCTATTGACTCCACACTCGTAGGCTTACCCTTGAACGCAAACTAAATCTCAATACAATTTCAATGCGATTAATATTTATCGACAATGAGACAGTTTCGCAATTTCGGAACGCTCCATCTCGACAATTGCGTAGAAATTGAGTGAACAAAATATTATCGAGACGGGGCGTTCCGAAATTGCGAAACTTATCCCAATATCGATACATATTAATCGCATTGGAATTGTATTAAAATTGAGTTTGCGTTCAAGAGTAAGCCTACTGTTCGAATTTGGGGAGAGCCTGCGACCGAGAAGAGCTGACAAGAGGCTCAAACTTGTTTATTTTTCTCCTATCAAATCTCATATCTAATGATTAGTGATGAAACGATTACGATTTCGATTAATCGTTATCGACGATTATTGATATTTCACGATTAACCGTAATCGCCCAATATATCAATTATTTAGCGATTACATATGACATTTATTTTACTGAAAAAAAAATATTTGTAACATACTTCGTAAATGCGCAGGATATCTTTTGTTCATGCGTATATCCGAACGCTCCTGTGACTGGCCTGACGTTTCGTTTCGGGGATTCGACCGAATTCTCCGCGCGGCGCAGGATGAGTAATACCTCCTGAGTGTTCTTTTTTTATTATTTCTCGTGAGTTCGCTCTATCAAAGTTAGTTCAGTGTAGTTTAAATTAATTGGGCTAAAAAAGCTAGAAATGTTATGTTTTTGAACAAAAATTTTAAGTAGTTTAATTTTAAAATGTTTTTGTTTTGTTTAAGTATATAATTTTAACGCAAATTTGTATTGTTGTATTTTTGTAATTTGTTTCGCAACAAAATTTGCGTTAAAATTATATAAACAAAACAAAAACATTTTATAAATAGCTTGCCTACTTCTTAACTGATCTTTAGTATTTGTAAAATATTATGATCGAATGTTAATGACGGACGGATTGGGCGCCTTTGGCTTTCAAAGTAAAAAAGGAAATAGTGTTAAATAATTCCGGCGGGCTGGTTAGAACCACGATAGCTCAATTGGAAGAGCACCTGACCCGCCCCCCGACCGCCTAACCGATTGCTTTGGCTACGTGTATAGTTTATGACGTCATCTTGTCATTTAGTACCGCCTATGAAAGCAATATTGAATGCTATAAGGCTATACCTTTCGTTAAATGCCTATACCTATTAGCTAGATGACAAGATGACGTCATAAACTACACACGTAGCCACAGCAATCGAGTTAGGCGGTCGGGCCCCCGGTATGTCAGAAGGGTGCAGGTTCAAATCCTGCTCGTGGAAATTTTTTCATCATTTGTGATTTTGTAACTTTAATTATAATTATCGATTTTTTTTAAATTTTATTTATTACTAAAAACAAAATAGTAATCGTAATCGTCGATTATTAGGTGCAAAACCCGTAATCGCTAAGTGATAATCGTTTCATCACTACTAATGATTAGTTTAATTAAATTAGAAGAATTGTGAAGTGTCGTTTGCGCCGGTGTGCCTAATGATGGGTGTGCGGTGTGCGGTGTGCAGGTGATCGCGCTGGCCCCGCTGTACAAGCTGTCCCCCATCCACGCGGCCGCGCCCGCGCGCCGCCAGCTCAGCGCCGAGGACGCGCCGCACCGGGCGCTGCCCTACCAGTCAGTACCTACCGCCGCCACCACCATACACCACCACTAAAAATTGCATGCCCGACTAGGGTTAATTGTTTGTTCCCATTCTTATATGCCTAACACCTGCTACGTATTTACACAATTTTATGGCAATAAAAATTTATCGTTATCTCTCAACTTCGTTTACTGTGGTTATATATGCAATAACTATTTCTAATTGTATTTGTATTTCATGTTTGTTGTCGGTTCCGGTCAGGGCTGATACAAAATTATTATCTGCCAAACTGCATAGCAGTTTGTCGACAATAGTTGTCAATACTCAATACTCAATAGATTTATTGTCAATCATAGATTATAAGGTGTTACAGGTGGGTATAGTACATATGAACCCTGTTGGGGATGACAATTTGAAACGACAGCCAGATTTCAATAGGTAATGAATTATAGTTTATTGATCTTAATGTAAATAAAACAATGAAATTAATTAATTAATTGTTCTGGTCGTTGGAAAATGTCGTCTTAATTATATTATATAATATTATTTTTATTATTATTGATATTATTATAATTATCATTTTTTAAATTTATATTCTTCTAAAGAGACGAAACACGGAATAACTAACTAACTAAATAAGGTGGTTTTTGGAGATGACAACTGTAAGTAGTGCCATTATTGTCGGAATAGTCCGCCTCGTAGTATCGCATTGGCCTGTGCGCCACGTGTAACGGCCGGTTGCCGCAGGGCCGGCGGGCGCGTGGTGGCGCCACGCTACGACCTGCTGCCGCCCGACCACGTCACGCTGTTCCTCACCAGCCTGTGAGTCATTTCAACTTGTAACACGTTTCTTCTTCAAATTACAAAAACACAAATGTTAAAAATATTTCTACAAGCAGGATTTGAACCTGCACCCTTCTGACATACCGGGTCAGGTGCTCTTCCAATTGAGCTATCGTGGTTCTAACCAGCCCGCCGGAATTATTCGACACTATTTCCTTTTTTACTTTGAAAGCCAAAGGCACCCATTAATATAATAATTTCGGCGGGCTGGTTAGAACCACAATAACTCAATTGGGAGAGCACCTGACCCGGTATGTCAGAAGGGTGCAGGTTCAAATCCTGATCGTGGAAATTTTTTCAACATTTGTGTTTTTGTATATTATGTGTGTAACTGTGGGACCTTCATAGCGGGAAAGGGAAGTCATGTGTGCGGTTTTGTTTTATAGAAGCATTTTCTAGGTTTGTATTAAGAAGAATATATATTTCTTAGTCATTCAGTCAAAGACGTTTTTATTATAATCGCATTATAGAAAGTTTTAAATTGCATGAAATAAGTTGAACATACCCTTTTTTTTAAATGTTTTTTATTAGTTAACATGAAAATAAATAAACTGTATTTCCCAAGTATTAAAGTTTATTTAAAATTAGCTTATTGGTTTAAAATAATATTAAAGATTTGACATTTGTATGGCATACCGAAATTTGTAATAGTTCTAAATTTAACATTTATTCAAAACTAATTAGAAATTATTAAAGTTTGTGGAAATGAATTAACATTTGTTCTGTGTCCGCAGCGGCGGCAGCTCGCCGTCCTACATCTACAGGCTGATGTCGGAGCTGTACGACCCCAACGACCACGAGCTGTGACCGGGCACCGAACCCCAGCCCGCGCCAGCCGACTCCACGCTACCACCAACCACCCCCGTGCAGTCGACGGCTGAAATGTTGATTATCTGAATATGTTGACGTTATTGTAACCTCTATCTAAGGTGGTGCCAGTGTTGCTGTCATTTTTTTTCTTTGTTATTTTAACCGCCTCTGTGGTCTAGTGGTTAAAACCATAGGTTTAGACCCAGAGGCCCCGGGTTCAATGCCCAGCGGGGGGTACATGTTTGCGTACTCTGTTTGGTAGGTGGTAGGGCTTGTTAGTCCGCCTGGCTAGCTAACACCATCTTATCTAAATATGTCGCTATAACATCAATGCATTGTTGTGCTCCGGCAGCTAGAGATAAGATAGCCAGTGCCTCGGTAGTTGAGGATACCGGTAGAATTGCGCTTCCACCTTCGGCCTTATCATCACTCAACATCAGGTGAGATAAAGGCCAAGTGCTTACCCGTAAGATATAAAAAAAGTCTAGATTCAATTTTTTGATTAAAAATTAACTTTGTCAAGTAATTTTTAAAGCCATGTCTTCGTAAACCCTACGGTGTGGACGCCTTGTACTGAGACGAAGCCGCAAGAAACTCGGCAAGGGCTGTTATTTTTCGGCGACGAAAACTCTGGAGCCGCTTACTATTAATGTTGCGATTATATTATCCCTATATTGAGTCTGGTTGCAGTGTTGTCGTGGCTCAAGTGTTCGACCGAGTAACTCAATGTTCGACAACAGTTTTCATAAAGTTCGGTAAAGGCCGTTTAAGGCAACAGCCAACTCACAAAAATGAACAGCTTTCGTCGCCAAAAAATATAACTTATAGAATTTCATTGAAATTTTACAACTACGAAGCAGGTGGTCTGTCAATGGTTGCTAAATGCAATACCCTCCTTTTTTTCTGTTTTTTAATGATATTAATTAATAGGGGCGCACACTGGTCCTTATATTCAAAAGTTTATAATGTGTAAATAAGTTGCATTGTAAATGTGTGTATATTTGAAGGCAATTTCAAAATATATTTATATAAAACGTATTTATAGTTGTTTTATTTTGTTACAAACGAATCTTGTAATACCTATCTACAATACTCTCATATCATGAACTAAATTGGTACATGACGAATTAAACCACAGCATCATCGCTGTATGAAGGGTCTCCTAATCCTTTGTACAGCTAAATATAAACTGGATCGTTCCCGTAGCGAGCGAGAGTGTAATATATTCCCTTTGTAAACATCTGTGCGCTCCCTACCTACACGCTGCGAACATTATTTGAATATTTAAAGCCAGATAAATTATAAGGGGCGCCGTCCAATGCGACCGAGGACGGAGCCAGGTCACCGTAGAGGGGAGACTGCGAGAGTGCCTCTGGCTCTTATGGCTTTGTCACACGGCCAAAACGGCAATGGCATCACTCTCAGCTCGTATATTGAAAATATGAGGCTCTTGCCTCCATGAGCCATCCAAATTATCAAAGAAGCATCGTCGTGGTAGCGCGTCCTCCGACTTTTCTATGAGCGAGAGCGAGAAGGCGACAGACAACGTTAAGCTCCAGCCATTCTGTGCTAACTTCACGCTACACTGTGCGTCATGTTGGCTGCATTATAATAACAATGGGCGGGGACCGTTCAGCATTCAGCGATTCAGCGCTTCTAAAATATAAATGGAAATCGACGCGCTCTACAACGCTGAATCGGAACCCGCTGCTTTAAGCGTTGCAGCGCTGTGAGCTGCGTGGGGGACGAGTTCACAAGTTGTGTAAATTTTTTTATGAGGCTTACGTATCGGTCGCCCAGACTGGGCGCATAGCGTTACGTTATTATCTTGGGTTATTTTGCAATTTTATCCCAGTTTTGTTAGTTTTCTGTTAATGAATGTTGTTAAATACAATTTCTTGTGTTCTTCTACACATTTTGAGTGGTTTTAAGTTGTGATTTGGAGCGGAACGCCGAAAGTGAGATTATCGTCTGATTCACATTAATTATGTGAACGGTGACGAACCATTTTAAGTGCGCGATAACACGCCCTCTGATTTTTCTTGGCTATTCTGATGATTTAATTCTCTTCCAACGTTAATTGTAAGCACATTTAGTGTGACGCTAATAAAAAATCAATACTTTGTAAAGTTAACGTGTTAAGTGTTATAATAAGTTGCCCTTAGTCAATTTAAAAAAAAGATTATATTAGTATGTTCATGAAACAAGAAGTCTATTTTTTGAAATAGTTTGAATAATACAGATTTACGTAAAATATTGACCCACTGTGACTTGGCGCTGGATTTTGAACGTGATTGCGCAATGTTCCGGTAGAGGGAGCTTCCGGTTTAGTGTGGTGACGTTGGCGCGCTTGCGATCAGTTTGCGCGAGCTTCGCGACGTTGTGGTTGTCTGCAAAACATTATTGTAGGGCTCCGTGAGTTTTGGCAAAGGTGGATATTATTGCATCGTGTTAACAGAGTGTCGCAGTGCAGTGTGGTTTAGTGTTGTGCTGGATTTTAGCGGCGGGCATTGAAGCCCGCGTTGTCGGCGCGGATCGATACGTGGTCGTGGAATGGCGCAGCGGACATGAGCCAGGGGGGCTCTAGGAGGCCGTACTCCCGCGGGGGCCCTCGGTGGCACCCCCGGTACAAGGACTACTGGGATTACGAGCAGAACTATAGGTCAGTTCCATCTGCTACTTTATAATCTGTAGCAATTTTTTATATGTGCTCTGCCGATTTCACCGTTGCCTAAACTGTACGTGCAGGCTGGATTGCTTTCGACTTCCTAGAAACTTCAGTTGAGATTAGATCAGCTGGAATGTGAAACTTCAATTAATTGATTAGGTAGGTAGGTACCTACTGTCATTTTTAATTGCACATATAGAAAATTGATTTTAAGCAATTAAAATTCTAGCTACCTACTTTATAAAATAAATAATGTAAGGTTGCAAGGAGTAGATAACCTTTCTAGGGTTTCTCTAATGGCTAGGCTACTCCAGGAACCCATAAAGTTCCATCATGTCTGTTGGCATGACAGTCATAACTTCTAATGACTCTGACCCCTCTTTATTGGCCAACAATTTTTTTAAATTATATTTTCCAAGAGTAGGTCTGTAAGTGTCTGTGATATTATTCAGTATTCTGTCCACCGTTTTTAGTTCAGTATATGCTGCCACCATTTTAAACCTATAAATTTTATCCTGCTGAATTTAAAATTATTTTTGTTGGTTGTGAAATTTTCATATTCAAATCGCTTTTCATTTTAAGTGTTGCTCGATACTTACAATTGAGCATTTTTTTGCATTTTTAATCAACTTAAAAAAAGGAGGTTTCTCAATTCAACCGTATATATATTTATATTTTATATGTGTTCACGGATAACTTCGTTGTTTATGAACCGATTTTGATGATTCGATGATGATCGATTTTGAAGAATTTGCGACGAATCCTGAATGATGCAAAGGAGTGACAAGAAGGTGATTATTTGATGAGTGAAGTTGGAGGGCATGAGTAGAGCTAAGGAAACTGAAACTAATTTTTAAGTAAGAAGAAGAATTAGGATCATTTAGAATAGAAAATAGAGTTATTAGAATTCTGGATTTACGACGTTGTGGGATGGTCAGCCATTTAAGCTGAAGACAATAGGAATATATATGGTCGTATTTGCGTAAACCAAAAATAAAGCGTATTGAGTTATTGAGAAGACGATCCAATTTATTAAGAAGGTCCTTATTTAAATCGGGATAGCAAACATCAGCATAATCAGTAATTGGAAGAATAAGGGCTTGTGCGAGCGAAACTTTGGTTTTGTGAGGCAGGAAGTTCTTAAGCCTGAAGACAGAACGTAGCGCAGTGGTGACTTTCCGGTTTACTTCGATGACTTGAGAAGACTACCCACTTAAAGAAAATCTAAATTTAAATACCTGAGTCTTGTGTCTTTTAGAAACTGTAACTTGAAATAATTCGCATTTATGTCTTTTCTTACAATAAGTTAACAAGAATGAAATGTTTGTAACAAATAAGCTTAATATACCTGTTGTGTACTTACCTAAGTTACCTATAACCTACACTTAAATATAAAAATATGAATCACAGAAGTTGGTTCTCTGTTGTTTTCCTAGTATAAATACCCATTATTTAGAATTTACTCAAAGGTTCGATTACACACTAATAAACAGGTTTTTCCTAATTAAGCATTAATTTAGGGTCATTAAAATACCTGATTTATTTAGTTTTAGAATTTATAACAGTCAACATATTTTGACTTAGTAACAAATTTGCAGAATCATCATTACATCCAATAATGTTATTTTATAAATTATTCAAAGAAATGTGTAGCAGTTACAAAAGAAAATAAATTGAAGCACTACAAACCCAAAAGGAAAATGCTCAGGTTACATAGAATTTTATTAGTTTTTAGTGTAATTCCTACAGCCTTAGTAGTCCAACTACTGTCGTGAACCCAATGAAATTCATTAAAACTGAATGAATAGAATCTCTTTTAACCCCCAGGTGTTGCGGGTTTATAATTTTGAGACCACTCATTCCTGATTTCAAATAAAAAAAAACATTTAAATGACAGAAAATAGGGTACAAATAAATGTAATTGAAATAATATGTAGTGTTAATTCGGCTAACACACTTGTTTCGTAACGAGTACATATTATTTTAATTACATTTTTTTGTACCATGGATTTCCGCTAAATAACGCATCAGGCGTTATCATCCATCCATTCCATGGAGTTCCATTAATTAATTAGAAAATAGGGTGTTGTTTAAATTTTGTACCTACTTAAAGATTAAAAGATGTGATAACCGCCTCTGTGGTCTAGTGGCTAAGATCACCGGTTTAGACCCAGAGGTCCCGGGTTCGATTCCCAGCGGAGGGTACATGTTTGTGTACTCGGTTTGGTTGGTGGTAGGGCTTGTTTATCTGCCTGGCTAGCTACCACCATCGTATCTAAATATGTCGCCATAACATCAATGTTTATAGCATTGTTTTGTTCCGGCAGCTAGAGATAAGATAGCCAGTACCTCACTAGTTGAGGACCACAGGTGGAGTGCGCTGCCATCATTGGCGTTATCATCACTTAACATCAGGTGAGATCAAAGCACTGCCTACCTGTTAAATATTTAAAAAAAATAACATTGGTGTTAGTAAGAATATGACTCTAGGCACTGAGTAATGATTCATCCACTTGCAACACCATCCTGTTTGACTCACATCCAAACGACTCTCTTTTTGTACTATTTGCCGTCTAAACTGGTGTAGCTGGAGCTGGTTGGATTGAACCATTCAAGGATAAATAATAAACACAACACATACTCATACATAGTTACTTAGCTGGATGATGCTGTGGTTGATGCGCTCATTCTGCTCAGTAGTTGCGATTTCTGGGAGTTAAGCAACTTTCGCAAAAGTCAGCTTTTGATGGGTGGCTATAAATGTATTATTTCGGTGTTTAGGGGAGGTACGTTAAGCCTTCGGTCTCAGCTGCATTAGCAGTTGGTTTTTACCCTGTTCTCCCTGTGGTGTTTCCATCCTCAGGGTAGGCTGGTGCCGCAGCAGTGGAGACTATAAATGAGTTAGTGATAAGTAACATAGAATCTAACTATACTTTAGTTATCAGTTCACCGTCATTAACACCCGATCATAATATTTTTACAAATACTAAAGATCAGTTAAGAAGTAGGCAAGCTATTTATAAAATGTTTTTGTTTTGTTTATATAATTTTAACGCAAATTTTGTTGACGGTAGTTGTTGACATTGAAAGTAAAAAAGTAAATAGTGTTGAATAATTTCGGCGGGCTGGTTAGAACCACGATAGCTCAATTGGAAGAGCACCTGACCCGGTGTGTCGGAAGGGTGCAGGTTCAAATCCTGCTTGTGGAAATTTTTTCAACATTTGTGTTTTTGTAATTTATATTATGTCGCTTTAGTATAATCTGTGTCGTCGGTATGCAATTCTGGTCTGTACTCATAATTGAGGAGACAAATGTTTAATTGATGATTCAACCAATAATGTCCTGATGCTAGGACTTCTCAAATGAACTATAACACTTGTCTTGACTGTGCTTTAGCTCACTACAATGGGTTTAAAATGACTGCCAAATTATTTTTTGAAATGTTCTAGAATTGCCACTTCATCACCTTCTTCTTTGCCCTGGCTATGTTCCCAATTCATTTGGGGTCAGCCCTCCTAGTAATTCGGCGCCACATCTCACGGTGGTGGGTTTGCTCAGCTGTTGTATTCATTAACTTCATGTCCCTCTTTATGGTTTGAATCCAGGTTTTTGGGGGTAATAGAATAGAAATTGGTTGCTAATACTGTGTATGGTGGGTAGATCATATATTATACCCAATTTACGCATTACAAGCATTCATGAGCAGTTCTAGATATCATTTGAAATAGGTGACGTTCCATGAACTATGGTATTCAATATACTGTCAAATTCATAAACACCTCAGTCTTCTATCAGCACAGTATGCAAGTATTTCTATAAATGATGCTCTACATGTAAACTAAAAGCTTCCACCGTAACATGCAAGCGTGCAAACTCTTTGCAGCATCCTAAAATATGCCGTGGGTTAGGCCCTTTTGTAAGCGACCTTCGGCGAGCGGGTCGGGCGCTGCGCGGGCGCAGGTAGCCGCCGGGGTTCAACGGCCCGCCCTAAATATACACGCGGATGCCCGTGGGCTTTTTTTTACAGTTGGCAGCGCCGCTTCTCGCGAGGATCGTACGAGAGTTCAAGGCGATACTGATCATTGGATATTATCGAATCAAATCGTGTTAGTAATTTGCCTGGACCAAGTAAGTACATTATCCTTCCAATTGGCGGACCCTATCCGTGCTCTAGTGAACATTTATTATCGTGACAACATAAAAGATTTGCAAGTTACTGTTAGTTCTCAAGAATCCTTGAAATACCTTTCTTGAGGTTGTACACCACAGTGCGTAATGATCATCTATAATGGTCCAACTGTAGGGATAAGACCTTTTCATGTAAACAATAGCACATAGGGAAATTGGGTCCTACCTATATGTTTAATGATACCATATTCATTTAGAGACCCTTTACATACGTTTATTTATATATATTATATTCTCTCCTAATTGCCTATCTCAGGTAGGGTCTATGACGATCGCATTGATCAGGCCCAACTGTTCATCTGTCATAACATGGTTCAGTTGTTTTAACAAAGTACTGAATTACTCAGTTACTTTAGTAGTGACTACCTGTTTCCTCTGATTGCTCACAGTTGTAGTACAATAACAAATGCTAGTTGCACCTTATATACAAGCTGTTGTAGGCGTTGTTATCTGTCCTTTAAATGCGTGCAGTTTATTATCCCCGATGTCAACCACCCCTCGCGAGCCAATGACCGACGCAGCCTTTTTCTATGCCGCTTTGAGCAGGTGACATCCATAGCCAGTACTATACTATATACTATAGTGTTATATATTACGCAAGCCTCTCTAGGCGGCACCATCTGGCGCGCCCGGGATTCGAACTGCCACCTGGCGCACAGGTGCTCAACCTTCCGGACAAAAAAGGGCTTTCTTACAAGCTTTTGTTGTACGTCCTTAGCTTGGGAACGGTTTGCGCGGGGTCGTCAACGTTTTATTGTGTTGATTTGTGTTTATTAATAATTGTGGATTGTGCGGTCAATGCCCTCATAAAAATAAATACTAGACAACATCACATACATTGTTCTGATTCCAAGTAAGTAGCTAAAGCACTCGTGTTATGTAAAATTAGTTTTCGATATTGACCCGACCGGGAATCGAACTCGGGCCCTACGGAGTTCGTCATATTTTGCCGTTTGCGATGTACAGTAGTAAATTCAAAACTAACATATTTCGCCATGGCTGCTTCCAGGCGTTTGCGTTTCCCATCGGCTTCTAACCATGCCCAAGAATGCCAAGAAGTACGGACGCCTGCGGTGCACATCAAGAGCGAGAGCGATAGAGTTAGGCGGTCGGGGGGCAGGTCTAGCAGGGGTCGTAGTCCGTTTGACTATACAGTTGCGCGGGCTGGCTTGTGGTTGTCGCTTCCGTTCATGTGTCAGTGCGCAGGGTGATGGTACAAAACAAAGAGACTGCAATAGGTGAGCTTTAAACAAACGCGCTGAAGCAGCGCGCATATACAACCTCTCACGGACACTGAACCTGCCAACAGATGCGCGCGGGCTGTTCGGGAAATAAACGATTTCATTATTATTATCTTTATTTATTTTTTCTCATATAAATTTACATTTTTAAATATTTTCTAAAAACAAAATAAATAAAACATTTAAAAATATTAAAAAAAAATAGGGGTCCGCCGGCATCGGGACCAGGGTCCAAGCTACCGGTGGTCAGGGCTCCAGAGACAGGAACATCCTCACAATGCGTGCCGTATCTAGGAGAACTGCGTTCTGAATCAGGCCTTTATTAATATTATTATACGCGTCCGTGCCAGAAGTCTGTGTGTGCGTTGCTCGATCGCGTTTGTACGAAGCGTACTTTCTTCAGTCTCCTTATACATTGTGGCGATGCGCTCCGGCATTTGAAGGGATTCCACCCTCGTAAGGGTAAACGGTCGCGCTGGCTAGCAGCGGTCAATGCGAGCTCGTGGACGTGCATGTACTCTATGTTTAAATAAAGCATACTTATGTCGCCTGGAATTAGACCGTAATCCACAAAATATACATTGTAATGTACACGTATTGTACACATAATTATGTTAACTATGCCAAATGTTAAAACCCGTGCGCGCGCGCAAGCTTACAAACGTGAACTAAGCTTTTTCTTCATATATTAATATTGAAGAAGATACAGGACTTACAACACTGTATGAATATTATGGGATATTGAACGAACCGACACTAGAGCGCTGAAATGGAAGCAGCCCCCCGACCGCCTAACTCGATCGCTTTGAAGGCGAGGCGAGGAGGAGGCGTCATCTTGTCATTTCGAAATCAATATGAAAGCAATATCGATAGCTATAGGCTATAGCTTCCGAAAGCGATCGAGTTAGACGGTCGGGGGCAGGCCTTTAGCAAGCACGTAACGTTAGCAAGATATTGGACGTGATATTCCGATATACCATCAGGACACGCTTGTCTATTACACTAGATAGTCACACGTATATATATATATATATATATATACACATAATATACTTATAGTACACGGCTTAAAACCGTCCAACTGCTGGAGTAGCTGGCCATATAAGCCTTTACGTGTGTCCCGTTTGTATTCCTTTCCTATCAATTTGATAGCAATGCATTTTAACACGGTTCGAAAATATATATTTATTATACCTACATATCCGATATTATCAAAAATTTTATATATATCCATTTTGTATGACAGCCAAATTATTATGTTATTGTATTAAATTGTATTATATAAACATAATAAATAATTTAAAACTAGCGGCGTAACTGTTAGGTAATTTGTGTTAGCCGCCCGCCCCGGCTTCGCACGGGTGTGGACCGCTAATGCAGCATTCTAATGGTGAAATCATTTTTAAATCGGTCCAGTAGTTTTTGAGTTTATTCGTTACAAACAAGTTCCTCTTTATAATATTTATTAGTATGTAAAAAATAAAATGTTTTTATTGTTTCATTTATTTAGGTATTTAAAATCAGAAAAATCAACTCAAAAGATAAATTATAAATTGTAATCCGCCAAGGGCTTCATTATTTTTCTTAAGTAGAAATACCTACACTTATAGGTAGCAATGCAAGAGACACGCCGTCTACATTTGGGAAGTAGAAATACAGATATATAATTGTATAAGCAACGCTTCACACTTATTAATTTATTGCATTGCAGATGTAAACAAATACAAAAATACTATAGATATAGATCTTCGCTTTGCCCTAACATAGGTTTAAAGATCTTTATTCTCATACGAAATTACATTTCACTTTAATATATAAATTACAGTATACAAATTGTCGCTCTGTGGTACTCGTTGCGATATGCAGTTTAAGTTTATTTTTAAACTTGTTTATAGTCTCACAAGTTTTCACTTCATCTGGTAACCTATTAAACAGCTGTGCTCCCTCAAACAGAATTGTCTTTTTCCCATATTTAGTCCTAGGTGTAATTAATTTGAGTTTGTTTTTGTGTCGGAGATTATGCTAACATAAATTAGTATTTATATACTAGAACGTGTTAGTGCTTGGTGTTCGTCTCGCTTGCTGATGATGGCAGCTGGCCATGATGCCGTGGAGAATGAATCCTTTGGTCAGGAATCTTTAATACTGAGGATCGAACTATTTGACTTCTGTCGGAATATTACAATGATAGTAATTATTAAAAAAATGTAATTTAGATAATATGTAGTGTTAATTCCGCTAACTCACTCGTTTATCTAGCTTGGATGCAGCACGCGTGCACCGCCTCCCGCCCGCAAAAAGTATGCTCATGTAGGAGAAACAATGGGTGCAAGCGAACGTGCACACCGACACCGATACCCGACACGTGTTTCGCCCCTCCACGCGGCATCCTCGGGAGCTGTTGACTGGCCGAGAGCTGCGCACCGACTGTTGCGGCTACGCAGCTTACGGCAGCGCAGATAGTTATTATTATTAAACAAAAATTAAATAAAATGAACAATAATTTAGTTTTCATCTTAAAACACTATTGTTTTTGATTAGTGTTGCGTGTAGCTCAAGCCGCAAGCCTTATAAAAATTAACTTTAGTACGGAAGTTTCTTGATAATTTCAGAATAAAGTCACACAAAGGAGCTGTAGAAACAATTTCAACTTAGGTCATAATAAGTTATTTTCTTAGAATGAAGCCTATAAGGGCAACAGTTGAATGTATTTGTTTCAAAGAAATACAACAAAAGAAAAAACAACTTCGCAAAAGCTGGCGACGCAATTGTTTTACATTTCACAATGTTTTCTTTGTTTATTTTTTAAATGTATACATAACTAGCTTTTGCTCGCGGCTTTGCTCACGTGGACTACACGACTTGTGTTTATTCATAGTAAAAGCCAAACTTCTTAAAGGTAAATATTATAAGGGTTTAGGTAAAAAGTGTCTTACACATAACAACGTAATAATGATCACTCTGTATAAATAATTTTGGTCCGTTCTGAAACCTCCTGTACAAATTGTCATCCCCTACTTAAGGGATCATTTTCCAAAAATCCTGAAACACTTTACAATTTCTTACCAGGCCAATTACCGAAATTTAAGGAGTGACAGATTTCCATACAACTTCCCACCCTTATTTCACCTCTCTAGGGGAGGTTTTTCGAAAAATACTTAAAACACGTCATTCTTTATTTTTATTGAAAAATCTAATCTCAATAAAATCTTTTTCCCTTTTTTACTCCTTCAAAAGAAAATAAACAAAATTCCTGAGACATGTTATTTTCAAGAAGCCAAATACCAATTTTCATGTATTTTACCTACTTCAAAACTGACGCACTTTCATACAAACTTTCACCCCCTATTTGACCCCCTTAGTTACGTTACTCAATTTACATATAGGCCAAATTTCATCTAATTAAAAGACGGTTTTAATGACGGTAGTTGTCGATATTGAATGTGCGCCAGCCCTTGGCTTTCGAAGTAAAAAAGTAAATAGTGTTGAATAATTTCGGCGGGCTGGTTAGAACCACGATAGCTCAATTGGAAGAGCACCTGACCCGGTATGTAAGAAGGGTGCAGGTTCAAATCGTGCTCGTGGAATTTTTTTCAACATTGTGTTTTTGTAATTTGTTTCGCAACAAAAATTTAGTTATATAGTTATACTTTGGGATCTTTAATAAATTTTTATTAGTGCGTCCGAGGTTTCATAGTCTGTTAAACCATCACAGTATATAGGCGCAAGGGCGGCTAGTTTTAATAAAAAACTATATATTTTGTAACCCTATTTACCGTTACAGTCGGTTACAATTCATTTATAAATAGGCTACAAAGACACTACAACTCACTGCTGAAGAGGACTGCTGATGTCGATATTTTGTCTTGTTAGCGCTCAAAGGCTTAAGAGAGCTATACTTGATTCGTTCAAGTTGTAGCTCCGGTGCACCTAATTCTGATATTTTATATTATATTTAATTAGTTATAGTCTTAGTTGTAGTTTATAGTCTTGCTCACGTTTGCTTGTCGTGGCAGCCTGTAAGTGAATCTGCACTTATCCTAAATATAGTACATAAGATTAAACAATGTAAATAGTGTAAGATTTGTTTAAATACAATCGACAAGCGATAGGTTGACAAGTACACCAGCGACGGCAATAACCGGCAACACTTCCTAGTGTCCAAAAACACAAGGAAACGATTCCCGTATTCGTAAGAGTTTTTACGACGCATTTCTGGTGTGACGGCCGAAAGGTTATCCGTTGGTCAACGGCTGGTCGTGTGCTGATCACATCGGCAAGCGGTTTGTGTACAGCTAACGCTAGACTATATGCGGCAAGAGTCGTTGACGCGAACGGGCTCGTAACTAGACTGCGTGGAAACCATACAGGGCCCGCACTTAACCCCGATATAGCCGGGTGCGGGCGCCATCTTGGCAGGCGATCTTCATTTGTTTAAGGCAAAGCGCGCGGCCTATCCCGGCGGCGGGTCAATTTCCAGCTCGGGCAAAATGTGTTTCGAATATTGTTCGATGCATAGCCCGGGTTTGTGATCACCAACCCGCATTTGGTGATGGCAAGCGTGGTGATTATGCCATTACCTGTTAATTGTAGTGATGACTTAATTACAATTATGGAGGCCTTTGCCCAGCAGTGGGACAGTTATAGGCTATCTACTTGGCAAATGATTGCAAAAGCTAAGCTAAGAGTGACAGATGTAATACACTCTTCATGCTTCAGAAGAGTCCTATTGAGTCGTTGGTAAGTAGTGTACCTTTATTTCAGTAATAATTAACACTCAGTGCTGATAGGGAATTTCATTTCTTGGTGGTGGTGAGTTGCAATTTTGCCAAACCCATTCTCGTATTCGTTAACGAGATCTAATAATGGTGTAAATAAAAGGGAAGATATATTTTCACTCGCGCCGTCGCTCTTTCCGTCAAGTTCACACACTGGACACAGTAGTGAGTGTAGTTAGCGCGGCGAGCGGCTTATTTATTAATTAATCGCGTTTGTAAAAGACATATCGATAAGTGCGGAGCGACGAACTGCGCTGGGGCGCAAGATAAGGAGAATGCAGAAGGCAAGTTACAATATACAAACGCGCTCGAGCAACGCGACGCACGCATAGACAACCTCTCGCGGGCACGGAACATCGCTACAGCTGCTCTCGGCAGGCTTATAACCGAAAATAGCAACCAGTTGCTACTTGCACAATGGCAACGCGACTGCTACTAGTTGTGATTGCCACAATCGGTCGGTTTATTGTATAGCGCCGTCACGCACTTTTAGTTCGTCAATCGCTCGCTCGTGGCGCTATCGCAGCGTTCTACTGCCACGTGAGTATATACCAACAGAGTGAAAGCGCGCAAAATTTACACTTTGGTAGGGTTGTCACATAAATGAAACAAAATATTTTATTTTATTTTTATAGACTTATAAATTACTTAGGGCCTGTTTCACGATCTACAAGTAAGTTCCCGTTAGCGTTTACTTGACAGATATTCCATACAAAACTGTCACTTTATCTGCCACATATCTCCTAATCAGACATTGTGAAACAGGCCCTTACTCTAAATATTATCTTGTTTTTTTATTTTTCAGATTAAGATAAATTTCTAATCTGGCAAAGTCTTTTTAAAATACTGAATTGGAAAACAAAACAGTCACATGGCAGATCAAATGTACAGTCGGTATACACGTTCTTAGGTTAGAGTAGGTAATTTTTTATACCTAAACATGACTTTTGTTAGAGAGTGAGTCTTCTGTGTACAGTTATTCTGTGCTTCTGGGTCTCTTTATTTAGCGGCTGGGGTCGCGGCCGGCCGGGCGCTCGGCGACAGTGCGCAGGGCTGCCACTCGCCCGCCGCCCGCCGCCGGCCGTCCGAAACCTATTCCAACCCCTCGGGAGAGTCTAGTAGGGCGCAGGGACACGCACTAACTAGTGCGTGATGACGTTCCCTCTAGAAAACCTCCGACGGTGCTTCGTTTCACACTGCCTGAGAAGCCCTTTAAGTGTGTTCGTTATTTTACCTGACGAATATTTTGATTCACGCGTCTGGTAAAGTGGTAATCCTACGCCACATGCTCTGAAATTTATAAACATGAGCCAGTATTAAGCGTGTCCGTTGGTCCCGGCTGCATTAGCAGTCGTTGACAACCACCTCACCGCACTGGGCCCGCGTGGCGGCGTACGGCCCATTCTCCCTGTGGTGTTTTCATCCACAGGGAAGGCTCGTGCTCCAGCAGTGGGACATAAGGTTAGCTAGAGAGAGAGTCCAAAGTACCACTAGGCTATCGTAACCCACAAGGAGGCATGCCTGGAGAAAGTTATACTTGGGGTGAGGCCGTGAGGTGGGTTAAGTACCAGGCTAGTATGAGTTATAAGGAGTTACGCACTGGGACCGCGTGGTGGTTGACGGCCCGTTCTCTCGGTGGTGTTTGTTACCATCCATAGGGAAGGCTCGTGCCCCAGCAGTGGGGAGCTCTTAATCGAGTCGAGTCTTTAGCCACTCTACCACCAAATCATTTTCATAATAAAAGTTAACTAACAAATTGGTGCGCTAACCGAACCCTTACGTATGGTGCGTTGCAATTGCAACTTTGCAACGTAACGCGTAACGCTCGTTACGTCGCCCACAGTACCGCAATTACGCACGCCGCGGTCGCAACGCGAAAAGAGAAATCTTTTGTGCTGGCAATGCGTCAACGGGGAAAGGGACGTGCGGGGTTGCCAGTTGCGACAGACGCTGCGCCGACAACCGCCCAACACGAAAATTCAAAATGGCGTATTTATTAGAGTAATTACTAACGAGATTCTTACCACGTTTACTACTTTTTAAGGAGTATCCAATACTTCGGCACAGTTGCATGCGCCACGATCACATGATAAACATTGCAAGAATTCCTCTAATGCAAGTGATCATGATAGTTTTAATAGTTATATGGTGTATTAAGCTCTTGGCCTTCATCACACTTGATGTTAAATGATGGTGATGGTGAGGCTGAAGGTGGAAGCGCACTTCACCCGGAATACTCAACTACTGAGGCACTGGCTCTGTTGTCCCTAACTGTCGGAACACTACAATGCTACTTGCATTGATTATATGGCGGCAGTAGGTCGACTAAGAACAAACCCTACAAACATCGGGCACAAATCTGCTGGAAATTGAACCCGGGACCTCAGCGTTCTTCTAAAAAGACGTGAAGAGGCACCTTGTGGGCCGGCAGGGTGCGGGTGACTGATGTTGCGTCGCTTTCACGCTGCACCAGTTATCTTCGCGTCTGGACCCATTTCCAATTAACATCACCGACAATGACTAGACAATTTAATCCGCTTAACCTGATGTTAAGCAAGACACTCCACAGCTAGTGGAGCTAGGGCTGCGCCTCACTGGGCGTCCTCGCCGCCGCCGTCGCCGCCGACCCGCAAGTTGCGACTGCACCTCGTTAAAAAAGTCCCATGTTGTTAAGATACGGTAAGGCCTCTTCCTCACCGGATCGGTACGTTTTCGTTTCGGTACCGCGTCTGCACCGAAACTGTACAGATTTTCTGCTGAAAAACATTCCTGACAGGCTCTGGATGTTGTCGGCACCGTATATTATTTATTCTCTGTACAGATTCTGTGCAGAGGTGCGCGTATGCGCTCGGTGGAAACGAGTCTGTCTAAAAACTCTAATTTGATTACATGCGTGCGGAAGCGGTACCGAAACGAAAACCCAAGAGGCCTAACGCTGGAAATTTCGCCATAGGCATTCGGAAAACACACAAAACAAACACATGTTGCAGGAAGGCTAAACTCTATCTATATACGAGTAAAGTGGTTAAGTTTGTGATTTAGTTTGTTTGGTGAGGGTAATCTCTGAAACTACTGGTCCAATTCCAAAAGTTCTTTGACTGATAGAATGATACATCCCTTGCGGAACATTCCAAATTTTTGTATAGTCTTCAAATCCACGCGGACGAAATAGAGTATAGTGCTACTCGTTTATAAATACGTAAATGGTATACAACGGTCAACGAGGCCTTTTACGATAACCGTGGATAGTGAATGCACAGGCTGCGAGAAGGTATTGGATCCTTAACAGATTCTAGTTCCTCGAAGGCCTGAGCGGGCGGCCAACGGGGGCGCGGGCGGCGCGCGGGGCGGAGACGGTCGCGCCTTTTTATTTCGGCAGGTAGGAAACGAACGCCCGAGCTTTTTTGTGTATCTGTCCCGGCCATAGACATCAAAAATAGCTAGAATAACTTTTTTTTTTCTAATAAATATCTGCCTATAACCCAAGTTTAGACAATTTTAATAGTGTTATCAATAGTAAACCTACTTAACTACTTTAGCCACTAATTTATTTATAACGGTACACTGATAGGTTAAACTCGCTACAAAAGGACGCAAACATATTTTTCTAAGTGAATTGACAATTTATTGCTACTATGTTAAAACTTTTTACTTATTTACTAGTTCGAATATGAATAACTATTAAAAATGGCAAGCTCCCGCGCATCTAATAGACATACCTACCGGCAGCTGCGCACAGAGTAATCTAGAATAATATAGTTATATATAATGCAAACTGATAACGCACATAAAATTACATAGATACTGTTACAGCATGTCATCACATATATATATAATATATATTCAAAACTGAGTCATTTGGGTTAGTTACAATAATTATTACCTTAGCCACTATGTAAGTTAACTGTACAACGTGGTCGAGAACTACTACGGAAATATTGACAAAAACAACGAGGTTGTCATATGGGCGTTAACTAGCTCTTTTCATGTAGGTACTGTATGTAAATTTATTTAATCAAGACGTCTATTTTGATAAGTTTGTAAGTCTTTGGTCTTTACTTTTAATCGTCGCGCGAGTTTAAGCTCTACGCCGTTCGCAACAACGGCGAGGTTCCAATGAGCGGTTGCTCGTTACCCACGCCGCTCCAAGATACCACGCAAAGAAACCAAAATTGATCTGTGGAATGTTGGAGTTGAACGCGCCGTTTGTCTCCGCGGCCAAGGGGCTGCTGCCTCTCGATAGCAAAAAAATAAAAAAAACATTTATTCAGTTTAGGCACTTAATAAGGACACTTACAGAAGGTATGCCTCACACAAACGCGCCCGAGCAACGCACTCGGACTACTCTCACGGACACGGCATCTCGCAATAGCTGTGCGTACGGACTGTTCCGCGTTTTTAGTTTTTATTTGATGGCTTCGTGCGATTAGCACATTTAGCCAGTGTGAAAGTAATTTTTCTTACAAGCAATACATAAATAAACAATATTTCCTTCCTGTATGATGATGATGAATGACAATAGATAAAAATGGGAAGTGACAAATGATATACCACCCAACCCCTCGAGTATCTCAGTAAAGATGTGGGGCTTTACTAAATCACGCGGGCTTCTTGAGAGAGTTTAACACAAATTTTAGAAAATAAAACAAAACCGCAGACATGACTCTTCACTTTCCCGCCAAGAAGTCACCTCTGATCTCCTTATTTTGTGTTTTAGGCTACCTTTATTAGTGCTCACCTACACTAAAAGAAAGCCTGGAACAAAATTTCAAGTTTCTAAACCTAGTAGTTTGGACAGTGTGTTGATATGTCAGTCGGGCTTAAGTCAGGGTTTCCTTTTCTTATAGTATTTAGATAAGTAGGCAAATTACTCCGAACCACCTGATATTAATCGGATGCGAAGACAGCTTATTGATTGGAGGATTGTGCCTCATCAGCCGGTCTCATCTTACCGGTTTCAAATACTTTTTTTATATTAGCCTATTTTGTGTCCCACTGCTGGCCAAAGGCCTCGCCTCTGCGGCTCCACTCTTCTCTATCATCGGCCACCTCATACCACGCCGGCATAAAAGTGCTCAAATCGTCCCATCTCCGCTTTAGCCTGCCTTCGTCTCCGGTGTCCATCGCATGGAACCCAGTCAGTGGCGATCTTCGAATACTAGATCCAGGAAAATTACAGAGCTTAGGTATAGGTATAAGAACCGAAGCTGGGTTGCTGTGGCTGCTTTCCATCGGGTGGGCCGTACACTCGTTTGCCAACTCAATATTTTTTCGCAATCCAGTTTCTCCGTTCCAAATCGTTCCCTGTAGCAACAGCGCGGGCTGGGGGGGGGGGGGGGGGGAGAGGTCGTTTTGCTCCAAACACTTATAGGAACCGTTACAGCCCCAGTTACCGGTTCAGAGCAGGACATGCTTTCGAAAGCCACCTCTCTTCGAGCGAATGGTTTTTTGAGCTCGTTTACTCAAAAAACCATTCGTTCCTTTTTTTGACTACCTTTCCAATTTAATAGTTATCCAACGCTCATAATTATTTTGCAAGATTGATATCATTTAACACGTAGGTACGAGAAATACAGACAATCAAGATTTTAAACTTTTTTTTATTTCACTTTAAAAACAATCTATGGAAACAAATTGCAGTACCATTATTGAGAATACATAAATCTTGCAAGAACTTTAAGATGTCCTTCTTGCGACATGCACGTAGGCGAGTCAACAGAGATACGACGTTAAAGTCATAGTGATAAAGTCGAAAATGAACCCACACGCGGAGTTCAAGCGAGGCGGATCAAGTTATCGTGGTTTTCGTAAAACTCTCTACACGCATCCACCGTTACTTGGTCCGAGTTGTTAACTCTAGAGAATAAGCACGCAACCGCAACAGTGTTGCGCTGATTTTGAACCTTACTGCTTAAAGAATAAGTCGGCATCGTGTTCTGGTCGCGGTACGTAGACGGAAGCGGTCGGCCGCCGCAAGGTCGGCGCGTGATTATTTTTTACATTAATATTCTCGATATTTATATATAAACATTACATATTATAATATATGTATAAATGTAATTGTGCTCCACGTTTCTGAAATATCGTAAATCAATTGCTACAACTTTTGAATTTCAGTCGTAAACAATGAGATGTGAAAGTAAAACGCTTGTTTAATGAACACTTGACACAGAAATCTTTATTCAAAATCACTTTAGGAGTGTTTCACACAGGTCGGTTTTGGTCGCAGACATTTGGAGTTCTCCCATGTTGTGATGTGACCACGGACCTTGCAAAGGGTCGTGGATTCGGGATCAAAGAAACGCGCGTACAACATTACTAGCTGCCGTACTCAGAGACGTCAATTAAGTTTAATGACAATAGAATGTCTTTCCTTCTCTATTTAGCACTATACATAAGAACCGATCCGATCCGAACCCTTCGGAGAATCTAGTAGGGCACGGGGACGCGCACTAGTGCGCGATGCCGTTCCCTCTAGATAACCTCTGAAGGTGATTCGTTTCACACGGCTTGAGGGACCCTTTACGTTCCTCGCCGCCCCCAAACAAGCCCGGTGAAGCTGAAAATGCCGCAGCGGCAATCAGCAATCTCTCTCAAAAAAAAAAATATACATAAGAAAGTGACAACAGGAGACTTAATTGTCACTAAACCTTAATTGACGTCTCTGAGTAAGGCAGTTAGTCTTTAATTTCAATGTTCGCGTAAAGTATAGGAAGCAATAAAAATCATTCTCATAACCACATTGGGAGTCCCGTAATCTCAGATATACTGTGATTGGGAAGAGACCAACCCTTGGAAATTCAAGTCAAATCCCTATGTCACCGTCGAAGATGACATCAGCGTCAGATGTGGTGTAACCCGGTTTGTTACCGGCTATTAATCGGTAGGTACATAGTTACCAATTAACATTCATCAGTGTAGCCATAAACGCGAATGCGTCCGCAGCCGCCGCCGGCAACTAAAAACTTGCAGAAAAACCTTTACCTCATGTTGGGGTGTTTAAATAAGCTCAGATTATTGAAATGATCAATTTTATACGGTTCTACTCGTGTTCATCACACTAATATTATAAACGCGACAGTTTGTGTGTATATTTGTTGCTTCGCCACGCTGCAACGGATGGATGGATTTGGATGGAATTCGGCATACAGATAGTTTATAACCTGGATTAACACATAGAATAGTTTTTATCCCGATATTCCCGCGGGAATGAAACTCATACCTTTTCTCTGTATTAGGTTTCACAATTTACTACTTAGGTCTTGGATTTGATGTTGGGACTAACCTAATTGGTAGTTATTTATACTTTTTTTATTAAAATTGTGTCAGACTTTTTCTTTTTGACATTTGTTTTCCAATACAAAATGATTTGGAACTTCTTGGCGGGAAAGTGAAGAGTCATGTCTGCGGTTTTGTTTTATTTTCTAAAATTTGTGTTATGTCGAATATTAATGTGAAATAATGGTGGATTATTAACCGTTAAGTGTTCGTGAGTGTGCATGAGTGTTGGCAAATGAAACAAAACAGTGCAACTATACATTTCAAATTCTCTCAAGAAGTCCGCCCGAGGAATTAGTAAAGCCCCACATCTTTACTGAGATACTCGAGGGGTCGGGGGGTAATATCATTTTTCACTTCCCATTTCTATTATCGCATTCATATCATTCATCATCATCAATATTGTTTATTTATGTATTACAATGAAATTAAAAACTAATGACATGGCAGCATGGCCTTAGACGGTTCCTCAAGGAACGAACTAAACTTAAAAAAAAACCAAAATGATTTGTTTGTGTCTTGGAAACTGTCAAAGCGGTACGAAGTCCGCCGGGGCCGGGTCAGCTGTTACATTACATACATATTATTGTATTACTTACGGGTAAGCACTTGGCCTTCGTCTCGCATGATGTTAAATGATGATAAGGCTGAAGGTGGAAGTGCACTTTATCAAAAATCTTCAACTACCGACGAAACATATTACTTTATCCTGACCTTTCCAAGGTCTGTGGTCAGCCTCCCTGCTTTTAAACTTAAAGAAACAATATAAATTAAACACGGTCTAAATAATCTAAACAGTTACCCTCTTACTACAAAACAGTGTTTAAAGTTAGACAATGGCTTAATACGTGTTTAAAATATGGTGTCTGGCTCTTGTCTAAAAGTATTAGCTAAACAGTGACAGCGTCTGTTTAACTTTTGAGCATTGTCTAACTTTAGTTACCGTTTTGTGGTAAAGCCGTTTTAGTCTAGATTATAGGAGCTGGTTAAGTTGACAGACCTATATTCTTACGGGTAAGCACTTGGCCTCATCTCACCTGACCTGATGTTAAGTATTGGTGGCCGATAGTGGAAGCGCACTTCACCCGGAATCCTCGACTACTGAGGCGCTGGCTATCGTATCCCTAGCTGCCGGAACACAACAAAATGCTAGCTAGCTAGGCGTATGAATACGCTACCACCAAACGAACCGAGTACAAAAACCGGACTGGGTATATTGAACTCTGTCTGGCCCGTTTTTACCTACGTTCCATAGGTTTTTGGGAACACCATATGCAATGTTAGGTTTTTCCTCCCAGCTAGTAGCATGCCCCCATCTCCGTGATGTGTGCGGTGTGCGCTGGCTCGACATGCGCCGGCGGCGGCGGCGCGGCGATAAGGCTGCGTGGCTTCCGCGCGCAACAATGCATAGCCTTGTAACAGTTGCACCGGCCCTTTGTGGGCCAGTCGCCGATAACTGACACGTAGCCCCATTAGCTCGCGCCTTTGCAATATCACCGGTCGTAATGAGGTTGCTGGTAGGCCCAGGCCTCCTGGCGACTGGCGACCACCCTAATATCTGTTGATGTTGCCAGTATTACCTACTGTGTTCCAGATATAGTGGAATTTCAGGGCATAAGAGCTGATGTTTCAGTTTCGACAGCGCGCGCGTTGTACCGTTGCTTGGCGTTCATAGGCTGCAATTGCTGCTTCTCATCAAGTCGTTTTATAGGTATTTAAAAAACAAATATAAAGGAGACCGTAAACGAAGAATATATTCGATTATATCTTGATCTGGTTACGGTTTAACTTTCATAAAAAATATTGTTTGTTTTAACAAAGTCTTGTTCGTACGCTGACTTTTTCACGAAGACACCAAAAGCGCCCGTTGCCCTTACATTCACAAATTTTATGCAAAAATATGTAAGGCTCAGCTCAACCTCAAAACTATAGAGAAATTTTGTTTTACAAGTTAGTTCATCCACGTTTTGTCGACTGCTCAACAAGTAAATAGATTGGAGTGTCGTAAGCTGCTGACCTGAACATTGGACAGATAATGACGTATCAGCCGCGGCATGGGGCGGTGTGTGTCAAGGTTGCGAGACCACGAGCGCCGGCGGCGGCGGCGGCGTGACCTCCGCGGCCCGTTTGTAACCGCCTTCCTAAAAAGTAGGTTCGCAATAAGCCTGTTTAAATAGAGACTTAAAGATCGGAAAAGTTGGAACGACATGGGGGAGGCCTTGGCCGGTCGGTATAGGTTACTGATTCAATGTTTGAGCACATTCGACATTTGTGCACTAATTTTGATGATTCTTTTTGGTTTGAAAGAGCTTCTCGTAAGGTAGTTGTAACCAATGTCAGTTTTAAATTATCAGCTCTTATTAAAGAAAGAACTATGGCAAAACCACCTCACAATTACTTTTTAGGGAAAAGATCGGGATCAAATTGACCCCTTGACCTTCCGCAATCCGGGTAACGTAGCTATCGTTTTTTCCAACAGCTATTTTCAGTTCGCACATACCACTATTTTCAGAACCAATTCTTAAGACTTAACACTGTTTTCTTCTCAACTTTCTATTCTTTGCAATAAGAGTCTTGTAAATCTTGAAAGTTACGCTCTTGTCAGTGTAGCATTTTCCATTCCTCTCCATCGTGAGTATCTCCGAGCTTATTCCAAAAGACATGACGTTCGCCGTCTCTTTAATTTGTTCCATAAGCTCCTACAGGTCTTCCCCTTACTCCATTTCTTTGTTGAATATTTCGGTATAGGCAGCAGATTAGGCATGTTTGAAAATGTTTGAAGATTTTAGCAAGATTAATAAAAAATTAGCAAAAGTTTAGCAAATTCCACGTTTACAAGTTAACATGCTTTCACAGCAAATTTTTACCATTTTCAATTAATATATTATTTAATTTTATAATAAACTTTTCAAAATTGTTGAAGCAGATTTTTTCCGACCAGTAACATGATCAACATTTGTAATCTGGTCTATAGCTTAGCTCAAAAATTCAAAATCATTTAATCAGTTTAGGCTACAAATAGCTCTTATGAACGTCATTATGCCATCGGTTCGTAAGTCTGGGCGGGAGATCTTGTACTGAGAAAAACCGGCAAGAAACTCAGCAAGTGTCCAGCTCTTTTCTCCCTTACAGCGTCAAAAATATTGGAAAATGTCCTGTCATAAAAGGACACTTTCCATCACAAATAAAACACAAAATATAAAGGACAATCACAACATGTAAAAAAAACACAAAGAAGAAAAAAAAATTGATTAAATATTTAAGTTTGCAAAAACATCATTTACCAGTTTAATTTTTTTTACAATGTCATACAGTACTAGTAAAAGTCAAAACCTGTCGAAGAAGAAAAAACAAAGTTAAACTATAGTTATTAATAATAAAAATAAGACAAGTATGCAAGAGCAGACCAGCCTCCACAGGCGGCACCCGTTCACGAGTATGACATGTGAATCAGCCATCGCTTCGCTCAACCATATTTTAGGGAATGTAACGACCCGACGCACACGCCACCACCGCAGAGACAATAAAGAGAGCATGACACACTCAAGCTACTCATAATCAAAAAGCTTTCAACGACAGTCGCCACTCTTCGGCGAAGGACGCCCCGCGCCAACATCGACCGTTATCCAGAACCTGCACACTTTAAATATTTTAACAAAAAACAGCATTCGCTCGGCCGACTACATTCTAAAATGTAAATAAATGCGTGTCGAGCCGAAAACGAGAGAAGCGTTTGTGAGCGAAACCCGTGGCGTTACTCCGAGAATTGACCAGCCAACGACGCTGAGGCCCCTTCGTCCTACATTGCGCAGTGCGTACACTAGCTTGAAAAAACTGGTATTCTCAACTTGGGCATGGATAACAACGCGTACTTATACCGCGTGTCGTAGGCACTGCTGAGAGAGGTAACGGCGCATGTGGATATGTTTTATAACAGCTGCTTTAAGGTTTTGACCCTGTTTCTGGTGACCTTATTTTTATAGTATGGTGATAGTGTGCTATTGCGGCTGTGGACCTGAGCGAGCCTATACTTAATTTGGTTTTCGTAGTCCCTAAGTCACGATCACAATAGACGACCTCCGTAGCCGAGTGGCTGGCACGCCGGACTTTGGGCGGCGCTAACTCTGAGGTCCCGGGTTCGATTTCCGGTCGCGTCAATGTCGAAAACAAACTTTTCAATATTGTGTCGGGTCTGGGTGGTTGTGGTGCCGTCGTTGTTTCTGATTTCCATGAAACGAGTGCTTTAGCTACTTACCTTGGGATCAGAACAATGTATGTGAAGTTGTCTTATATTTATTATTATTTATTATTATTAATCATATAGACAGACCGTCACCAAGTAGTAATGTCAGTGATTATAATTGTCAATGCACATCACAACATAACTGCTAAATGGAATTCAATGAAACATTATATATAACTTATAATAATACGTTAGTTGAATCAGTACAAAATACACTATATCCTTAGAAAAACAGAAACTCTTTTCGACTGCTTCTTAACTGAAGTATTTGTATGCCATTTTAAGTCAAGGTCAAGTGTGTTTGATTACAATACCATATTAATGTATGTATCATGCATGAATTATGTATTATGATTGCGAATTTCTGAGTTATATCTATCTACCAGAGTCAAATACTAATTAGATAAACAGGAACTTCTTTAAATTTTAAAATATCCGATTAGTTTATTGGGAAGTTTTTGTGCCTAATTCACAAACGATTTGATTAAGCAAATGGCGAGCTCCGTTTGCTATGTATATTTCTGTGCAGTATTTTTTTGATGATACATAGATGGAAGTCTACAATCGCCACACGGGAACGCTGACTCTTGCATTAACAGCCATACAATCACGCGCTCATATACAATCAATGCGCTAGGACAAACTATAAGTTGTAGCTTGTAGCACTCAACCTTCCCACACTCTCGCACTGAGCTCAAAGTTTTAACTCTCCTCGTTTTCTACAAAGATGCGCTGCTTCAATGGCATACAAATTTTAATTTACGTTAACGTGATCGAATGGCGAATGTAACGCCTAGGCGCCCAAGTCCCGACAGCCACAGAGAAACGTAGCGTCCGCTGTGTGACTAAACTCAGTTTAGGTTACAATAATTGGTAGTTGACAACAACAACAATTAATTCCAGAGCAATAAACGTATAAATGAAATCACGTAACAGTTCTTTAAAACATTGACCAATTTTTTATTTGACCTAAGCATGAATTTCTGTAACCTAAAAAGTTATTAATAAACACTCAATTGACGGAAAGAAATAGTGACGTCATAGTTTGCTAATCCCATACAATTTCTATTAAAAATAATCGTTTTGACAGTTGTTAAAAAGTTTCTATATTGACTAACCAGTCAACTACCCAATTGAGCTCTTATGAATGACAGTACGCCATCTGTCCGTAAATCTATCTACGGCAGCGAGAGTCCTTGTACTGAGAAGCCTGGCATCGGGAGCAAGAGCATTACTTTTCGCTATTTCTTTTACAGCATTAAATTGAAAATGTCCTACCTATCGCCATAGAAGGACACTATTCGTTAACCTTATAAATCCGGCCGCGCGAGATTGTCCAACTATTTGCCGATAGTAGTAGTGTCGAATTTGCCGGATCACCGTTTAACTGAAAGGCCTTGCGTCCAATTTTTCGTCAATCGGTGAAAATGCGGCCGAGTTTGAGGTCACTGTGTCAGCCGGCGCCGCGGAGCGGTGAGACCTTCGCGGCCAGCGGCGTGGAACCGACGACGGCACTGATGCCCCGCGGCCGCCGCCGCCGCCGCTCAGCTCCTTGTGCTGCGGGCTTACAGTCTCATTTTGTACGCGGAATTGGACAACTAATGCGCTAAATGTGTGCCCGATTGATCCATCGAAGCTGTTGCCAATTTTCGTGGGAATTATTCGTTTTCTTTGCAATTAGTAATGACTTAATGAGACAACTCGTTCGGAGTTGCCAATGCTGTGGTTGTATATTTGCACATATCGTAAACAGACGTTAATATACAGATACCCAAGTTTTCTTAGAATCTACAGTCTGTCGTGTCACCTTCACGTTAGTTGACGTCATGAATGATGGTTCGCTGATTCAATTACATTTTGATATTGTTTCTCCAGAACTTGGTGACACTTGAGAACTTGCGTTTAACCGTATTTGATTATCTATCAACATTGTCGTTGGTTTATAAAAAAAATTCGACAAAAAGAACCCCACACTAAATGGGACTAAGATATACGAATTTGAATAAGGTTAATGGTCTACTATGTGGTGAAGGTCGCCCCCATCGCGGCCCGTGACGCTAGACTACTGTCGCGCCGACAACCCGTATGACACTTGGAAACACCGAACATTTGTACACACGCTACTCTAAAGCGGTTTTTTTTTTCAAATGAGTCAGTCTTGTTTTTAGTCCTCCGAGCAGGATTTTCATAAAAGATAAACTTTGTTATTGCGTTTAACTACAAAATAAAGAGGCTGCAGAAGGTCGGAACAGGGGGCCTACCGCCTAACTATCGCCATCGCTCTCGCTATCGCGCTCTATAGTTTATGGCGTCATCTTGTCATTTAGAAAGCGATATAAAAGCAATATCCAAAGCTATAGGCTATAGCTTTCGATATTGCTTTCATATCGCTTTCGAAATTACAAGTCCGTGTCCGCGAGAGGTTGTCTAACAAAAATCAAAATTCAAAATTCATTTAAGTATTCAGTTTAGGCTACAAGTAGGTCTTGTGAATGTCACTATGCCATCGGTTCGTAAGTCTACTTTGGGCGGGAGATCTTGTACTGAGAAGAACCGGCAAGAAACTCGGCAAGTGTCCAGCTCTCTCCTCCCTTACAGCCTCAAAAATATTGGAAAATGTCCAATCATAGCAGGACACTTTCCATTACAAATAAATACAAAATTATAGAAGACAACCACAACATGTAAAAAAAACTAAGTTAACAAATTTACTTCAGGAAAAAGTTTCAATTTCCACAATGTCATACAGTACCACTACAGTACTCTAAAAAAATTGTTTAAGTCTTTAATCGCCGTGGTGGTCACCGGTGACCGAAAAACAATAAATTTTTTATTGTGTCTGGTTTTGCGGCAGTCAACGTGTTAAGAAAAACAAAGGCAAACTACAGTGAATAATATTAAAAATAAGATAAGTATGCAAGAGCAGACCAGCCTCCACAGGCGGCACCCTTTCACGAGTATGACATATGAATCAGCCATCGCTTCGCTCAACCATATTTTAGGGAACGTAACGACCCGACGCACACGCCACCACCGCAGAGACAACAAAGAGAGCATGACACACTCAAGATACTCTAAATAAAAACTTAATGATCTATTTAACGCAACGCTGTATGTTATCTGTAGGACACTGCTGATAAAGGCTATCATATCAGTATAAAAAATATATAAATTAATTTTATTATATTGATTCAAATAAAGTATGTGTTTTTCATTATGGCCAGGCTGTTTTATCATCTAAATATTCTTTGACCTTTTATAAGTAATAAAGACTTCACATGTTTTTTAAACTTATCTAAAGGTAAATCTAGTACAGTACTTGGTATTTTATTGTAATAGTGTATACCTTGCCCCAAGGTAGAACCAAGAACCTTCTGTAACCTGAACAGTGGCATTAGAAGTTTTGTCTTATTTCTAGTATTGAAATTGTGTACGTCACCATGTTTAGTAAAGGAGTTGATATTACAAAAACTATACAATTATAAATATATTGAGATACAACTGTCAGGACACCAATCTCCTTAAAAAGTATTCGTAAAGAAGTTCGTGATTCGAGTCTATAGATTGTTCTCATTGCTCGTTTCTGTAAAATGAATATAGTTTCAATATCAGCCGCTGCTCCCCACAGTAGGACGCCATACGACATGACACTGTGATAATAACTAAAATAGACTATTCTAGCAGTTTCAACATCTGTTAACTGCTTAATTTTTGTAATGGCATAAGCAGCAGAGCCGAGTTAACTGTTTATCCGATTGTTTAGATGACCTTGTGGTAAGAATCTCCAAGTATGTTGTGCTCGATAGCACCATCTCGCCACCATTGTTATTGATCCAAAGCCGCAGCTGCGAGTCTATTTATTCTGTATAATAACTTCAATCACAGCGTCGCTTTATTTAATTTCAAACCGCAGATTGTATTTTTTAATTGCATGCGGTTCGTATGGGGCCATGCTGAGCTCGAAAGTGTTATGCCTCCGAAATTTAAGTTAAGTCTTAACACAAATGAGTAAGGTTGCGTTTTGCTGTTCCCTCTTCGTACTTGGATGGGCGCCTTAGCTAATCGTTACCAGTGCGCTGTGAAAAATGAAAAGTAGGTTTTTGCCAAGCGGCTCGTTTCGCAACTTTGACTTTGAAGCTGACATTTTCTTTTGAACTCGCGAAAAATTAATGTGTTGAACCATTTTACTTGTCCGCCGCGCCGTACTTTCGACATCCTGAAGTTGTGAACGTTCACTCGTTTGAGTATAAATTTAAGAGGTCCACCGGCCTTGCTAGTAATTTCAAGATGGCCTTTAATTTACCCAGAAGGCCCCTGAGATTTGATTCCCAGCGGGGAGATAATTGTACTCGGTTTGGTTGGTGATATAGATGGATTTGAATCTGCCTGGCTAGCTACCCAAGCACAGGCCTATATTAACATAGATCACGCAAGTACACCTACTTCAAGTGTTTCGGATGAGCCCATCTGTGCTCAACTGACCGCTGCTTATATTCAGTCCGCGATCGGCATTTACCCAGGGAGACATCTGTCAAAAACACGAAAAATGCCTCAATGCTGTGTTATAACTTGTAAAAACAACATCTCTGAATAGCCAATAAGTAGAGCACGATGCCTTCCGCCGGAAAGTAATTATGATACAAATATTTGTAATTAATTTAAAAATTATTTATTTCGATTTGAAATGAAACAACTTTTACGGATCTACTCGCGTCCGTGGTCTCAGGGAGGCAGTCTCCCTGTGACCACGCACCCTGCAAAGGGTTCGAGACGTCAGGATAAACATTAATTAAAACTAATGTGTAAAATAAACGCGAGCAGATCCGTAAAAGTTGTTTCATTTCAATGTGTAGTGTTCGCGTAAACTTTAGAAAACAATATTATTTCGATTTTATGACAGTTTTGAGAAAATCTTGAGTATGTCACATGTACGTCATGCATTGCGGCTTTATTTAGCTCTATACATTGTGTAAACGGGCAATGAACAACAAACTATCGTTTCATACGTACTTCGCGTCAGTTTCGAGGCACAGTCACTTTTGTAATTTTTCTGTAAAATTTTCTAATTAGTGCCGTTTACTCTATAAAACGTCTATTCGATTCTAATCGTTTACGAAATTATGATGATTGGAAAGAAATTATATTTTGAAAGTAATTCAAAATCTCTAAGAGAGGTTTTTTTTAAACCTCCACAAAATGATATCAAAAAATTCTAGCGATTTTTTTTTTTACACACCAATGCAGTTTCATTAAGTTAAAAAAATCGAAATAAAAATAAGGTAAATTAAAGGCACGTCACGTATCAAAACTGTTTTATTTCCGCAAGAAATATACAGTTAAAGTCGGGAAGTTATTTTGGCATCGACATTATAATTTGTCGGTTCTAGGCCTAATGGCGGTTTTGTGATTATTTCCTAATGCCGTATATACACTTGCGTGCAAAAACATCGACCCACCCCCCAGATTTCGATTCAGAACACAATTACGCAAAAATTTAGATAAGAGACCATTAACTCTTAATGTAGTTTGAAGGTATGTTTCATAAACTTTATTTTCATATACCATACACTTCGTAAAATTAAATGTTTTCGATGATATTGACGCATTTATTCGGACACCTTCATTTCTCATTATTACTAATAACGAAATCTTAGTGACATTGTCGTGAGTTAAAAAATAATCAAACCATTGTTTATTTAGTAATTGTTTATTTAAACTGATTAAGTGACCATTTAGCTTGAGTTTAATTGTTTTTACTCTCTGCTAAAATGGATACTACTCCCACTGAGTGCGCTCAAGTTGTGGCACTGATCCAGGCAGGATTGAGTCAGCGCGTCGTGGCCAGGCGCCTTCACCTAAGTCGTTCAGCAGTGAGACGAGTTTACCGAAGGTTTTTAGAGACTGGGACCTACAATAGACGACCAGATTTGGGAAGAAATCGGGCTACTTCAGAGCGAGATGACCGATTTATGGTGTCCACGAGTCTGAGAAATCGACATTTGACTGGTGTTCAGGTGCAACAGCGGCTTCCTAATGTTCGTGGTGTAGCTGTAAGTGAATGGACTGTACGACGAAGACTTGCAGAAAGAGGATTGCATCCTCACAAACCTGCTAATGGTCCAAAATTAACCCCCACACATCGCCAAGCGCGGCTGAGGTTTGCTCGAGCTCACGTTGATTGGACACTCGAACAATGGAGGCTCATACTGTTCTCGGATGAGTGTAAAATCAACCTTAATGGAAACGATGGGCGCAGGAAAGTGTACCGAAGAGAAGGAGAACGATTTGCCCAGGCTTGTATCGAAGAACGAGTGGCTTTTGGAAGAGGTTCATGGACTGTTTGGGGTGGGATTTCTTTAGAAGAAAAAACCGATCTTCACTTCGTGTCCGGACCTTGTATAGGCTACCTGACTGCACAAAGCTACGTCCAGGAGGTTCTAGAACAACATGTAATGCCATACGCTGGATTTTTAGGCAAGGGCTTCACTCTTATGCAGGACAACGCCCGACCACATACAGTTGCAATGGTTTAGCAGTACCTGCGCGAAGTGGAAATTTCTGTTATGGAGTGGCCAGCAAGAAGCCCTGATCTTTATCCCATTGAACATCTATGGGACGAGCTAAAGAGAAGGGTCAGGGCCAGAAGTCCGCCCCCAGAAACCCTTCAGGATTTAAAGGTGGCCATTCAAGAGGAGTGGGAAGGTATACCTCAAGATTTCATAATTACATAAATAAAGTCAATGAAAAACCGGATGGAAGCTGCAATAAGGGCACGTGGTGGAAACACCAGCTACTAAGTACATTTTTCTTTGCAAATTATTGATGATAATTGATGATTACCCATGATAATTTTTCAATAAATAATTGAGCTATTCTAACTGTTTTTGTTTTGCTGTCTGTAAAATCAATAAATCAAAATGTGTCACAGTAAAACTCGTCTATTGTAAACCTAGACTGTCACGTAACATACAGTATTAGAAGTTATTTTTAATTCATATTAGATTTTTATTTATAGTGTTCTGAACCAAAGCGTGCGGGGTGGGTCGATGTTTTTGCACGCAAGTGTATTTTCGTCGAACACGTTGTTTACATCGAAACGTTTGGATTGTTATATTAAGGTCTCGAATTATAAGTAAAACGAAATCCGTTAAAAGAATGTTCGTTGGTAAGGATAAGTTACCAGTGTCCTTGAATAAGAGAAAAAAAAGAAGCAATTGTTTGTAATTGATATATATTACATATCGTGAGTGTTGGTCACCAATTCAAAAATCAACCGCTGGTCTTTTTTTTATTGAACGACCTGACGGCATATGCGCTGCGAGAATCTAGGTAGCGTTTCCATCCAACAATTCGTTCAATCACCACACATAAATTGTGCTATTCATAATTTCTTAATAAAATTTAATTAACAAAATAAAACTCCTTATTATATAATTTGCTTTCGATACAAATCGATGTCAATGGGTGCCTTTGGCTTTCAAAGTAAAAAAGTAAATAGTGTTGAATAATTTCGGCGGGCTGGTTAGAACCACGATAGCCCAATTGGAAGAGCACCTGACCCGGTATGTCAGAAGGGTGCAGGTTCAAATCCTGCTCGTGGAAATTATTTCAACATTTGTGCTTTTTTAACAAATACATTTAAAATATTTCCTTTTTACTTTCCATACCCTGCAACTTCCGCTTTTACGGAAAGATTTTTTCCGAAATTAATATAAAATGGCGAGAAGAGAAGAAAGGACCTCTATTAATTTAATTAAAAACGAATTTTAATTTATTTTAATATGGATCTAAATTGCTCAGATTCCAATAATCATTTTTAAAATAATAAGACTTTGTTAACCAAAACTAAGACTAATAACAAATACACATGAAAAAAATTATAATTACTTACTAAAAATAAATGTGTATTATTTTTTTTCTTGAGTTTCTCAATAGTACTATATTTTTTGCAATGCTTTGAAAATAAATACTATTTTACCCTCAAAAAAAGGTGGCAACCCCACGCGGCGCCCAGCGTCACGTCCGTGCCTCGTCTTTTCAGTGTGTCCCGCGCCTAAGTCTCTTATAACTAGTTATAACAATAATGATAGTTATTGTTCTGTTCCTATAGTTAGGAGCAGTTAATGATTTCTGGTGAAGTATACCTTTACCTTCGGCTTTAGCATCGCTTCCCATTAAGTTAGAAATAAGCGAAAGAAAAGCGCTTGGCTTTGTGCAATAAAAACATACAAATTAATAAAATAAAACAAAAACCCGACTGCTATAACAATTATATATTCGTAAAAACTAACTGCAAAGAGAAAAAACTGAAAAGAAAAAAACAAGCTCGACGGTCCCAGAATTCAATTTGAGCAATGTTGAATGCAACGTGAAATATTTCCTTGTCCGACACCTACACTTAAAGGTTGTCCCCGTCTGCGACAACAATATTCAACAGCATTAACTTTTAAATTGCGAAACATAACTTTGATCAACTTCTAAAGAAAAGAAAAAGTCCAAAGAAGTCTTACTTTAAGGGCATTGTAACTCCGAAACTCACGTGTCATTACGCAACCTTCGGCCGCGTCGGGGACACCCCGTAGCACGCGCTCTCGTCGATTGTGAAACGGTCTCGCTGCTAAGGCTGCGGAGGGTGCTGGAGGAAACGCGACATTGTGCCAATTGGGGAAAGTTTTGGGAGCTTGTGTTAGTGTTGCGTTGCGCAGGGGAGGCGGAGGACACGAAGGCTGGTCTGGAGTGGAGTTTAAATTCACCTTGTTAGCTTGTACCTTAAAGTTTTGACTTCGCCCTGATCCGTTGGCTTTTTGAGAGCGTTAGTGACCGGGTTAACGAGCATGCGAACGACCCGCATGATGGAAGGCAGCCACCGCGGCCTTAACTCGCGCCACCAAAGGTAGGTGTGCGTTTTGGCAACATGCCCTGTAATTTTCCTTAAATACATTTTTTTTTATTTAATTTTATTCTTATTATTTTTTCTGTAAGGATAGCCTGCGTTAAATCACATTTTTAGTTTACACTTGGATGTTATTGTGTCTCTGTCTACATCTTGAGAGTCACGTACGGTCTGGTTTAATTTGAAATTGCAAGTTTTGCAAGCATTGTACGGTTTACGGTACATGCATTAATAAATAAAATTCCCCTTCATATCAAAAAACAATAATGCATTGCTGCCTGTGGAAAGTTGGTAGAAATAGATTTAGTTGTTATCGGGTTGGACCATCAGAGTTGGGTGTGAGTGCTCAGTACCGAAGCGTGTATTATCCCAAAGTTCTTTTTGAAGAGAGTTTGTTGTTGCCTCAAATGCCCATTACAGCTTCACGGAACTTTTATGGGGGCTACCAGAAACTTGAAAGTTGCTGGTTCCTCAAGCCGTATAATCGAAACACCGTCAAAAGGTTTCTAGAGGGAATGGCATCGCATCACCCAAGCGTTCCCGTTCCCTACTAAAATGTCGGAAGGATTCCAATCGGATCGGAATCCGAAAGTGCCTCGCCAACAGGCGCCCGGCACACCAGCTACAGCTCAGTGGGTGAAGGCTGCCGGCCACGTGGGAGGCGCCGCCTCGTAGCGTGACGCGGTTGCCAATTCCGCCATTGTCAGCCATTATGCTTTTTGCAAGCGGCCACAATACAATGGTCTTTTGTTGTTATTTTTTTTTTTTTTTTTTGGAGAGAGATTGCTGATTGCCGCTGCGGCATTTTCAGCTTCACCGGGCTTTTTGGGGGCGGCGAGGAACGTAAAGGGTCCCTCAAGCCGTGTGAAACGAATCACCTTCAGAGGTTATCTAGAGGGAACGGCATCGCGCACAAGTGCGCGTCCCCGTGCCCTACTAGATTCTCCGAAGGGTTCGGATCGGATCGGGGAGCGGAGCAACCCGAGGGCGCCTCTAAAGGCACGGACCTCGGCTCGGGTTGACCGGGCCGTGGAGGAGGAGAGAACCGACCAGGTACATGTCTGTACCTGGTGTAGAGCGTGTGTGAACCGGTTCTTCGTACCCTTGTTCTACGAGTACGGTGTCTTGGGCCTAAACTGGTGTGCATGTTTAGTGTATTCTGTAAATGTGTGCTGTCATTTAGAGGATCGGGCGGGGGGGCGTTCGCAACCGTTATGGGATCGTCGGGGTCATCTAGGACGTGCTTAGGACGCCTAGACATGAACCGTTTTGTTGGTGGAAGGCTTCCAACATTATAGTTGGCGGCCGCCACAACAAGCGGGTTAGGGTGGTGGGGGGCGTTATCAAAGTAACGTATGGAAACGTCCTTGATAAAGTCTTTGATAGTGGGAAGATCAAGATCGCGGTGGAGATCTACGTTGCGATAGTACCACGGGCAACCCGTGGCACCACGCATGAATCGGTTTTGTAGCGTTTGTAAACGATACAAATAGGAGGGCGCGCAGTGCGCGAAAACTACGCTAGCGTAAGTCATGACGGGGCGGATGCAAGCTTTGTAAATTGTCGTCTTATGTCTAAGAGACATTTTACTCCGCCTGCCTATAAGGTGGAATAATCGACCTAATATGAACGCGGCCCTGTTACGGACGATTTTAAGGTGAGGCGCAAACGTCATCCTTCTATCGAGGGTGACACCGAGATATTTCACCTGCTTTACCCAAGGGATAGCACGGTCAAATAAACGTATAGGAGGGCGACGATCGTCGTTACCTCGAGAAAAGAACACTGCGGCACTTTTCTCGGGGTTAACTTCAATCCGCCATTTGCGAAACCAAACGCCGAGGTTGTTGGCGGCCTTTTGGAGTCGGTTGGTAACCGCGACTTTATCTCTACCAGTGGAATATAGCGCGGTGTCATCCGCGAATAGAGCTAGCTCTACGCGTGGGGTCTTCGGAATATCGTTTGCGTAAAGCGCAAACAGGATTGGGGAGAGCACGGATCCCTGCGGAACACCGGCTCGAATGGGACGAGGGGCGGAGAGCGTTCCCTCGACGCGGAAGCGAAAGGAGCGATCCGACAAATAGTCTCGTAAGATGTGCACGAGTCTGTCTGGCACGCCAAATTGGTAAAGCTTATAAATTAAGCCGTTGTGCCAAACTTTGTCGAACGCTTTCGCAACGTCGAAGAAAAGAGCTCCGGTGCCCTTGGGACGGGCCCTTTTATTGAGGCCGGATAGAATATGCTCCGTGAGGCGGTGCAATTGATGGGTGCACGAGTGTTTGGGGCGAAACCCAAACTGCTCGTCTATGAGGATATTGTTAGAGGACACAAAGTCCTTTAAGCGGGATACTAGAACGCGTTCGTACAGTTTTCCCAGCGATTTGAGAAGACTGATGGGGCGATAACTAGAAGGGGCGTTACGCGGTTTACCGGGTTTATGGATACCTATGACAACCGCATCTTTCCACGCAGCGGGAAAGATTGCGTTTGACATGGCGCTATTGAAGATAGCTACTATTAAAAGGATAAGCTGAGCGGGTAAGATCTTAAGGATCTTATTTGAGATGCCGTCTGCCCCGGGGGCACTACGGGGTTTGAGTCGTCTAATGAGCGTTTGCACCTCATCCTCCGTAACAGGCGGGAGGGTTGCGGTTGGGGGGAGGGACGAGAGTCTATCTACTTCCCTATCGACCATGTCTACATGGTCCTGAGGGACTGGGAGAGTGCTAGGCGAGCATTGAGACTCGAGACTGTCGGCGAGGCATTCGGCTTTCTCGTCGTCGTCAAAGGCGATCGAGTTGTCGGGTTTGTTAAGCGGGGGCATAGAAGTGACTGTATCCGACTTAAAGGCTCTCGCCAACTTCCAATAAGCTTGGTGAGAGGGCGAGATCTCTTTAAGTAGGCCATCCCAATTCGTACCGCGGAGCTCTTGAATGCGCTCCTTAGCAGCGCGCTGCAAAGAGCGCATACGAACTCGGTTGTCCGAAGTGGGATAGGAGTCGTAAGCGCGTGTGGCGGCGTTCTTAGCCCTCAACAGTTGCCTCACATCGTCCGGCAGTTTGAAGCGATGGTCACCCGTCGCAACAACCCGCCGGGACGATTCGCTTATAGCGTTAGTGAGATGACTACTGAGGGCGTCGACCGCGGCCACTGTCTCGTGAGGCGAGACAATGCTATCGGGGATTTGGTTTAGTGACTCACTGGCGGTAGGCTCGAGTAATTTCTCAAGCTTATCCCAGTCAGTCACCACCTTAATAACGGGGGTGGGGTCGGTGGGGGGGCCTAACTGTAAAACCACCGGCCTATGGTCGGAGGAGAGCGCGTGGATCGTTTCTATGGAACGCAACCGTAAGGTTACGTTCCTTAGCAACGCCATATCTAACGGGTTAGGGGAGTAGTTGTCCACTGACGGATAGTGAGTGGGCTCCATAGGCACTACGATATCGAAGAGCATCGACTCAGCGAGGAGGCTCATCACCCGACCGTTACGGTTGGTTGAGTTGCAACTCCACTGAGCGTGTTTGCTATTGAAATCGCCGGCAATAATGACGGCGTTATCCATAGCAAACAGCGCCTCGAGATCGGGTTGCGTGAGAAGCTTATTAGGGGACAGATACGCGGACGCGATAGTGATAGACGGGTGGCCCGTCATGCCTAGCCGACAGACCGATACCTCCATATCGGATAGCTGCGGGGGATCGAGCGGGACACAATGAAGCGACCGCTTGTAATAGATAAGAGTGCCGCCACCGCGGCCGACTCTATCATTACGGACAAGGTTGTAGTTAGCCATGCGAGGGTCTCGGATGGATTTTGTTGTTATCTCAATGACAACCTTTTGATTCTGCGTCTTGGATTGGGATTTAGAAATTGCTGCTTTTTCTGGTAGTAAACCAATTTTCCGTAGACGCATTGTAGAGGTTGCGGTTTCTTCGCGGTACGAGGTCTCCGCTCGCTGTAGGGTTTGCGCTTCGTTGATCGAAGGGTTTGCGACGCCATTTTGTAATCAAAAAATCAATGAAATCATCTGTAAAGTAAATAGTTTTGATTTACACTATGTAATATTAGGAATGTGGCTGGTGGTGGTAGAGAGTTAAGCTGAGTGGCTGGAGATGCCTGGCTTCACCAGTGGCCTTCAGAGTGACGCATTGACCGACAAGTTAGGAGTTGGTACTGTCGAAGGAGGCTGAGTGATAGATAGAAGCCTAAATTAAAGCTGGGGTCCGGTTCTTATTAATGAATTATTAAAACTAGTGGTCGCCCAGTGGTCGAAATTCGACAGTAATATTATTAAGGCTGCACGGATTGTATCCTAAGCAATGAAAAATTAAAAAGATAGAATGTGAGTTTGGATTGGCATTGACAGATTTCGGCCGCTCCTCTTCCATTTTTGAAGAGAGTATTAATGCGTGTGTGTCAAATACATGGTAGTGTGTGTAATGTTTGTTTTATTGATTTAATGTATTTTGTATGCATAATAAAAAAAAATATTAACATTCTGCAATCCTTCTCTATACAGGTTGTGGTTTTGAACAGTTGCCAAATTTAAGGAGGCGATTATGTTAATGTAACTGATAATAAATCCATTAAAAAAAAATACGTAAAAAAAAAATACGAAAAAGATTTTGTTTCTGTTGCATATCATTCTTTTGAATATACTACGCTGTGCTACTACTTTGGCTCTGCGCTAGGTGCGTAAAACAAATGCCTACAAATGCCGCCGCTTGCGCCGGCTTTTGTCGGCTAGCCGCCACCCGCTCAAAGCGGGAACCGACGACGATTCAACGGTCGCCGCTCGCCTCGCTCAGTCTCCCGCTAACCGCGAGCGCGCGCACACGTTTGACAAAAAAAATCCGGGCCGTTTTCAAACGTAGGTACGATGTCGCGTTATTCTAATCACGACTACGTTGAAATGGTGCGGATGTATGCCCTCGCCGGTAACAGCTTGAGGGGTGCAGTGCAGATGTTCGCGGAGAGGTGGCCAGACCGACCAACGCCGTCCCGAACGACGATGCTGGCTGCTACACAACGCCTACTGGATTACGGGCAGTTCAGTATCCCAGCGCACGCCAGTGGTCGAGGCAACGTGGGCCTGCCCGTCGACTTACAGGAGCAGATCTTGCAGTTCTTCGACGACGAGCCACGCGCCAGTACACGTGATGCTGGGCGGCACTTTGGCCTTGATCACACCATCGTTTGGCGCTTGTTGAAGAAGAACCATTTCATTTTCGACGAGTTCAGGATTTGCTTCCCACTGACCAGTCCAGCCGAGTCGAGTTTTGTACGTGGCTCCTCGAACACCAGCACGTTAATATTCTGTGGACTGACGAGGCGCAGTTCACAAGGGTCGGCGTCTACAACGTGCATAATGAGCATTGGTGGGCACACAGAGAACAGAACCCTCATGTCACAAAAAAAGACTCCTTCCAAAGACGTTTCAGCCTAAATGTTTGGGCTGGTATTATTGGCCCTTATTTACTGGGGCCTTATTTCATTGAAGGTCATCTCAACAGCCTTACCTACTTAGATCTGCTGCACCACGTTGTAGATGAGCTGTTGATGGACATTCCACTGGCATTCCACAGAGACCTCTTCTACCAGCAGGATGGTGCTCCACCACATTATGGACAAGTAGTGCGCAGCTACCTAAACGATACATTTGGATCGCAGTGGGTGGGACGTGGCGGTCCAGTGTCTTGGCCTCCTCGCTCCCCGGACCTAACACCGCTAGATTTTTATTTGTGGGGTGATGTAAAAAGGCTAGTGTATTCTGAGGAGGTTACAAGTGTAGTGCAATTGCGTACGCGAGTGGTGTCCGCTTTTGAAACGGTGAGAGAAAACATTTACGTTCTCAACCAATTAAAAGAAAATTCTCGGCGTCGTGCTGCTTTGTGTATCGCTCGTAATGGGGCACATTTTGAACACTTGTTACGAGTAACATAGGTAAGTCAAAGTTTTGCTTAAGCACATTTTCATTTCATTTCATTTCCATACCTACATACTAATACACTCGGCGTCAAAAAAATCGCACCTCTTAGAAAATCACTTTCAAATGTCATTTACTCTTGATATGCACATGCAGTCGCATTAATTATGATTTTATTTACAAGGTTACTTAATTAACTTAATAAAAAACATTACTTTTCATTATCAAATAAAACCTAATGCAACAAATAAAGTGTCACAAAAATTCGATGCAAATTTTGCTACCCGTGAGAGTTGCTAGTTGCGCTTCCTTTGTGGGTATAAAACGGTCAACACGGGTTCAATGTGGGTCATTCGCTATTCAACCGTTGAAGAGGACACACGCACAGATTTTGATGGATACCACAGCTGATAAAGCCGCTCAAGTGGTTGCACTACTGCAATCAGGGGTGCGGCAGTGTGATGTCGCCCGGCAACTGAACCTGAGCCGTTATTCCGTTCGAAGAGTGTACCAGCGCTTCATAGAGACCGGTGGCTATATCCGCAGACACGGTTCGGGTAGACGTCGCTGCACTTCGGAAAGAGACGACCGGTTCGTTGTGTCGAACTCTTTGAGAAATCGTTTCTCCAACGCTGTTGAGTTGCAACAGCAGCTCCAGGCAGTTCGCAGACGCACCGTAAGCGTATCTACGGTTAGAAGAAGATTGAAGGAGAAGAAGATAGCGGCCCACAGAGCTGCTACGGGTCCAAAATTGACTGCAGCGCATCGGCGAGCCCGCTTGCAGTTTGCTCGTGACCACGTCGATTGGACCCTTGAGCAGTGGAGAGCTGTTCTCTTCTCAGACGAGACGCGAGTGTGTCTTTTCTGCAACGACCGACGGAGAAGAGTATACCGGAGGCAGGGTGAACGTTTCGCCCAAGCCTGCATCCAGGAGACGGTGGAATATGGTGGCGGATCCTGCATGTTCTGGGGCGGTATGTCTGCTGCCGGCAAAACCGACCTTGTCTGCGTCTCCCGGACTGGAGGTGCTCGCGGACAAGGGTCGCTGACTGCTCGCCGCTATGTCACTGAGGTCCTGGAAGTGCATGTGGTCCCCTTTGCCGAATCTTTTGGCGAGGGGTTCACATTAATGCACGACAACGCTCGCGCTCACACTGCAGGCATCGTGAGCGACTTCTTGCAGAGGTCCCAAATCTCTGTGATGCAGTGGCCAGCGCGAAGTCCGGATCTGAATCCTATAGAGCACCTCTGGGACCATCTTAAACGTAAGGTTCGATCTCGGGATCCAGCTCCTTCGACTCTACAGGAGCTCCAAGACGCGGTGATTGAAGAATGGGGGCTTATCCCTCAAGAAGAGCTCCTGAAGTTGGTGAGGTCCATGAGGGACCGTATGGAAGCCGTGATCAGGGCAAGGGGGGGTAACACTAGATTTTAAGTTAATTTTAAGACACTTTTTGTACATTTTTCTTTGTAAATTATCTGTTGTTAATTAGGACTTAATTAAGGATTTTTATTATTTTATTAATTTTAATGTTGTTTGTATAATTATAATTAAACAGAAAGTTAAATTTAATTGTTTTTTGATACTCCTTTTTGTTACCTTTCTAATGATACCCAACACTATCCTCTACATAAGGTTTAAGAATTTTTAAAGATGATTTTTAAAAGGTGCGATTTTTTTGACGCCGAGTGTAGCATAGGTACGTAGTTTATTTTTTTCTGAATCGAGTAATTCTGTCGAGTAACTGGGAATCGAACCAAGAAACTTTTAATAGGAAGTGGCTAAGTAACATTCATACCTAGACTAAATAACGTAGGTACCTATTTAGTTTCTAGGATGTAGTAGCGTTAAATAGCCACGACAGCAATGTTTGTTTAAGTTAACGGTCGTTGACCTCGGAGTAGTACATGTAAATTTCGAATAGAAACGTGAGATGTTACGAAAGATATAGGACACCAACCAATAGGTAATATTTTTTTTTAATATTTTTATTTAAATTATAAGTATTTGTTCTACACTTGTGTACAATATGGCGACTGTTCAAAACCACAACCTGTATAAACTATAAGTGTGCGAAATTTCATACTCCTCCGTCCGCGCAATTTTCGTAAAAAGGGGTACACAGTTTTTGCTTCACGTTTTAATATATAGATGTTCTTATGGAGTAGAAGACTGCGGGTAATCGCTGCATGTGAGCAGCACTGAACCGGTCGTTATGGAGATCTGTAGCGAGGCCTTTGTCGAGCAGCGGACCTCTTTTGGCTGAGACGGTGCTGATGACGATAATTGGAGTAGACTGTAATTGAAATCAGATATCATTAAAGCAGATAGCAATTAAAAGTGTAAATTCTTAACATGTATCGGCCGCTTATTCTGTTTACCCATCAATAGTATCGTCACGTCAAACATCAACATATTATAAATCCCCGAGCTATGCGCATACAATACAATGATGATTGCGATTATGTTTGTCTCGAGTCGTTCCAGCGGCCGGCCGGGCCTCCGGGCCTCCGACACAATGTGGCTTGAGACTCGACAGGAAACGAGAGCATTGTCGAAGCAGAAACTGACTGTTGGAGACATACATCTGCTGTATTGATTGTAGCGAACAGTTTTATATCTTTAGTAGCATACGCTCCATGAACACAGTATCTGTTTGTGCTAAAGCTTCTGCGGATGGATGTGTATCACCTAAAAGAACGCTTCGCCCTTCCTCTGCCGTAGTCGTCAATGTTCACACGAACTTGGCGTATCGGATGCTCAAAAAGCAACAAAAGTAACTGCTACAACTGACCATCCATGTTATCCCAACAATGTGGTGAGGCCACGTCGGCATGCCATAGACAATCGGCATTCTGCAGTGACAGCAGAAGTGTGTCTCGCATTTTTCCCAGACCGGGAACAATGTCACTATTCATAGTGGGGGAGCGATGGTTGTCGCCGCGTGGAACTATCGGCGGGTGATGTTGCATAATGTATGCTGGCGACGGTGCTGCCATCTGTATCGATCCACCATTGAAAGTTTAATCGAGGACGTCCCTTGAGGATGTGGGAGATGCGCGACGAGGACGGTCGAGCCGGCCGGCCGCGCGTATGTGGATGACTCACTACTACATGACACACTTACTCCAATTTCATTGACGCTGTCGACCTCGCCACGGGTGGCGATCTCATTCATCTTCTGATTTTCGAACGTAACGCTGGCACTGTCGGGTCCAGTGATGTGATGTGCTACATTGAGCTTGTTCGTAACTGGTAGGTACTTCAAAATATCAGTGCCATGTCAATGTCACTGCATGAGCTAAATGGTGACAATTTTGTTTGCAGTAAAATGCAATAAGATTATTGCCTAACACTAGATGAGTGGTTATTTGTAGATTATTGTTTTATATCGATAGAAAATCCGGAACACAAGGCTTCTTGCCACTTAGCTAACTTTTATCGATGTTAGCGCTTGCCGCGTGAGGAGTGCGGAGATTTTCTACGCAATAAGATACGCTCACAATTGTGACATTTATCTTCTGTTCTATCATCGTCGCGTCGCAGACACGGGGCGGCTGTTCTAATGTATTGGATACAAAAGTATGACCGGAGAATGTCATTGGCCACTTTTAAAACCGAAGAAACATCTCGTTCCTTCGGGAATTATATTTAAGTACAAATGGAATAGCACGCTAGTCCTGTCCTCCTGCCGTCATAACAACAATGATGATAGCATTTTTGTGTTCCAACAGTTAGGCCAATGCCTCGGTGGTCGGGTGGCAGACCGCTCGGCCCGATACCCGAAGGTCCCGGGTTCAATTCCCAGGTCGGGAAAAGTGTGTTTCGGATTTATTAGGAGCATAGAGTTTGTGATCATCACCAACCCGCATTTGGCAAACGTGGTGATGAACTTGGCTTGATTTCAATGATGGAGGCCCTTGCCCAGTAGTGAGACAGGTATACGTATTTACTACTGCTACAGTTACAGTTCAGTTATTTTTTTTTTTCTAGAGAGATTGCTGATTGCCGCTGCGGCATTTTCAGCTTCACCTTTCGGCTTTTTTGGGGGCGGCGAGGAACGTAAAGGGTCCCTCAAGCCGTGTGAAACAAATCACCTTCAGAGGTTATCTAGAGGGAACGGCATCGCGCACTAGTGCGCGTCCCCGTGCCCTACTAGATTCTCCGAAGGGTTCGGATCGGATCGGGGAGCGGAGCAACCCGAGGGCGCCTCTAAAGGCACGTACCTCGGCTCGGGTTGACCGGGCCGTGGAGGAGGAGAGAACCGCCCAGGTACATGTCTGTACCTGGTGTAGAGCGAGTGTGAACCGGTTCTTCGTACCCTTGTTCTACGAGTACGGTGTCTTGGGCCTAAACTGGTGTGCATGTTTAGTGTATTCTGTAAATGTGTGCTGTCATTTAGCGGATCGGGCGGGGGGAACAGTTCAGATAGCCTTTTCTTTGGTGGTGCGGTTCCGGTTGAAGTGCACTTCTACCTTATCGTCACTTATCACCAGGTAAGTGAGATGAAGTCCAATTGTCCCAGTCAAATTATGTATTAAAAAAATGACGAAAGCAGACCCGTTTAAAAGTGTTACGCCTACCTTGACCTAGTTAGCAATGGATAACAATCGCTACTGACAATTAGACGCCATGGATGATGCGGCACGCGCTGACAGCGGCGGTGGGTGGTGGACTAACGGCCCGGCGTTAGTCGGAGACGCTACTCCGCAGTTTCGTAAGTCCTAGACACCTCCGTCGGCACCCACATCTGGGAAACCAGTGGGGCAAGTGGGCCGGGCCAGGATTTCAATTCTAAAATATGTTATGATAAATTCATGTGCAGCGTGTACTTAATCACGTCGCGTGATTGTTACAAGATTTCTTCAGCTTTCAGCTTTTACTTTACAAAACGAGGTTTAACTTAACCGCATTTATTGACATGTTTTGTTAACACACAAGCTATTCTGAGTTCGTTCTGGAAATAGATTCATTCAATGTTTTGTTAATCAGTAATGTCTAAATTATTATTCCTAAATTTTTTAGCTGCCGCTATGGCTACTTTGACTATTGCTATGGCTACTATATCTATCGCTAGGGCTGGCTACCACTGGATAAGCTGGATAAGCTTTAAGCAAGCAAGGAGGCTCATCTAATTATATATCACTTAAAACCTTATTTAATTGTGTTGCCAAAAAAAGCTAGGCCTACAATTGCTTATTGAAATCAATTCGTAATACGCATTACCATTATCAAATCCAGTTAACGGATTGAGTTTAACGACTTTAGTGATTGCACTCGTTATGAATGTATCGGTTTGTCACAGAAGCCTCGTTCCTTTGAATTGTGACGTGGAGGTTGCAACGGCGGTGTCGCAATGTCGAGGACAGATCTGTCGTCGGAGGAAACCTGCTCGTCTTGCTATTGTCTACCGCTGATCTGTTGGTCTCAGGCGAATAGCCATAATTTGATTGATGGTCCGTCCGCTTCCGGCTAGCGATGCAAGAGACTCGGCCCTTTGAGCCACAACTCAAGTCTCAAAACAAGACTAGAGTTTTCAGTCTTTAATAAGACTCAGTTGTTTCACCACAGAATAACTAATAGTGATATAGTAGAATAAATATAACTAATAGCGCGTTACACTAAAACACTAAAAGGACTAATCTCGTTTTTCAATACAGCTCAAGTTGTTAGGTTTAAATGCGATGTATGGTTGGGTGTCGTTTGTATCTTATAAATCCTGTATTAGTCTGTGTATTAAAAAACAAGAAAACACTCAATCTGACTTGTGTTTCAGTTATAATTGAATTATAAAAATACTGTTACAGAAGTCAGGCTAGTCCTGTCTTTAATATAAGCCTTTAAAGACGGAGTTTCTTGCATAGCTACTTTCGGCTTCTGATGTCGCCTGCCCGATTGACATCATCAACTGGGGCTTCCTTTGTTTTTTAGGGTTCCGTACCCAAAGGGTAAAACGAGAACCCTATTACTAAGACTCCGCTGTCCGTCCGTCCGTCCGTCCGTCCGACCGACCGACCGTCCGTCTGTCTGTCACCAGGCTATATCTCATGAACCGTGATAGTTAGACAGTTGACATTTTAACAGATGACGTATTTCTGTTGCCGCTATAACAACAAATACTAAAAAAACAATAAAATAAATATTTAATTGGGCTCCCATACAACAGACATGATTTTTTTTTGCCCTTTTTATAGATTATGGGACGGAACCCTTCGCGTGCGAGTCCGACTAGCACTCTGCCGGTTTTTCTTAAAACCCATTGCATGTTGTTACGAGGCAATTCCGTGCAACAGACAGTTCCTTCGACTGGTAGTGGTAGCACGTCCAGCTATTATGTAAAACTTTTTGGAGTGGCATAACGCTGATTTAATGATGCCTTTGCTGAGATTTACAGATCCTTCATTTTCTCGACTCTTGTAAAAATACGTTGAGCGAAATGCTCAGTTATGCTACCCGTTGAGTGTGTATATGTTTAATAGTTATTTTTTGTACAGACGCCTGCACACATTTATTCAAAACTGACAAAAATCGTCAATAAAAGTACAACCGTATGTCATGTATCATATACGTAAAGTTCAAAGTGTATTGAGGAAATTCGACAGTTTGTGGCAGTCTGGGGCCGACCGCTTTACCGATTGCTTTGGCTACGTGTATAGTTTATGACGTCATCTTGTCATCTAGCTAATAGGTATAGGCATATATCGAAAGCTATAACCTATAGCTTTCGATATTGCTTTCATAGGCGGTACGAAATGACAAGATGACGTCATAAACTATACACGTAGCCAAAGCAATCGGTTAGGCGGTCGGGGGGCTGGTGTGCAGGCGTGCGTAAGTACATAAGAGGCTGTAGATTTTTTAATTAAATTTCTGAATGTCGGTTGAGTTTTTAATCCGAATTAACGCTAATCAGAACCTATAATTGTGTTTTCTACAAACGTACTTTAGGAGACTATTTCTTAATCTGTGCTTTGGGGCTTTTTTACGTAGTCCTTCGAGCCGGCTCTTATTAACGTCACATATGCGTTTTGTCATCAGATCAAGCTGCGCCATGACCTTTTTATTGTTTCAACATTCACAGTTTTCATCTCCATTGTTGCGAACAACTTGCGACAGAACTGTAATTATGAAAGATAACTATTATCTACTCGGCATTTATAGAAGTCAATGTGACCGGTGATGGTTGTTGTGGCAGGCTAGTGGGGGTTTATTTACTCACGCATAGTAGTAAAACAATGCAGAGATGACGAGTTTTTACAAAGTTAGAATAGGTGACGCGTGGAGCCTACACAAAAATTGTTCTCCTTTGCCCAAATGTTTATTTTTAATTGCATACTTTATTTTCAAAACACCTTTCAATGTCACCCTACCCGCTCCATAGTCATGTAATGATTAAACTGTTATCGTTTCGCGTGTCAATATTTTTCTGTTTGATGTATTGTAATGAGAGATGCAAGTGTCATGCGCGCTATCAATAAACACAGAACCCCTGTGCGTTGCGGATCGCGGAGAGAACCCATTAAACGTGTCGTCCGACTGAATACGCCGAGTGTGAATATAAAACTTAACACGTAATAGAAACTCGTTCTCCGCTCGTCCGTAACCGAGGAAAAGTGAATTGAAACGCGCATCGAAAGTCCGCGGCGTGGCGGGGGCGGCGCCGGGGGGCGGGGGCAGGCACCCACACTATCAGCTGGCTTGAGTTTACAAACAGCGTGACGTCACCGCGCAGGCGTGCCGCCGCGCACACGTGCCCGCGTCGTCGGCGACGACGTAAACGCGCGGCCGACGCGACCCGACGCTTCCCGACGCGGCCGACGTGGTTTCCATGCCGTTTCGCCGGAAAACTAGTGGCGGATTATTGTTTCGCATGCAGCTTTAGGGGCTCGATAACGTAGTGGTTAAGCAACTTTCGCAAAGGCCGGTCATCGGATGGGTGACCAAAAATTTTTAATCTCGACTCCTCCGTGCTTCGGAAGGCACGTAAAGCCGTTGGTCCCGGCTGTGTTAGCAGTCGTTAACAACCACCGCACCGCACTGGGCCCGCGTGGTGGTTTATGGCCCGTTCTCCCTATCCATCCATAGGGGAGACTCGTGCCGCGTGCCCCAACACTGGAGACATAAAATGAGCTGATGCTGGTGACGATGATGATGCAGCTTTAAGCCTGGACTCCGTGAAAGCGGAGATGAGATGACAGATGTGTCGTAAACAACTAATAAGAGTTTTTACCGTTCTCGTTTCCTCTATTTGGTGGAGTTAAGATTGTGTTGGAGTAAATATTGAGGTGACGATTGGATGAGGAAAACATGCTGCGTCGACCCCTAATAAGATTGGGAACAGGGCAGGAGAATGATGATACCGCGTCAGGCATGCTTTCAATTCGATAAAGTTTCGTTGGTACGTTTTTAGATGATCGGGTTAAGGCGATCAGTCGTGGTTCAATCCGCATTGGTCCGATACACTACTGGAGTTAATCCTTATCGTATACAAGTCAAAGCCACAAGGGCACCGTTCTAACCTAACCTAACCGATAAAATCTATAACTAACATGAGTTTACATGACATGACCATGTAACAACCTACCATGACCAACTAACACTCTAGCTTTAATATTATTAGTAATTCAACCAAATGTGTTTTATTGGATTGGTTGTTCTACATTTAATGATACAGATGCAAAATGATTGATTTGCGTATTAGAAATGCAACCTACGCAAGGGTAGAAAATGTAGGCCACATACGTTGCCCTAAGCGTGGCGAAAGGTTGGCCATTGACACGATTAGAACAACAAGTATTGGAAATATTCTGACTGTTTATCAGCCACTCAATTATATTGCCGAACGTAACGAAGCTAAATAAAAACATGCAAACGTTCATAACTGTTGACGAAACGTTTTCGTCGTAATGCAAATCTGCCAAACGCTTATTATCAGCGAGGCGACAGGCCGCGTCGGACGTGCCTGCTTTTGATTTACGTAATGGCTGCGACTGTTTTCGCTTTACTCCCGCACCCCCGCACCCCCGCACCCCTCACCCCGCCACGCGCCGCGGGAATACGTTATCTGTCAGACAATCGTCGGCACGGGATTCGCTCGCAGGCAGCCATAGCTTCCGCTAAGGTTTGCAAGTTCTTCTAAGTCGACCTGTTTTCGTAACACCGTTATCTTATACGCCTAAATATGCGATTGCTTTTTAAGGAAAACACATGAAGAATGTTAATAGAATTATACGAAGCGTATACCCAAATGGATACTTGGCCGCAAAGCCTGATATATAACGCCGAACTCATGCGGATGAGAAAAAAGAAACCAACAAGGTTTGCCTTCGAGATAACCAGAATCCGGCGAAAATGGTCACGCTTGCAGCTCTCGCTCGCACCTTGGTGTTCAAACGCGTGCGAGCGAGACAGATGAGACGTTGGAATCGGTCTGCCGAGCGCCGCGATCTCGTGAACTGCGCAGTATTTAGTTTGACGTCGACAATTTAAACCTTGCTCTGCTTATTATAAGGCTCATTTGCGGTATGTCAAATAAGAAATATATTTTTTACTTAACACTGTAAGTAGCTTCTGGCGTAAAATGAGCTTTACTGAGCGGACGCATAGCTGAGGTTAGTGTAACTAAGATCTCGGAGGTATTGTTTACTGCTAACAAAGGAACGTGGTCTTTACTTACGTGCTGGTATAAACAAATCTTTTTTACGGGCACTCTTATTTAGTGGTGGTCAGGGTGTAAAGTCGCGTGCGCGTGGAGAGCGCGTGACGTCACCGCTTCCCGAAACCGCGCGGGTCGTTGAACCCGCGGCGCGCCCTCGCGGCGGGGGGCCGAACGCTCCAACATTATTTTCATCATTTTCAACTATACCACCCAGTCAATACGTATGTGGCTAAAAGATTTATTTTTAAATAATTTTGTAGAAACATTTTGTTGTGATAAAAGAGTATAGTCGCATATTTATAAACATACCTACTTACCGAAATCCAAATAAATGTCTTGCTTATTAAAAGTCTTGTGCTGTGTGTGTGACAGTCAATATCAAAAGTCGATGATGAAAAAAAGAATGCCAATAAAAAAATTACAAGACTGTTTGAAATGTACACAAACGTAATTAACTATTCAATGCTTCATTCATAGTCACAAAACTATTTTTGCTTTACCACAAAACGATGGCTAAAGTTTAACATTGGCTTCAAACAGATGCTGTCACTTTTAGCCAATATTTTAGATAAGAGACAATATTTTAAACACGTATTTATCTATTGTTTAACTTTAAACACAATTTCGTAGTACAAGGGTATATGTTTTTATTTGTAATGTTGGGTTTGTGTTTTCAACTTTTGTTGTTGACTGTCCGTACGATGAATTCAAAGGTAAGGTATTTTGGCAAGCGTGTCCTTCCTTACTAGCGACAAGGTCTGCGCGCACGCGTTCCAGCCGACGACTCCGCAGTATTGTGTACGCAGAGCACGTCATTATAATAAATCTAATTACCTAACTGAAGAGCCCAAGGATTGTGTTTTGCATTAAAAAGTAAAGTTACCTACTGTCGGCCAAAGTCCTCGAGCATTGTCTGGAACCGGCTTACACCGGACGTTACGTTACGACTTAGGCCTTCAAAAACGAGCTTACTCTTTCCTCGAAGGCCGGCACCGCATCTGCGATTACTCTTGTGTTTTTTTATTTTATTTTATTAATTCAGCTACTCCCCGCTGTTTTTGCAGGACTTTTTATTCTATTTTTTTATATTTACTTTCTTTTCTATGGGGTTATTAAGCTTGAGCTTGATGAGCTCTAGTCATTTTATATATTTTTTTCTCTTTTTTGTTTCTTTTCTCTTTTTTTCTTTTTTACAATATATCTCTTATATCTATTACATTTTTCTTTTCTTTGTGTTACATTCTTATAATACTGGTACATAGTACTTTCTTATTTTAAGACATCTTATTTATGTACATAATTATTTTCTTGTTTTTTAAAATATTTTTATACATTGCTTTCTTTCCCATAAAATCCTACCACTTATATGGTTTTGCTTACAATTGCTTAAAACTAATCGTCTTTGTTCCTTATATTTACTTTTTTTACAATTTTTTTGGCAAATACCATAAATTCCTTTCGTTCTCTTTTAATACTCATGATCTCCTTTAGGGTGTCTTTACTTAGATTTGTGTCGATTGTCTGCTGCAGAGTGTACCTAATTTGCGTGTGTATTGGGCAGTCTAATAGTATGTGGAAGATGTCCTCGTCCATCGTCGGGTCACAGGCACATGCGGGGCTGTCCCTGCACTTGAATCTGTGCAGGTATGCACAGAATCCCCCATGACCTGTCAGGACCTGCGACGCAAGCCGGTCGATGGACATCTTCCTCACGGTATTGTATGAGTCCACCCCATTCGGGAAAAAGACCTTGGTGGTCTCGGCTGTGGCTTCCGTCCTATACCTGCTGTCCCATTGCTCGATCGTTTCCGCCCGTAAATGACGTTTAACGTACGAGATGGGGCAGCAGTCATAGTCCGCTCTGGTCATTACTCTTGTGTTGCAGGTGCATGGGTGGTAGTAGATACTCTCCATCAGGTGACCCAGAAAAAAAATTGAATCACCATGCTTACCAAATGCGGGATAGTGATCTTTATCTATAGCCCGGGCTACACACCGAATAATCCGAAAAACAGCCTGAACTGGGGTTGAATCAAGAACCCGGGAATCGGTCTGGCTGGGCGCTCTGCCACTCGGCCACCAGAGCCGTGTTATCATTATTCATTTACACTGAAGTTTGGAAATCAGTTCACTAAACTTCCTGCTGTCTAATGTAGCCTAGTAATAGTAATAATGTACCATCAACGATGTCTAAACGTCTAGATTAAATAAGCGTCGGTTGACTACGTGCGTTTTGAGTATCTCTTTAGTGAATACAAAATGTTTGACTGTTTATCATTTTTATTTAATACTAGCTGACCCGGTGCACTTCGTGCCGCTTTGACAGTTTCCATGACAACAAAACAAACAAATCATTTTGTATTGGAAAATTAAATTGTCGTTTTTAGTATTTTCCGTTACTTATTATGTAACGTTATTTATGTTTCTCACCGCTTAAACCTTCCCTGAACTTCCACAAATATTTCAAAATCACAATTAGCCAAATCGGTCCAGCCATTCTCGTGTTTTAACGAGACAAACGGACAGCAATTGATATTTATATATATAGATTAAACAAGCCCTACCACCAACCAAATCGAGTACAGAAACATATCTACCCTCTGCTGGGAATCGAAACCGAGACCTCTGGGTCTAAATCGGTGGTCTTAACCACTAGACCACAAAGACCACAAATGGTGTGGGGTGGTTATGCTCGGATCTCATAGAAACTCATAATAGTTTTTTTAGTTTTTTGAGCAAGAGAATGCGTGTGTATCAAAGCTGGCTGAACCACAACAAAGAACTTTATAAATAGGTGCTGGCCTCAAAACCTATTATTTAAACTGTTGACTGTTGTGTGTGTCAAAAAACTTGCCGAAACTTGTATTAGCATAGTTGGAATTTAAATGAATGCAGCTGGCGCATGGCGTCACATAATAAGGTGTCCCAGTAGGCAACAGTTCCGAGCGACTCGCGCACACACCCCTTGCACGGGCACGGGGCTCGGGGCGGCTCGGGAGCAGCGCGAGGTTGTCTATGCGTGCGTTGCTCGAGCGCGTTTGTTTCAAACTTGCCTTCTGCACTCTCCTTATTTTTTCATGTCGGCGAGCGTCCGAGCGCTCAACAGACCAACGTGGAGATATCTAATACCGGTATGAAGTACGCCAAAGCAGAACCCGGCCTGGCCCACTGACTGCTCCACGATCATGGGGTCGACTGTTCCCCACGACCCGGTCAACTCGAGCCGAGGTCCTAGCCTTTAGAGGGCACTTGGGTTCGTCTCTGCTTCCGCTCTTCTTCGTCGGAGAATCTACTAGGGGAGACATGGTTGTAGAAACTCTGAGAATATAAAAACGAATTAGGTCATAATCATAATCCACCCGATAACTGACCCGATTGGGTCAGTTATCGGGTTATATTATCTGGTTTTATGTGGTTATATATAACACATAGTATTTAATAGTGAAACATTGCACTTGAATGTGCCAGGCCATTGAAGCAGCGCCTCCTGGTAAAAACGATTTCTTCAAAATTTGTTTAAAAAATATAGATTCTCGTTTTTGGTAAAGTGATCGATGTGTTATTAAATTGTGCAGTCTGCCCGTACTCTTGGTTTTAATTAGTCACAGAATAGGAAGTCAATGATATTTAATATCTTTAGGTCGAAACCATATTATTATGTGGAAATACCAGAATGTGCAAGTTTTAAAAATAAATCGCAAATGCTTAAGTCTAGTGTCGCGAGGTCCGGAGCTGGCTCGCTGCAGCGCCGCCAGCCGCTGGCTTTGTCCGCCGGTGAGGTCATGGGAGTGACGATGACGTCAGGGCTCTTGATGATGTCATAACTGCGTCTTTGTCCGTCGAAACTGTCGGATGTAAAAAGCGGCTCCTATAACATATTAAGAAGTATAAATGTTTTGTTTATGACATTTCATGTTACCGCCTTTGTTATAAACCTAATGGTTCTCCTAGTGTTCCCAGGTTCGAGTCCCAGTGAAGGGTATGTGTATCTGGTTTGGTTGGTGGCGTAGTGTAAGGGTTGTTGTACACCACCAGGTACCTGAGGCTGTTGTCTGTCTTATTAACAATCTTTGTAGCATCGTTGTGTCCATATTAAAGAAATGATTTTGAATTTGAATAATATTCAGTTTACAGTTTTCACGTTTTGTTACTGTCCATATTTTTGTACACATACATGCACTATTGGTTTTCGTAACTACAAGCTCACGAGTACCTAACCGACTTATTCTTTCACAGTGTTGTATGTATTCGTTTTGTCAATTCTCCAACAGCTATCACTGAAGTTGTGAATGACGCAGACACGCGGCGAGGGCGTGTTGCTCTGTGATGTAGTCTAGCGAGACGCCGGCGTCCGTCTGTACAACCTCCCCTGACCTACCGCACGAATCTAGCTCCAAGGACTCGCTTCCGTTCGTCACGGTGCCCACTGTTAGTTTTGTTTGTTGTCCGTATTCAATCGATTACATTTACGAAAACGAAAATTAGTAGGGTTTAAAGCAGCGCCTCTTGGTGGACAACGAGTGTTCAAATGTTACCAATGTATACAGTTGAATATCAAAATAAAGTCGCGCCAGCCTCTCAGACAGCACTTGTATTAGTTCTCTTCTTGCAGGGATGTTAAATAATAAGCAGATTGTAATACTTAACACTTTCATTTATTACTTTTATCAAGATTTACAATTAAACCATTAGCAAAACATGCACGTCCACTTCTCTTTTTCACAAGTGACAGTCCTGTTCAATATGGCCGACTTATGACTCATTTCAATCGATCTATTGACGATCGATTAATACTTATCGATTTTAGTTTTCAATCATGTATTTGTAATTTTGCACTAATATTGATAAACATTATTTGAGCAGTATTTTTCGAATCGCCAGCACTTGTTCAATGAGTCCAAAAGTCTCAAACTCGCACTCGCCACCCAAATCCCAAGCTTGATTAAAAAGTCAAAATTTATTTTTTATATAAATTCGCTCGTTGACCTTGTTGCCGAAAGTTACAAAGTATCTTTAGCGATGTGTTTGCATGTTATCTTCCTGTTTCCAAACACCTCCGTGCGGCAGAGGTCAGGCGCGCCGGCTTCGGTTGGTGATATAGTTATCGCGCTGTTGTTTGTTAATCAGCAGTGCTTCCCACTCGTGTTCAACGTCACCGGTGACTATTTTGACATTGAATAGTCTCGAACGGTCGGTGGCTTCAATAAAATGTAAATAAGTGCGAAAATAGTAAGATCACTCGTTGTCAAGACTGCTAATTCGAGGAAACGAGATTTACATAGATAATTAGAAATATTAGTTAGTGGTGTGGGAGCATGCCAAAGTACGAGTCGTATGGAGAGATTTTGTGGAGATCTTTGCCCAGCTATGGGACGAAATAACTTAAATACAAATAAAAAGTAGTGTGTCGTTGGCCTGGTTTTGATTGAAGAATAATAATTTTGTTGCAACAATACAAAAATTAACTATGTAGATGTAGATATTTAAAAATTGTTACAATTGGGCGGTCTTAATGCTTTAAAGCGAATTCTTCCAGACAACCTGTTGGATGGAAAAAAACTAATTCACTGTAAGATCGGAATATAACGGAACTTTTTGTGGTGTTGGTGGGTGGTGAGTGAGTACCGAGCGTTGCACTGCAGATATTATTTATCAAGGACGTTTCCATACGTTACTTTGATAACGCCCCCCACCACCCTAACCCGCTTGTTGTGGCGGCCGCCAACTATAATGTTGGAAGCCTTCCACCAACAAAACGGTTCATGTCTAGGCGTCCTAAGCACGTCCTAGATGACCCCGACGATCCCATAACGGTTGCGAACGCCCCCCCGCCCGATCCTCTAAATGACAGCACACATTTACAGAATACACTAAACATGCACACCAGTTTAGGCCCAAGACACCGTACTCGTAGAACAAGGGTACGAAGAACCGGTTCACAATCGCTCTACACCAGGTACAGACATGTACCTGGTCGGTTCTCTCCTCCTCCACGGCCCGGTCAACCCGAGCCGAGGTCCGTGCCTTTAGAGGCGCCCTCGGGTTGCTCCGCTCCCCGATTCGTTCCGAACCCTTCGGAGAATCAAGTAGGGCACGGGGACGCGCACTTGTGCGCGATGCCGTTCCCTCTAGATAACCTCTGAAGGTGATTCGTTTCACACGGCTTGAGGGACCCTTTACGTTCCTCGCCGCCCCCAAACAAGCCCGGTGAAGCTGAAAATGTTATACTAACTTGATAGCTTTTAGGAATTTTTTACATGTCCAATTTACAATAAGTTACCACAGTCAGTAAAAGAGCTTAGTTTACCTATATTTAGAAAAAAGTTAAGAATATGGTTAAAAGATAAATGTTTTTATACAATTAAAGAATATTACGATACAAAAATTTTCATAAAATGAACAATCATGTCATAAAATTATCACTTTTATATCTAATTCTTATTGTATCTCTTGTCACAATTATTATTCTATTAATTTAATTTAATTTTAATTTGATTTTAATTTTATGTGATTCGACATTCACATGCCCTGCGTTTGGCAAAACAGACGTTCAAAATCATAATATTAACCACCAGCTGAAATGTACTTTGTTTTGCGTGAATAAATAATCATTTCATATAATTTTCCATATATTGTAATCCGAGTTTTGGAAGGTCAACCAACACGTGTGTGTGGTGGCGACACTATGTAGTGTACATTGATTGCGCGGCCATTAGTCGAGCGGCTTGAACGTCCGACTGAAAGTGGTCGCCTCGTCAGAGCCAGAGGTCGGGCGAGGTGCGCCAGTGTGCGGCCTGCTTTATGATAAGCGATACAGAGACGGGACCTTTTCCGATGTAGTGTTGTGGACTTGTGGCACCAAATAAGGACACTGCCGAAGGTAAGCTTCATACGAACGCGCTCGAGCAACGCACACGCAGACAACCTCTCACGGACACTGCATCTCGCAGCAGCTGCGTAAGGACTGACTGGTCTGAGATGGTCCGAGTGGCTGTCTATGTGTGCGTTGCTCAAAGCGCGGGATGTAGGTAATATGCTTCCCTTCTAGGTCCACATTATAACGCGAGCTGATCTCGATGCTCTATAGTTTAGTTGCATTCCATCATCACACCATTGTCAGCCCGATCCGATCTGAAATAGCATGAATGCATTTTACATTTCAAAGTCAAACCAAATTAACTATGTATGTGCAACTTAAATAAAACTCGAATTATGTTTTACTGTTTATTTTTAATTTGTTAATTTACAATTTCCCTTAACCGCACTACACGCAATCGACTGTCCTTCCATCCACACCATCTTGATCGTAGCGCAGCGCAGCGTAGCGTGGGCCAGTCACGGAGGGGGGAGCGGCATAACGCTGCTGTTCAGAATGATATAAGTTGCAGACTGATTTAGAAATATTTGGTGACCATAAGTTGCTGCCCAACTAGCGCAAATTTTGTTTGCGTTAATATTATATAAACAAAACAAAAAACATTTTATAAATAGCTTGCCTACTTCTTAACTGATCTTTAGTATTGTAAAAATATTATGATCAGATGTTAATGACGGTAGTTGTTCACATTGATTGGGCGCCTTTGGCTTTCAAAGTAAAAAAGTAAATAGTGTTGAATAATTTCGGCGGGCTGGTTAGAACCACGATAGCTCAATTGGGAGAGCACCTGACCCGGTATGTCAGAAGGGTGCAGGTTCAAATCCTGCTCGTGGTTTTTTTTTAACATTTGTGTTTTTGTAATTTGTTTCGCAACAAAATTTGCGTTAAAATTATATAAACAAAACAAAAAAAAAATAGAATTTATTGCTAACAAAAATACCAATACTTTGCTAACCGTTTAAATAACACCCAAAATAAACCATGGTCATCAACAGTGGACTGGATGTAGGCAGATGATAATGTTCACGTTAAGTGTACGGCGGCAACAAAACCTTGTCACTTGGACAACAGCTCCATCTCTTGACATACAAAACGGGTTAGTAATTTGTATGACTGTTAGTATTTGTTTATATTGTAATTTCATGATATTATGTTAATGTGGCGTATATACAGTGCCATCTAGCGGATATTAGCATAGCTCGGACGACGCGAGGCAGGCAAGGCCTAATGCCATGACTTCATGCAAATTTGGCAAACCAATTAGTGACTGTAACTACGTTGTACAATGGTTTGAGCAGCTGACATTGCGCGTTATGTTCGATGTTTATTGTTTCCCAGGAACTTTGAAAAGTTGGGACGTTAGATACTCCATCTCGTTAGATGGTCCCATACGACAGGTTGCCGGAGACGCGACAAGGTGATCGGGTATCGATGCAGGAGTGATACGTTTCCAGGTAGGCATTAGCTGATAGGTCGTCATAGGATGCCGCTCGTATGTTTTCGCATCATGCACCAATTACCATCAATGCTACTATTACTGCAACTGCAATATCGTGAAGACAAAACGTTGAATACTTTCTGATGCAGATATGACTCGGTCGATTTTTCCTGAGTGAGTGTAGTGGTATGAGAGGTATCGGAAGGCTACTCTGTAGAATGAAGCACTGGAAGTATCAGGAGATGTGACTGTAGAATATTACATAGGTTGAAGTCGCGGTTATATTACAACTGGTGTGCCAACCTCAGCGCGCGGAGGGTGCGGGTCGGCCGGTTTACGGCTCGTGAGCCTGTCGCAAGCCGCAACGAAAGCTCCGGTGAAAGCGGAGCTGTGCGGTTTGTGCTGATGACGTGACGCAGAGACGGCGGGGGCCCGGCTGATTCAATATAGCCCACAAATACGGCGCCACACTGCATCAGATCATGGACCTGCCAAGAATGTTGTTAGGGTCGGGCAACGAGGTTACATAAGTCTATCGTCATCATTTCAGCCAAAAGTCGTCCGCTGCTGGACAAAGGCCTCTCTTAAGGATCTCTACAATGACCGGAAAAGCCCTTAGACCTCATAAAGTAACATATAATATGTTAAATGTTAGTGTTTTGATGAATGACCTTGTGCCGCTCCGGTTGCTGGGCAATATACTGCGGAAACGCCGCCGCTAGTTTAGTATTGTAAAAAAGGAGTTTTGACAAAAAGTTGACCAGCTGTCATGCTGTTAAACTCTAAACTCGTACTGTGACATGTGTTCAACTAAAGTACCTCCATATGCCACCAGCTTGTCTGGAGCAGGTCACCTTGGCCATTGCGCCAGGTGGAACGAACCTTTCCCATTTGCAACAGAGCTGGGAGGTGTTGCGGCATCAGCTTTTGCGTCAGCGTCGCCGGGCCATCGCTCTGCTGAAGGTTTACCTTTTGAACTCGGTAAAAGATCGGCGATCGCTTGTATTTTTGTTCTGTTATCATCATCTTTGCAATTATTTCAGATTACATTAAAATATTAGCTATAGCAAACTGTAAAATTTATAAAGCGAGAAATGGGATTACTGCCCGGTAGCTAATTATACCCACTGTTTATCCGGAAATTGTAGGCTCGCCCGACCTAATCAAATCATCATTGTTTTTTAGCATATGGTCTACAAGATTCTTATGAATTCCTCATATTCTGCCGTTGTGGTGCTTAAGTACTTTACTTGTTTTAGATTTATACATAGAAGCTATTATTGGATGGATGAATAATTTGGTTCGAGGAAGTGCTAAACCTGCGTATAAGCGCAGAGCTAATCGCCGGTCGGGTTTCCCGCGTGCCGCCCGCCGCCATTGCGACACGCGCGCGATACGAAACAAAAGACTCGCGCGCAGTTTTCCGACGCGCCGCGTGACGTCATCACGTCACACCTTTGCGTCGCTCGCTCTCATAGCCTTCCTTTTATGAGCCTTTATACACGGTATCCTATACTTCTAATTTATTTTAGATCCTAATAAACTATAGTAAAAAAAAGATGGTTTCACTTTCAAGCTTTAACCGTTTTAACCGCCTTCATGGTCTAGTTATATCACTACCAGTCTTAGACGACCCCAAATTGATTTCCAGCGTTGTGGTTGCCGGTACCGGTAGGCTTGGTCCAGGCCGTTTCGAGCTACCATCTACCACACTCTTATGGTGTTTCGTCAGTTATGAAGTAGCCAATTCCTCAGTGGTTGAGAATTCCGGGTGCAGTACGTTTCCACTTTTCAGAATTATCAGCGGAAATTTAAAAAATTAAAAAGTTGTTTAATAAGCTTTCCTTTCTCTTAACCTTTTCACAGTGTGTATGTACCTCGAAAACGCTCCATGCTACAATGTAAGTGGGCTTGTCGAATTTAATAACCGCCACGGGTATTGGGTCGCGTGACGGACGGCCAGGCAAGGAAGTGTGGGGCGGAACTGCTTACATTGTGGTACGATGAACAGCTTGTACGGAAAGCAATGAGCTGTTTGGCAAAACTAAATACAAGTACTATGTGTAACACCACCCAACGTAACTTAACTAATGCACGAGTTTTGAGAAGATAGGCCAAATAAATATAACTTACCGGTTTATAACCGTCGTAACTACATAGTATTGATTAGTACATCCGCGATCATGACGCATGCTAATGTGCCTGAATAACGTATACTCAAAAACAACTGTTAATAGTATCATCTAGATGTCAATATTTATGCGAACAAACACTTTTGATACATTTTTGATAATTCTTTCTAGCCTTTGCAGGCTCCCGTGACCACGGACTTTGCAAAGGGTCGAAACTTTTGCAATGTCCTTCCGTGGTCACAAATACGAACACAAAAAAATATCGATGTAAAATAACAGTGAGTAGATCCGCACAAAGTGTTTCTGTCAATATGAACCAGTTCCAACGGTCCCCCACGCGCGCGCTTGCAACATTTTCCTCTCCGCGCTTATCGGCCGGTTATCTGCTGTGATACGCGGCCGTTCATCCCCCGATAGCGCGTAACCGGGCCCTTTGTGCTCATTTGCACTGCGGATGAGTGTGGCGCGCTCTATGGGCGATTGTTGTACGTCCCAAGCCAACCCACCAACGAAATCGTCCATGTAAACATAACATCGACAAGGCAATGTAAATTAAATTTATTTTATCGATGTGATTATAGATCGGCCATTTGTAACCCCTTTGAACACCAGTTTAAAACCTTCGATCTTGAAATCAAATTTGCTAACGAATTCTTTTAACAAATTCTTGCGAATTTCCACCAGCCAACATACTTTGCTGATATCATTCATTGAATGCCTTGGTGCTCCACACAAACAACGTCGTGTCCGCGTTGGGTTTCACAATAAACACTGGCTGTTTGTTCGCACCGTGCGTGTCTGTTCATATTTAACTGCATTGTCGACGGTGCGTTCATCCTTGAGCATGTTCTACGATTAACTGTTTAGCAGTTTTATAAGGCTAGGTGCCTGGAGATCGTTATCACAGCCTGTACACAGTCACTGTTAAGCATAAACCTCGAATAATTATTGTCACTACTCGTATGCAGCGGCTTCTCACAGTCGCAACTACAACCAGAGCCTCGAATCTGCTACATTCAAACGTCTACAATCGTGTCACAGTGGTTAGATATTGTGTGACCTGTTTTCCATAGTCCATCCAAATTTCTAAACCAGGCCGTTGAGATACGTTTGTAAAATGTTCAATATATTATTTACGTAGTTGCATCTTCCGGTTTAAATATATTTTCCTCTTACTGCTTATGCAGTGATGAAATAAATATAATATAGTATTTTAGTTCTCATCTCAGGATGTTAAACAATAACAGTGATGTCAGCGAATGAATAAAAGAATCTGCCATCAAAAGTAACGAATGATCTATTGCCAACTTAAGTATTTTTAAATGTAATTCCATTACCCATCAAAAATAGGTACCTATATAAAATATATATAGCCTACAATAGATTTTTTATATTTTACATAATGGGTAGCTGGCAGGTAACAGGCAATTGGCAACGAAACGGGTTGTAATTGTAATGTAATGTGATTTCTGGCATTTTGTAAAGTAGACGCAGCGTGGTCGTTTTGTTGCGATGCGATGGTGGGTTGCGCTGGTGCTTTGTCCGCGTTATCAACCATCCAGAAATAGACTTAAGCGGCGTGCTGCATACGTCCGATATCTTCAGTCGCAGTGTGTTCATGCATCTAGATAAGTTTGAATCTGAGGAGATCCTTAATAAATAACATGAAGGATACCATTCATTCATTTATTGTGTGATTTGTTGAATACTGATTGTTATATTGAATTTCAACTACCTTTGACATTATCGATGCTAACTGTGTATTCTCCTTATCCGCAGTGATGGCAGCAGCGCCGGCAGCCCGAAGGAGGCGTGCGTGGCGCAGTCGCCGCCGCCGGCGCCCGCCAAGCGCGACGTGCGGCACCACCGCCACGACCAAAGGCGGCTCAGCATTGGTGCGTACCATCCTAAAGCATCTTACACCCCCAACCCCCCAACCAACACTCACCTGTACTCAAAGGACACAATCCATTGGAAAATAACCCTTTTTTTTTGGTGGCTCATGGGAAAATCTGCATACAGATTCAACCTTGCGGAAGATCTGGGGCTGGCCTTGTCCCTTTCTAAAAGGGAGTAAGACCGACCCAGTAAACCGACCCCTGGGGTTCGCCTTTGGCCTTGATAAGGGCCTTGACAATCGGAACGTACGCCCTCCGAAGGTCGGGGGGCGCAGTTAAAATAACCCTGAAATTTAATTTCTTATATATATATTTGTGTTTACTAAGGAAAGCAGTAACATATTATGTATATGTGCCAGAAGTCTTTGCACTAAAGATCCCGATGGGTCGAGGTGTTACTGCAAGAGGGAAACCTCGGCAGGCCGCACTAAGATATGTGCCAGAAAACGGCTTCCACTCCGCATTATAATGTAACCAGACGCTGGTCTTCCGATGGACGCATCAAAGATTAGGCAAAATTTCCATCTTCAACACAAGCAGTGTTGTAAGATTCTAAACTGCATGTGGAACTCGTAGCGTGGATTAGAGATGTCAGCTTTCTTGATTCTCTGCTCTGCTAGCATTTATTTGCGAACATTGGAACCCCGAACACTCGGGTTTTTACATAACAAGTTAGGAGAAGTAAACCCTTGACTGTTATCTTCCTCTGCGTTTTACATAAGTGCCAAGACAACCAAGAATCTCAAAAATGTATGCGCAGGGTAAAGTAGGATACTTATTGATAAGTTAAATGGTTGATCCCGTGGATCATAATGGCGGGTGTGTGCGTGCAGGCGGAGGCGCGGGCGGGTCGCGGCGGGCCGAGCGCCGCGCCGCCGGCACCTCGGCGCGCAGGAGATCAGGTACAGCGCCAACCAACTCATGCTCACCACGCCATCGCCTCTTCTTCGACTTTCCATTACTAACTGTAACTCCTGAGAGGTCAGGTTTCAAAGTAGCTCACATTCAATAACATTGCTTAACTACTGTTTTGTTTCTATCCTCAATATCATTAATATCTTGGTTCTTTGTCCTATATCTGGTCACCGCTATGCACCTCAACATGCACCAACATTAGCTTATACAAAACATTACCTCGGTTTTTCATTCCAAAATATTAACTTTTTTTTTTTTTTTTTTTGAGAGAGATTGCTGATTGCCTCTGCGGCATTTTCAGCTTCACCGGGCTTTTTGGGGGCGGCGAGGAACGTAAAGGGTCCCTCAAGCCGTGTGAAACGAATCACCTTCAGAGGTTATCTAGAGGGAACGGCATCGCGCACAAGTGCGCGTCCCCGTGCCCTACTAGATTCTCCGAAGGGTTCGGATCGGATCGGGGAGCGGAGCAACCCGAGGGCGCCTCTAAAGGCACGGACCTCGGCTCGGGTTGACCGGGCCGTGGAGGAGGAGAGAACCGACCAGGTACATGTCTGTACCTGGTGTAGAGCGAGTGTGAACCGGTTCTTCGTACCCTTGTTCTACGAGTACGGTGTCTTGGGCCTAAACGGGTGTGCATGTTTAGTGTATTCTGTAAATGTGTGCTGTCATTTAGAGGATCGGGCGGGATATTAACTTTAGTTATACCTAGTTTTAAACCGATGCTGATCAAGTTTTACTGTAGTACACGTTCTGGGATAAGACGGTGGTTTGGGCTAACAGTTGTTACTATCTGTGACTTAGAAGTGTGACAAAACTCAAAAAGATATTGATAAACAAATATTATATGGACGTTAGCTTATATATTTTTTCTCAAATTCGTCTTGTTTAGCACGAACGCTTCTGTCGTTTAGCCAGCTGAATGCTGTTGCGTTTTAATTAGATGCAACTCGAGCATTTCTCCATTTGTTCTAATAATAATCAGCTAGACGCTCTTAGTGGTGCAAAATAATGTCAAAGTGTGCAGTTGTCGCTGCATTTGTAGGTGATAATAATAATAATAAGTACCTTGACTTAGCTCACGAGGTGACCGCCATGTGGGATGTTGATTCAACCATTATTGTCCCGATAGTCGTTTCAGCGAACGGTCTGATAGCGAAGAGCCTCGACCAACATCTTAAGAGGCTCTCGCTTGATGGTTGGATCAAGGGTCAGATTCAGAAAGCAGTGCTCCTTGACACGGCACGTATTGTCAGGAGGTTCCTCACTCTGCAGCCCTGACCACCGGTAGCTTGGGCCCTGCCCCGCTGCTGTTGGTACTCTAGAATTAGGTTTTTATAATGTTTTATTGTTTTTATATTAAAATATTGTAAAAATCTAGTTTTAAGAAAGAAAATAAATAAAGAGTATAGTATATTAAATGAGCTTTATTTATCCCTTACATATTGCTATTGCATAGTTGTAAGGGCTGCCTTTAGCGGTGAAAGCCACCTCCATGTTCTCCAACAGACCCTGTCTTGTGCCAGTCGGGGCCATAGCGTTCCTGCTGTCTCAGCGATGTGATACGTTTGTGCTGCATTTGTACATGATAATGATTGCCCAAGTACCTTACTTGTTGAGTGTTATTTTAGCTTACCCCTTGTTTGTCTTATAAGTGTCCGTTATGGCTTATTTTATATGACGCGTGGAATTTCTTCAAGGCTTGAGTTGAAACTCGTATTTCCCGTCGGATAATGGGATTGTCAATAAAGATTTATACTTACTTATATACACGTAATAATTGTGTTTAATCGCTTGTTTAACACGCTACCTGCCTGTGAGTAATGCGTCAACATTTGTTTCCTGTCTAAACGATTCGGAACGCCATTACAACTTTGGGGACATTTCCGATCTGACTGATGGGCACGAGTACGCGAACGAACCAAACAAATTCGATGCCGGTGAATTTTTTACTGCATTTCGACAGGTTGTGTTGACTGATTGGTTGTTTTTTTTTACCACGAAATTATCAGTCGGCATGAGTCCACACACTAAAATATTCTGCCTATTAAGATGGCTCGGGACCACGAACGGCAAGCACTGAGTTTTTTTTTAGTTTGCCCGATTTTGACGTCAGAGTCAGACAAATGTAGTATTAGGGTGCTGTGCTGCGAACGTCGGACAGTTGCAAATGCGAGACAAATGGAGTGTCTTGTGCAGTGTGGCCAATGTCTGTTGATGACTCGATGCAGATATTGTAGGAAATGTTGCTATAAAACTTGTTTTTTTTTCAATTCTGGTTTCAAACAGTTTAAACTTTAACAGATTTTGAAATCTGAGTATGAGGAGTTATTTTTATAATGATATAACTTCGACCGAAGCTCTGCTGGAAACGCCCCCGTAGTCTTCATTACGTGACATTGACCTTGACACGAACTTTTATTGTGTGTATTTAGATCACGACCTCCTTGGTCGAGTGGTTTGCACACCGGTTTTCATGGTGTCGCCATCTCTGAGGGTCCTGGGTTCGATCCCCGGTCGGGTCAATTTAGAAATTATTGTTTTTCTAAATTTTTTCGGGTCTGGGTGTTTTCTACGTATAATAAGTATGTATTTAAGTATTTTAAGTATGTTTATCCGTTGTCTAGTAACCATTTAACGAGTTTCATAACGAAGCTTCTCTTGGGCTAGATAATTGGTGTGAGTGTAGGAAATTTTATTTATTATTATTATTTATTATTTATTTATCACTACCAAAGACGTAATGTAAACCAAATTCTTTTTCATTTACTTTCTTACTAATCGTCAGGGAAAACTAAGCTTTTCCATCAGAATTCTACATCGTTCGGGAGAATTTGTACAAAGATTGTGCAGATTTCTTCTGTTTTATTGAAAAATACTTATTCTTAAATAGCACGCTTCATTACTTATGAAAATGACAGCAATAATTATATGCATCATCTCGTGGAATTATAACTTGCGTGCTTGTGTGGCTAGGCGCGGGAGAAATGAATCTCGTCATGCTATGCCTTCAAAAATCTTTTCGTAAAGGAAAACTCAGTAGGGAGCTTTGGGCGCCATAAACAGAAGGGAAATGCGTATCGTTTCCGGAGGCCTGCTCGCCTCCGCCGCCGCTGCCGTCGCCGCACCGCGACGAACGCATTAGACATGATCGCCGCGCCGCCGGTTGCGTAAGCGCAGGGGAGCGCCCAAAATCAAGTCCAAGCCTCACTTTTGCGCTGGTAACTGATTCTGACTGCCATCGCCATGACGGAAGTCTGTTAGTTGCTTTATAGTTTGAAAACGAAACCTATTGTGTAGTAATAGTAATCTTCTACCGTAAAAAGTTGTGAGATCCATGTAATACCAAGTCGGTTAATTTATTCAGCCCCTACTTAAGGGACCTTCTGTCTTAAGTTATTACGTAATTAGCTAACCTAACGACATCTTATAGTGATCATATCAATATTAAAAATCTTTTACGTTTTAAATAAATAGATTGACTTGGCCATCGCATGAAAACAATGTTTTTCACAAGTAATACATATATTATATTAAATTAGATTGTTTAAGGTCGGAAATGGTCTGATCTGTTTCGAGAAAAGGATGGTACGGCCGTGCCGCTTTTTTGCTCGCTTTTTTTGAAATTGTAATTTATTCGCAACAAAATTTGCGTAAAGTTATACCACAATCATAAATAATAGACTGCCTAATTCTTAACTGATCTTTAATATTTGTAAAAATATTAAGATCGGATGTTGATGACTTGGTTGTCGACATGAATAGGGCATATATCTATCGGCGCCTCGGCGGTGGCTGTACTAAGAAGAATGAAAACGGTCCGTTCTAATTCACTACAAAGAAAGCGTTGAGGCAGCCGTGCGTCGTAACTCGTAACATAGGTACTCCTTTGAAATAAATAAAGAAGAAAAATATTTATTGACACACGATTGGGCCACGATAGCATAGTTGGTAGCGCACCTGACCCGGCATGTCATGGGTTCGAATCCCCCTCGTGGAATTTTTTCAACACTTTTTTCAAATAATTCGTCTAACTTTCGATTTTGAAAATGCCATCAGAGAGAAGTTCATAGTAGCAAAGTCTTGATAAAAGGTGATGTAGGTATTTGCAACAAAAACCGAGGCTGTAAGGACAATAGAGTACGGTAATGTCTGCAATTAGTTGAGAACTGTGTCGCAGCCATTAACGCCCACCTCCAAATAGCTCACTGTTTGACTGAGTGACGCGTCTGCTTGATACATCTACTGAGACCAGTCAACAATAGTATAGCTTTAATCTATGTAGATTGTATGAAACAATTAACACCAAGAGTTCTTGACTTGGTGTCAAGTCAAGAACTCTTGGTGTTAATTGTTTCATACAAAGGCATACATGTCTCGTCCTGGAAAGGGCAACGGGCAATTGACATAAGAGATTGTTTGCCATTTGACGTTATCCTTCTCCATCGAACAGTCGCTTAAAGCGGACGCGCATCAAACTTTCACTATATTATTTAATAGGTGTTTTAATGAAGGATACTTTCCTAAAATCTGGAAAATGTCTAACATGGTTCCAGTTCATAAAAAGGGTACCAAAACGGCTATCGAGAACTATAGGCCAATGTCAATCCTCAATGTGTTCAGTAAGTTGATGGAGAAAGTGGTTCACCTTCGCATATACCCATTCATCATTCGGCACATTCCTTCGCAGCAACATGGTTTTGTACGTGGCCGCTCGACAAACACAAATCTATAAATTTTTCTTAATGATGTACTCTGCGGGATGGATAGTGGCTATCAAACAGACATCATATACGCAGATTTTAAAAAGGCGTTTGACTGCGTAGATCATATTATCCTTCTACGTAAGCTCCAAGAGTTGGGAATTTGTGGAAATCTTCTTCGTTGGGTTGAATCGTATCTACGGAATCGTTCACAGGCTGTAGTTGTGGCTGGATATCGCTCTGACTTCGTGCAAGTTCCATCTGGAGTCCCTCAGGGCTCAATTCAGGGGCCTTTGTTGTACGCATCGTATTTATATGATGTTTTCGATTTGCTAAATTTCTGATGTATGCAGATGATACAAAGATTTACGCATATATAAAAACTATTGAAGATGCTATGAAGATTCAGGGACCTAAATCAGTTGTGCAAATATTATCATGGTAATCGTGCTAAATGTTTTCATATTAGCTTCACACGTAAAAGAAACATACTTACTCACCAGTACAGTCTTGATAACGTGCCATTAAAACGCACTAACGACTGATTGATCACATAAATGCTATGGTCACCAAAGCGTACAAGAACTTGGGTTTTGTCTTGAGTGTCAGTCGTCCCTTTTTGGATACTGATTGCATTAAAGTCTTATATTTTTCATACGTCCGCAGTACTTTAGAATACTGCAGTAACGTGTGGAACCCTAATTACATGACATATATCGAATCAATCGGACGTCTACAATCTAGGTTTATAAAAGCATTCAATTATCGGACTCAGCACAAGAAAATCAACTACGAGGAATCTTGTACGTTTCATAAGTTAATGCAGCTCAAAGATCGGCGTACTCTCCTTGAGATGTTGTACTTACACGATGTCTGTAATGACAAGATTGATTGTTCTGATTTATTATCTCTCTTTCTGCAAATTAGAACACCGACAAAGCTCACTAGACATACCCTCTTTTTCATGTACCACTTAGCCACTCTAACTACGTTCAAAATTCAATTTTTACCGTTCCCTCAATAGTTACAACAAAACTTTCTCGTCCATCGATATCTTCCACCTTAGTAAACCATCTTTCAAAAAACAAAAAAATATATTATTAAATTCATAGGCTCACACTACACACTTACAATTCACACTTAGACTTCTGAATTTGCCCCTGCCTCTCAGACTGATGATAAAGAAACTTTACACTACACACACACAAACACACCCCCACACATACCACATACTCACGCACTCACACGCTCAAAAACTGCTCGGTGCGTACCACTGTTTTACTGTTTTATTTTTGTATTGAATCCTGCCCTTTTCAATTATTTGGTTTTTAAATTGTTTTTTGCCGTTTTAAATTATTGTGTCTGTCTGTTTCGTTTTGTTTTTTAATTCGCTTAAGCGACATTTTAAATATATATATATATTGTTACAAAGTAGGGATCTGTAATTGGCAGTAGGTTTAGTATACAATGCAATAACTTAGATTATGAAGTGCTGTAGATTCTGTGCTCATAAATAAATAAATAAAAAAATATATATTACAGAGAATTAGGTTCCTATAAGCGACACTGTTGGCCCTAGTAACGATGGGCCGCAATGTTTTAACTATATCTTTGACCATGTTCATTGTTGCGTTGTGGCATACTGCAGCGCCTCGGGCATGTTCGCAGCGGCGCGCGCGGACTGTTTCCATGCGACCATGCGCAAGAGGCGCGCGTCGCCGCCCGGTGCGCAGGGTCTGGGCCAGCTCCAATACCGTCCTGAGGATGATTGCGGACTGGGTCGATTGTCCCTTTATCCGTAACTGCTGTAACGGTCATGTTTCATTTGTGTTTAGGGTAAAGCGACAATCAAATCAATGCTTTGTTTTTTATATATTTATTTTAATTATCTTTATGGTTGACATTTCTTTGTAATGTATTTTAGTAACTTGTAATTTTATTTTATTGTTGAATTATTAATATATAATTATAACATATTATAATTTTTATGTTGTAATTTTCATTTCTTTTATTAATTAATTATTTATTATTAATTAATTTAAATTTTTATTATTATTTTATTTTTATTATTTTATTCCGAATTATTTGATGTATCTATCTATGATCCTAAGTTGATTGAAATAAACGCAATTTATTTATAAAAGAATTATCTACCTATTGGCTGTTTTAATAAACAACACAGGGTGTGTTCTTTTTCAAAAAACAAGAGCGATTCCGATACAAAGTCTTGTTCGTGCGCAGCGCAGCAGACATTTTCAAAAACGCATCAGATGTCCATCCATTTTCCTTAACCGTATTTTGATTACCCGGCGTGCGGGTGGCGCCTGGCGCGGTGACTCTGGTGACCTTTGGAGGTTGTCGAGGCATGAGGAAAAATCATTGGAATGTCTGCCCTATTGTTGTTGCGTCTTGTTGTCTTGTTCCTTGTTCCGCGTAGTTTGACGTTTTGTTGGTAAGAATTGGGCAAGAGCCGGTACAATTGAAATATAGAAATATCCTCCGTGTAAAAGATTACTTTAATTCGTAGTTGAAAGTCATCAAAGACAGGATTATGACACGTAAAACATTATGTACGAGACCTACTTATTTTGGAAATACAGTGATTAGTCAGTTGTTGTCATTTTTTTCTCTGTGTGTGTGCGAGCTGTTTATTTAGTATCTAATACACCTCCTTGAGAAATTATTCCATCCCTACAGATAAATGTGCACGGTCTGTGCTATGCTTTACTTAGATGATATTATCATGGCCTATTTCCGACATTTACCGTTTACAAATGTTAAGGCGACCATAATGTTCCTTATTTTATATAGATTTAAAGTTTTGTGATATTGTAATGTTTGTTATGGTCAAAAATAACTTAACATTTAAATAAAAAAAATAAACCTCATAATTATTTAAACTAGAGTATATTTACGACAAATATTGTCAAATTCATTGAACCGTTAATTTATAAAGAAAATAGTTGAAAAAAATGTAATTGAAATAATCTCATCTTCATCTTCAGCTCATTTTATGTCCCCACTGCTGGGGCATGAGCCTTCCCTATGGATGGATAGGGAGGAAGGGACATAAACCAACACGCGGGCCCAGTGCGGTGCGGTGGTTGTTAACGACTGCTAATGCAGCTGGGACTAACGGCTTAACGTGCCTTCCGAAGCACGGAGGAGCTCGAGATGATAAATTTTTGGTCACCCATGCGGTGACCTTCCTTTGCGAGAGTGGCTTAACCTCAGCACTCGCAGACCGGGCACGTTAACCACTGCGCTATCGAGCTCCTCAGGATTGAAATAATATGTAGTGTTAATTCCGCTAACCCACTCGTTTATCCAGAGTAAGAGTAACGCCTGATACCATTAATTAGTATAAGAGAAGAGTTGTCATTTTAATGAATGTAGATGCTTTTGACCAATCAGAATGTACCTTACGATTTGATGCTGTAAATTCCGATGCCTCTGATCAGAGCTATGTACCAGATCCCCTCGCTCACGGCGCCCCCGTTGTTGTTCTTCCAGAGCTGCGCGTGAGCCCGGGCGCGGGCGCGGGCCCGTCGGCGGAGCCCCCGCACGCGCTGCACCCCACCGCCCACCACATGGTGAGTGCACCACATTTCGTTTATTATGTCTTACAGGTAAGCACAGTGCCTTCATCTCTCCTGATGTTTAGTGATGATAAGGGCCAATGGTGGAAGCGCACTTCACCCGGGATCCTCAACTATCTTATCTCTAGCTCCCGGAACATAACAATGCTGCAAACATTGATGTAATGACGACATATTTAAATAATATGGTGGTAGCTAGCCAGGCGGACGAACAAGTCCTACCACTATCAAACCACCTTGCTTCGGGACCTCTTGGCGATTCTGGCAGCGACAGCTTGAGGAAGGCGGTAACGCTCAAAATCCAAATAGCCTACCATAAGTTGGATTAGTCTACCAGGCCAACACACGTTTTCCCTCCTTCCTATGACACAGGGTCCTTCAAACGAGGCGTGAAACCACCTTGTGGGCCGGCAGGGTGAGGGTGACTGATGCTGCGTTGTTTTCACGCTGCACCAGTTGTTTTCGCGTCTGGACTCCATTTTCGCTTAACATCGGGTGGAGTCTAGTCATTACGCATGAAAGCCTAACAATTCTTGAAGTTTTCTAGGCTTGGTGTTCTATCCTCAAACCTGACTTTGATCTGGAAGTAGCTCGTGTTGACGTTGTCGTAGGGAAGGGCACCAGCACCGAAAATGTGTGCTTGTGTTAGTGATAGCTAAGCAACTTCCTTAATGCTGGGGACTGGGATTTACGAAAAGGTGAATCCGTGTTAAGAAAGGAACGTCAAGTGATTGATTCAACCCGTATCAGCCCTGGTCATTTGCCATTCGATGTGCATCTTTTGTTTAAACTAGCTAAACATCTCTGCGCATGCACCAGGGTGTGTGTCTCTTCTCTACTAAAAGATCGACGAGGGGAGTTCTACCCACTAAAAAAAAACCTTTGTCAGCCACAGGGTTGGCTCGGAATCACGAACGGCAAGCACCGTGTTGTGTGTGTGTGTTTGTGTACTAGTGCTACTTGTTGTAAAGTATTTTCCGTATTTTTCTTTTTTTTTGTAATAAGTGTAAAGGGTGCGCCAATGGAAATGTTTTGTTTGGACAATGATCGAGTCGTGTGAGCGGTCCGGTTGCAGGACACGAACCCGCTGGAGGGCGCGGCGGAGTCGCTGGCGTCGCTGGCGGCGGCGGCGGGCGCGGCGGCCGCCTCCGACGGCGAGCGCTCCTCCAAGCCGGGCGACGGCCCCAGCCGCAAGCGCCGCCGCATCTCCAGGCACCTCTCCTCAGGTACCACGCCCACCACGCCGACATCGATCCCCGAACTACGCATTCACATGATACACTAAGTACGGTTACGACTTTAAAATGCTCGAAGGACCAACATTAACGATTTTTCTATTTGAGAGAATTTGCTGATTGCCTCAAACGGCATTCTCAGCTTCATCGGGCTTTTTGGGGGCCGCGAGAAACTTTAAGAGTGCCTCAAGCCGAAGAACGAAGCAGAAGCGAGAAGGCTGAATTAAGCACTGAATTTTTCCACTACTTTTTTGATTTTTGACTGCTTTTTAGCGGCAGAGTGCCTGGCTGGATCGGGTAGGCATTTAATTTTATCACCGTATTTTATAAATTTTATAAATATTCAAATAAATAAAGTATTTTTTTTTCAATACATGTTCAACCATATGCCATTTACACAAAGTTCAAATTGTATTGGGGAAATTTGTCAGTTTGTGGTAGTCTATGTGCAGGCGTGTGTGTGTACCAAAACAACCCATACGACACTGTCCGCTAAAACGCTTAATGGAGTGTGATAGCTCTAGATGTATTGATATATATTTTATTTTTATCACATTATGACTTGTCTCCTCCTGTACATAAAAGGAAATACTTACCACAAATTCACAGCCAATTTTCCCTGTGCACAAACAATATGGATTAAACTTCAGTTGTACATGAAAGTGGGCGAGCTCGCGTAAATCGTGTAATGGCTGCTTACTATCAGGCGGTCGCTGTGACGATTTTATATTTACGGGTAAGCACAGTGCCTAGATCTCGCCTGATGTTAAGTGATGATAAGGCCAATGATGGAAGCGCACTTCACCCGGGATCCTCAACTAGTGAGGCACTGGCTATCTTATCTCTAGCTGCCGGAACACAACAATGCTACAAACATTGATGTTATGGCGACATATTTAGATAAGACGGTGGTAGCTAGCCAGGCGGACAAACAAGCCCTACCACCAACCAAACCGAGTACACAAACATGTACTTCCCGCTGGGAATTGAACCCGGGACCTTCGGGTATCGGGCCAAACGATTTGCCACTCGGCCACCGAGGCGTCATCCTAAATTCCACAAAAGTATATTAGTGCTTTGTTTATATAAAAAAAACGTTTTTCAAAGGTTTTTTTGAACGCCGCCGCTGTTTGAGATTTTGGTATTATAATGATAATTTTCAATTTGAGTGTCGTGAGGTGTGCGATATCTTCGCTGCTTCATCTCGTTCTGCTGAAGAATTGTATGTGTCTCCGATCAATATTTAAGGATTCAGAACAAAAATGCATCATGAAAATGGCCGCGATTGCTCACTTATGCATCTAAAGATGTTATTACATATAAGAAGGTGATATACTATCAACAGCTTATTATAAACCGTACGTCTCGAACATAAAGGTCAATTAAGATTACAATTTTAAAAAAGTGCTGAATATTTCACGAGCTAATAATTTTTCACGACCATGACATGTTTGTAATTAATCAACCTATCTCTACTCTTTACTTAAGCCAAAGGAGCCCTATTCAATGTCGACAACTACGTCATCAACATCCGATTTTAATTTTTTTCCAAATATTGACCAAGATAGCATAACGATAGTGCACCTTACCCGGTATGTCATGGGGATGCGGGTTCGAATCCCGCTCGTGAAATTTTCACACTGAAATTTGTTCGCAACAAAGTTTGCATAACCAATTTTATTAAGATTGTGCAATATTTTTACTTACTGTACTGACTAATCGACCTTTTAATTTGAAATAACACCATAAAAGTTAATTTCTGGTTCAATTTGTCGGAGTGTTTATGAAGTGCTTATCGGGCATCCGTACTCGATACTCAATACTTTATTGCATTCTATAATGTTTACACAATAAGATGGTAGGTTTTTCCAATGGGCTCAATGATGGACCCTGCCCGCACAGCACTGCTGAGTGAACTAGAGTGTAGTGCTGTGGCTCGTAACCGTGCCCGCACAGCACAGCTTAGTGAACTAGTGTAGTGCTGTGGCTCGTAACCGTGCCCGCACAGCACAGCTTAGTGAACTAGTGTAGTGCTGTGGCTCGTAACCGTGCCCGCACAGCACAGCTTAGTGAACTAGTGCAGTGCTGTGGCTCATAACCGTGCCCGCGCCAGGTGACGGCAGCGCGGCGGCGGCGGCGCCGGCGGCCGAGCGGCGCGCGCCGCCGCACCACTACCAGCCGCCGTGAGTCACCGCTTTTAATACATTTTGTACAGGAAACGCTATACAATACTGTCTGTAAATCTGTACTGATATTATAAAGAGGAAAGCTTTGTATGTTTGCGACGAGTAAATTCAAAACTTACTGGACCGATTTCAAAAATTCTTTCACCATTAGGATGCTGCATTAGCGCTGAGTGATATAGCCTATATTACAAAAGAAATGTCCACCCATGCGAAGCCAGGACGGGCGGCTAGTGTTTTATATAACAATTTTACATACATCAGTAAACTTTCCACTGATCACATACGTTTGACCATTTCAGTAGAGTCGCAAAAGCAAAAATAAATATTGTCGGTTTTGCCACAAAACGATGGCTAAATTTAGTCAATGCTTAAAACGGCTGGTGTCACTTTTTTATTATTAGTTTTAGACAGAGACACAATATTTTAAACACGTATTTGGCCATTGTTTAAATTTAAAAACTGTTTTAATAGTGATCCTTACTCCTTTATATTGCGTTAAAAAGTAGAAATCGAATTAAAAAAAATCGAAGCACACTCTGCCCGTTTTAGGAATTGAACCCGGGACCTTCGGCCATCGAGGCGTTATTAAATAGACATGTTGAATTGAATTGAATTGAATAAAGGATTTATTGTCGTAACGTGTATTGTGTTGTGTGCGCGCAGACGGCGCGTGCGGTACGCGGGCGGCGGCGGCGGCGGCGGCGGCGGCGGCGGCGGCGGCGGCGGCGGCGGCGGCTGGCACGAGCGGCTGCTCGACCACCACCGCCACGCGCCGCTGCTGCTCGACATCAACCAGGTACCGCCCCGGCTAGGCTGAACACTCACATACTAAGGTGTACCACACTGCGCACTAGCCTGGCCCAAGACACAATATTCCAGGCCTCACGACCCGAGCCGAGGTCCTCAGAGGCGCCCTAGGGTCCGCCGCATATAGTACAACCCAGACCCTTTCGAGACAAGGCTGAATTATCAGTTTTACTTTACCATCGGGTGAAATTGCGACTAAAGTAAAAAAAAACTATTATTTTTCTTAAATAGTGCCGTGCAACACACTTTTAGCTGTGCTTTAAGTCAAAACCAAACATAGTGACACTTTCATTATAAATAACTAGATGTCGCTAGACTCAAATTTTAGACCGAATCTTCTAAATACCTACAAAATTGTAATTATATTATTTAACATTCTCTATTTCTGCTAGAAACCGTTAGCCATTAGATGAAGAATTTGCCCATTTTTACCTGCTAGATATGACGGGCAATCCGTCCAATTGGCAGGGTACCTCGGGATCCTCCGCTGTCGGTCCGATCTGGCGACGGACGCGCTAGCATGATGCCATCCCTTCTGGAGTACCTCTTGAGGATGATTGACTTGAGATTTTTTTTTACTTTATTTAGGTAAACAAACAGTGACACAATACAAATAGATATATAATATAAGACAAAAAAGGTAGGTAATTGTGCCGCCAGCACCGTTTACCGCAAATTACATTCAATATAAATAGTTACAGTGGGCTGACTAAGAGAGTACGCACTCACTTAACTCCAATAAGCTCCCTCTAAAAGCAGCTGGTTTGTTGCCATAACGTCCACACGTGACGGTGGACGTTTGCCTGCATTAGTGCGACATTTAGCGACTGCAAAGTGTTAAGTGTTTTGCCGCCCACAAAAGTGCGGTTGCTCTGTAAAAGCCACAGGAGAACAAAAACTATACTTAAAACATCACATGTATGTAAAGTAAACCAAATTGTGATAAAATATCTTCAGGTTCGCTGTCCAACAATAGGTTTGAGAAAAATATGTCTAAGGGTTCATTATAGCATAATATATTCTTTATTTTTTATGAAAATCGCCATTAAATTCAAAGGAATAAAATAGCCGCCAGAACGATGCATGCAGGTCACGTGATGTCGTGACGTCACCTGCTTGTAAAAAAACTTTTAGCTGTCAAATCACATCGTACAAAACTTCGAGTGACATTTACTGTAAACAAGCAGGTGACGTCACTTCAGATTCAGCCAAACCCCGTGCGTTTTCGATCACGTGGTCAATCATAAAAATGTGGTGATTTAAAATTATGTGCTGGCTAAATTGGTTTACTGTTAAGGTAACAACTGTTTGATCTATGGTGGTTAAAATATTTAGATATTGTATTCATAATAATAATATATTTATTAAATAAGACAACACTATATCCATTTTTTGTTGCTAACAATCAGACTTAAAAATACGTTAATAAAAATATGAAAAATATATATATACTACTCAAAACAAAATAAGGGCCACGAGGTATTTTGTCTGTACCATGAAAATAATAAAACCAATATTATTTTTTTTGTCTCCATAACGAAAACTAATGTTGTTTTTACCGTGTAGACCAATAAATTTATTCCAATAATAATGATTATAAAGTTTATTTGCTTTTAAAAGAAAAAACACATTTAAGGTTAAAAATAAAAACAATGTAAAGTTACTGAAAACAAAATAAAATACTCCATGCTCATCTTTTAGTAACGGGTATGCCCCCCTCGTTTCGTTACGCACTCCTGAAGCCTGGAGTGCATGCTCTCAATCAAATGCCTGACATTTTCCATTGGAATCTCTTCCCAGGCCCTTTTAACAGCGTTGATGAGTTGCTGTTGGTTGTGGATTTCCTGATCACCGTCTCTAACTCTTCGTTTCAACTGATCCCACATGTGCTCTATTGGATTTAAGTCCGGACTGTTCGCCGGCCACGGCAAGACTTGAATTTGAGATGCTTCTAGTACAAACCGAGTCGCTTGAGCCGTGTGTGCACGAGCATTGTCTTGCATTAAGATGAATCCAGGACCCGCTCGCTGGGCAAATGGGATCACATGTGGTCTGACGACTTCCTCAATATACCGCTGAGCAGTAACAGTACCCTCATTTAAAATAGCGAGCTCAGTTTTGCCGTGTAAGCTTATCCCGCCCCAAATCATTACATTTGGACCACCAAAACGATCGACTTCATGGATGCAGGCTTCTGAAAATCTCTCGCCGCGTCTTCTCCATACTCTAATACGCCGATCGTCGTTAAAAAATTTAACTTTGCATTCGTCTGTGAAGAGCACCATGCCCCATTGGTTTATGTCCCAGTCCAAATGTTGACGGGAAAATCTTAAACGATTTGCACGATGATTTCTGGTTAATGGAATACGGACAACTCGCCTTCTTGATGCCTGCTGGTCTTCATGCAATCGATTACGAATAGTTTGGTCACTGACACGAGTACCCGTTGTGAGCCGTAAACGATTTTGCAGCTTGCGGGCCGTCGTTGTGCGATCTCGGCGCGCACTTAATCGAATGTAACGATCCTCTTGAGCTGTTGTAATGCGAACTCTGCCCGAACCAGGTCTTCTTCTAACGCTGCCGGTCTCTTGGAAACGATTCCATAGATTTTGAATAGCTCTTCGAGAAAATCCCAATTGCAAACCCACAGATCGCTGCGAATGACCTTCTTCAATCATTGTAACGGCTCTGGTTGCTGTCAGTGAGTCCATATGACGCCTGCGTGCTTGTGGCATATTGCAAAAGATGTTTCTGACTCGAGATATCAATGAACTCTGATAATTTCTAATAAACCAAGAAGCTAAGGAAAGCAAAACGTCAAAGAAAATGGAATCAAAATTTTCAAAAATAATTAGATTATTGATGCAGAAGATGAGAAGCATTAGATGAATACTACAATATTAAAAAGTTTAGGTATCAAAGAGTTTGTATACTCAATATTTTACTACTTTCAATATGTAAATGTTTAATAATTTACACCAAAATGAAAAAATACCTCGTGGCCCTTATTTTGTTTTGAGTAGTATATTATGGGTTGTTATTTGTCACATGTGATTCATGGCTATTCATGGGGACGGGGAAAGGGTTAGCTACCCGTTGCATATTTGCATCAAAACGTCCGAAATAACGTTCACGTGTCGTTGTGCGATGATGTCATGCGCATGCGCAATGAACAATCGCCGAAATGACGCAACGACAAGAGGCTTTCCTTGACTTTTGAAAAAAATCACGGCCACCATCTTGGATCTCGAAACAGATGTCATATTCATAATGGGCACCCACGGAAACCTTTATAACGATACCCATAGGCGCCTACATTGGGAATATATATTTTAATTAGTAGGACGCACATTTTACCAACTATGCCTTATCGCGTGACGTGACTTGACTAATCGTCACGGTAGACACATAAATTGATATGTGCAAGCTTGGTACGGTTAGGCGTTTATATAGATGAGTTACCTTTGATATGACCTTAATCTAAATTAAAACACATTACATAAGGTTTCCAAGAAACTAAGATCTTTATGTAAACTATAAAGAAACACAAAAAAGAACAAATTATGTTTAATATTTGTTTATTTCATTATTTGACATAATTTAATTTGTGTCTTGTGATGTGAATACAGGTTCAACATTATAGATTTGTAGTATTGACTTCGCCATGTCGACAAACTCACTATTTGTCGATCAGTTCCGTGCGCAATCATCTGCAACGGTGCCATGTCCAGGGCGTTGTAGACAGTGTAACTCTTAACACGATAGAATAAAAGTCAAAAATCATGTTAGTACTCGTTACCGTACATATTGTAGCGGTTTTCTACCGAATTATTTCCTTTTCAATGGTTTAACATCCAACCCGAGATCTCATCGTCTCACTGACTTTAATTTTTTCGTTGACATCAAATCTAGCCCGAGCAAAGTCGCTTCGTTACATTACTAACTGGCCTCGACTAAGTTGTGTTAGCTTTGTTCGCGAGAGGACTAGAGGTTGACGCAGTGCCGTGCGAAGGTGGATGAAGAGCGGTCGCCGCTGAGCCTGCGCACCGGCGACGCCGAGGAGCTTCGCTTCGTTCTTATCCCGGTATTCTCGATGGTCCGGGGTTGGCAAAACTTGAGTTACCAGGTAGAAAAGCTTCCCGGTCTCCCGTTTACTGATTGCTATGTATGCATCAGGATTAGAATTCTCAGATTTTTTCTAGACAGTGTTCGATCATGCATGATATACAAATTTTGAATTTATTAACCCTTTTAATGTTAAGTCTGATATACCGAACATCTCATTTTCGTGCTCAATATAGCTATCTGGTTCTGTTTTTGAACCAGTGCCTAATTCTCACGCTACATCAATTTGTGCTCCTGATTTTCTTATTGAAAGTCACTGGTAACTATTTTCGTTACCGTATATTCTCGATATTTATCTTAATAATCAAATTGTAAATATTGTACGAAATATTATATTTTATAGTATATTTAATGTCACTTTTAATTTCGACATCATTAGTGATATTTAAAAATCGTCTTCCTGACTGACTATGTCTATGACTATGACTGTATGATGTATCTGTTATTGGTGAGATTAGGCATGAAAGTTTGTTGTCCGATATTTCAGACTAGGGTGAATACGTAAGGATCGGGTGATGGGTAGTTTGTGTTCTGACCCTTGTGTTCTGCTGCGTATTGCAGCAGATGTCGCTGCGCGGCGCGCGCCTGTCGGTGGGCGGCGGCGTGTGGGGCGCCGCGCACGCGCATGCGCACCGCCACCCCGACCACGCGCATCACGCGCACCACGCGCACCACGCGCACCACGCGCACCACGCGCCGCGCACGCAGGTAACCATTGTACACACCACACCCCACACACAACACACAACACACGCACTCGTCGCGGGATGTGTTCAGCGGGGCAGGGCTAGCGCAAGTCGGGTAGTGTTGTTAAAAGTCTCGGGACTCGAGTCTCATTAAAAGGCTGAAGTATCGAAAAAGGCTCGAACTTTAGATTCCAGGCGACTTGAAGTAATAACTATTGATTTAAAAGAGATATCTCTAAATATTATCAGTTTTTACAAATCTTTGCTCGAAGTTAATTCTTTATTTTTGGTCTTAATTTTCTTTAGTAAATCCACAAGATTTACCAATGAAATCATTCTACTGGATAGAGAATGACGCACTTAAACCAAAAAAGATTTAAGTAATGCATATCTACTAGTACCGTTACAAAAACGTACTACTTTTGATAAGTGGTAATTGCTGTATAGTGAGAGCACTGCTAGTTTAAATAGGTGATTTCGGCATATAAGATGCCCTCAACATTATTTAAAAATAAATAATGTTTAAATGTCACTTTTGCGCTACTGTATTTGCGAAGAGTGATTTATTTATCGATGTTTTGTTCATGTTGGCTGAACACATTTTATCGCCATCCCTATAATTATAAACAATTTCACTATAATTCGATTTTGTTACAGCATTTAGGATATTTTGACGGTTCGTTAAACGTTGCTCGCGTTTATGTTTTACAAATGTTTTTTAAAACTATTTGCCATAAAAGCGTGCAATATATATCAACAAATAACATGTGAACGCTGTTACTTTCAATCAAAACATTCAAAAGATATTTCAGTCATGATATGATTCACATGAAACATATTTATGTCAATAAAGCGCATTTGATGTCATCAAACAAACACACGAGACAAGACCAATTAAACGTTTTACATGAAACTACATCTCACTTCCGAAGCATATTATATTATCAAATGGGAAAGACAAAGCATATTATTATGGCTACCATTATACAATTCGTTCTGATATTAAAAACCTTAAGATGCCTTATAACAAATACTATAATTTAAGATATTTGCTTCAATTATGTTGGCACGAGTTTATATACTGGTTAAAATTGAAATTTGTAGGTTAAAAATACCATTATAAGTGTTGTTTAAATTTATTTATGAAAGGTATTTTTTAATTTGATTTTACCAATCTGGGCATAGCATATGACGTACTGGAACCGCAGGTGTAAGTCAGCTCGAAATGGTTAAGTCGTGGAAACTGAACCGCTGTGTTAGCTCGTAAGCTAGATAAGTTAGCTGTAAGTCGAGACGGGCGCAGGACGAGCGTGGACACCACTTTGGTATCGGTTGTTTTCTCTTGGGTTTTTAAATTAATCTCTTTTACATGACACACACATTTTAAGGAAAATTTTTAACGTCGGTCGTAAACTTTTGTGATTTAATTCACGAAGTCACACTTTTTGTATCTATAATGTTTCTCTAATCGCTATTATTTTACGGGACGAATCATCGGTTTGCTAAAAGACTATTCTAGAATTATTGCTGAATCTCATATCGTTTCGCATTGAATAAAACCCGGTTGTCTGAGAGGAAACAAGTTGGTACCGCGTGTGTGCGAGGAGTGGTGTCGATGGTCGCGGTTGGCGGCAGGTGGCGAGCGCGGCCGAGCTGTGGGGCGCCGCCGTGCTGCCGCCGCTGCCGCTGCGATACCAGGTACTGCGCGGGGACGCCGGGGACGAGGCTACATGCGCGCGATGTTATGTGCGGTTGTGTCTATATTGACGATGTTTTAATGCCAGATCAATTTTTTTCCGTAATACTCGGAATCAGCTTTAAGTGCCATTTTCATACTGAAGTTTGGAGATCTGTACACGAAATTAAATTATTATTTACTGATTTACTCGTGGTTTGATAAAACTCAGTATCCTCCCTAAATGTAGAGAGCCAAAAATAATAACTTTAAAAAGAAGGCTTTTGTTTTTAAATGGATTATTTATTATTTACTCATGTTTTGTTTTTTGTACTGTTTGTTATTGCTGTAGAATACATGGATCTATAAGAAAATCATCTAAATACACAAAAAATACAGTACTGCAATACAGTTTATAATCAAGTTACTTTTACTTCTTTTCCTTCTTCTCATTCTTATTCCTATTTTAAAATTCAATCGTCAGAATCGACACTAGTCACTTTTGATCGTGCATTAACTTCGCGCGTATATGTGTCGCATTCCCAAATTCTACTTTAGGATTACGAGTATCGAAGAATCTGATTTCGATTGCTGTCTCGACACATCTTAACTCACATACAAAAGTTGACAAAAAACACTCCATTTGAAGTCTTCATACAATTCAGCCTCCGAACTTAAACATTGAGTTGTGATGGACGATGGAGACCGCTGTCGGGAGTAGAAGCTTCGATTGACGTAACTGGTATCTTGGTTTTTGTACATTTACTACGTATTGCTTAAATATTTTGATTAACCACATAATTGTACATTTAACATCTCTGTTCTCGTCTTTTCTTTACAAATATGTTTTTAACGCGTGACGAAAACTGGTTCTGCCTGGCTTAATGTTCAGTACTATCTGTCTTTTATATTAATAACAGTCTAGAACGTGATGTAGTGATCTTATAAATTATGGATAATTTTGTTAAATATGTTTATTGTTCATATAATGTTACGGCTTTCTCTCCTTATTTTAAATCAATGTGATATTCCGTCACCCTAATTAAACCTGCTTTCATAAAAGAAGTCAACAATAACACCTAAGGCTGTACTGATCAAAAAAGGTTAGAAGACACTATATTTTATTAATAACAACTTTATTTAGAATAATAATAATCTAATGGGAAATAAATCATTTAACCTGGCTTGGAAGTTGAAAAGATGAGAACACGAGTTTAAAACGGGTTTTAATTGTATAAAATGAACCAAGTGCCTGCGCAACACGTGGCCGTGGCCGTGGCTAGTCTGAAGGAGATGCATGCACGTGGGCGGGCGGCTCCCCGCCGTCCGCTGCCCGCCGACGCAGGGCAGGTTTCCCGCACTCTATTGTGATTGGCTGGAACTTGGCTTGGTCGACGCCTACCTGATAGTACCCGGCCCTTTAGTCGAGAAGCTAAAATGCCCCAACACTACCTAAATACAACCGATTGTGACTTAATTGCAAAGTGATGAAGAAAAGTTTTTTTTTATATGGCGCTTGAATATTTAAATAGTAGTTTTTTTAACATTTATAATAAAAAATAAAAAAATCGTTGACATATCGTCCGTTTTTGACTGTATGTCGTAAAATTTGTTGAACGACATCAATTCTGTCATAATTTGATAAGCAAACATGAATAACAAATGCTTGTGCCATTCGGTTCTTTGAGATAGCGTTGGGGAGCCTCCTGTTATGTGGTTTGGTTCTAGTTCTTACAGCTTTAGGTCTGGTGCGTTACTCGCTTAGTACACTCTCCCGTGTTTGTTCCAGGTCGATTGTTACATTGCGCTGAATAATTCCGCTGTTTTTAGTGTTTACAATTTAAATTTATTGGTGAGACGCGAGCGAGCTATCAGTTTACACATCCTCGTACAAACATCAATTACGCTTCCCATTTCATTTGTAACTGTAAGGTGCATCTTTGTACAGTAGATTCGATCGATGGCAAACTGGTATTTCGTCGGCGCTAGTTTTACTTTCAGGCGTGCCTTGAATGTTGTAGCACTTCACACAGAACTATGATTAATACACGTTATCATACTTTCTAATAGCCTTTTGGACATTCTTTGGAGCAGATTGTTTTACTTTGACTGGATATATTAATAAATAGCTATGTTGAGAAAGTTTCTGAAACGCCAACATTTTTTGCGTGGTTTGTTTGTACCCCCTGCTTGAATTTGTACTGTTTTTTAATTGAGGCGTAGCGTGTTCGTCGCCGACGAAGCTTTGGCGTTTCGGAAGCTGGAGGTTATTATTTCCGATATGATAACTCGGCCGCGCGGGACGGCCGCTTGGCGGCGGCAGTCCCGGCCCGCGGCCGCTTCACCCGCGCTTGACTTGTCCATCATAGTTCGACGATCTATGTTCCGGTAGCTGGGTGCCACACGTCATACTATATGTTAACTTAAGCACAGATATGCATGCCCAGATTAAACGTTTGTGAACGATAACGGTTGAGGTTGACGAGGTTAGACCTGCCCATGTCGTGAGTGTGGCTTGTACTCTGTAAGCTTTCGGGCCGCCGTAGATGTACCGATAGATTCTACGCTCATTTTTCTTGGAATACTTTTGTTATACTGATTGTTACGGACGTTGCCTGATCACGATGTTAACGCAGCTTTTAATAAATACCAATCCACAATGGAAGCGAGTAAACTCGCATGGTCGGCGGTTCTCTCTCTAAATCTTTTCTTTTTACTTTTTTGAGTAATCTTTTTAGTTATTTGATGAGTATTATTGTTATGCTTTGTTTTTATCCAAATAATGTGCTCATAAAACATTAATAATAACACTTAACCCCTTCACAAAGCTAATACGCTTGTGTTAGGAGTGGGTTCACGTCAGTGGTCTAACTTGCCCACGGGGAACGAACCACAATGTCTCGCATTTAACCCAAGCTTCTCCCTGTTCGGCCACCGACGCTTCTAACGCTTACTGCTCGCATATTACCGATTGAACCTAACTTTTATTTATTTACTTGCTTGTTGGTTCTCATTTGCTTACCCCACTGGTCCGTTTGTCTCCGGCGTCCCGTGGCTCCCCGATCAGGCAGCGTCCGACCTCGCCGAGGGAGCGGGCTCACTAATACTGTTACGCTGGCGCCTCGTCTACCGCTGTGACCGATCTCTACCTTGCTAGTTGGTGATAAGGCACATTTTCTATTGCAACTGCAAACATTTTCTTAAATTCAAATATTAGTCGAATCAATCAGCTCGCCGCTTGTCTCTGTACTTTGTTTCTTACATTGCAAGTAGCTGCAACCTGTTCGTTTATGTATTCCTTTGATTAACTGCATTAATTGCGATCTCCTGATGTCCCCGCTGGTTTTATAATTTCAATCTTACAATGTCCCTTGATTAAAGTTAAAATGAGTTCAAATTATGAAACTTTTTTTTTGTAAATGCGTCGTATTTTTAATGTTTTTTTAGACAATAGCTCTATACTTTCTTTGCATGGTTTTCTAAAATGAAATTATTGTGTTTCAATTTAAAGTTGCTACATAAACAAGCAGTAGCTTCCCAAATCAGATCCACGGAATTTCTTAGCAATAAATTTAATTTCAAATTTCAAATTTAATTTCATATAAATTTGTGATATAGTAGCAGTTTGTTTGTGGTCACAGCGCCGCCGCGGCGCGGGCGCTCTCCGATACTTGTAACTGACACGTCCGCTGTGAGCACTGTCTTGTTAGGCCGGCTTGGTCCTGTGATAGCGGCCGGGCGCGGCGCAGGCGACTCTCCACTTTATTCCCATAGCGCTTGGGTCGCGTCCGGCTTTCGACAAGGCTGCTAGACGCAGTGTGACTAGCGAGGTGGCGGTAGGCTGCATAGATGATGTGTGCATACACTGCCGCGAGATTAACGGATACTGTTAATACAGATTATGGTCCAGTATTCGCAATAAAACGAACTGGCTTTGCCTTTGTAACAACCAAATTTAACATTATTCCTTGATCTCGCTCAAGCTAATACATTTAATGTAATACAATAGACTCAATCTGCACAGTGCTTGATGACATTAGGAGTACATATGTGTGTGTAACTGCGTGCGCCCGCGCCACCAACCGACAGGCGGGCGGAGGTGTCCGGGCCGCCGCGGCTGCACCGCCTATACCATTCAGTCGTTGATGTTTAATTCATATCACACTTCTGGACAAACCTTTTTACATTTATTTTTTACCTAATAAAAGTTACCACACCGTCTACCGAGGTACGCCGCAGGTGCGACGACGCTCACTCCGCGCGGCGCCGCGCCTCGGTGGCATGCGACACTCGAGCTCATGTTGTTTGATTCTGTACATACCGTACTGGACTAGTGCTGCGATGCCATTAGCGTTGCGGGTTCCCCTCCCAGGGCCCCCGGCCCGGTCGACGGCGACCCTCCAAATATTTTTAGTCAACTAACCCCACTTTTGAAACTATTTTATTATTCGTGTACCGCATGCTTCGATTTTCCTCACTTTTGGATACCCTGTGAATGTGTTCCGTGTTCCCGTGTATGTTTGGGCCGCAGCCGGGCTCGCCTCGTGTGGCTCGACGCGCGCGGCCGCCCGCGGCCAACGGGATCGCCCCGCGGCGGGGTCGTTGACCTCGAGCGGCCGCGGCGGCTGCCACACGAGTCGACTTTTTCTCGCGGCGTCGCTACACTGTTTATATACAAAATTTGCCGCTAGCAACTTAATGCTTTGATTACGTAGATTGGTTAAAAGAGATTTAAAAATATTTGGCTGGTCGCTTCAATCTTAGAACTTGGCTGTTTTATAAATATATGCTCTTTCTAAATGTGTCGATGAAATAACAATGTATGTCGATGATAGCCGCGTGTGTCGGGTGCGGGACTAACGCCCCGGGCAGCCGTAGTGAAGCACTAGGTTTTTTTCTCGTTCTACTATGTCCGCCCTTGTCATGTCATGTCATGTCACCCTTTGTATTTACTATCGCAAACTATCTTTAGGAACGTCTTCGCACTTTTAGTTTTGAAACCTCTAGGCATTTTATAATTTGTACTGAGTTTATTTATAATTTTTTAAATATTTCTATCTGTATGTTTCTCTTGGTACACATAAGCGTTCGTCATTTTATAAATACCTGCGTTATATTTAATTTGTTGAAGCATGATATTCGAGTGTATTATTGTCATTATTATATTTTCCATAGACGCTTGTTAAGTTTGCGGTGACATCCTTGTTGCCACGTGCTCTAACGCTAACCATAGGACGAGATAAGAATCTTTGCTTTGACCCAATTTCTACTATTCATGTTATGGTATACGGTAGTGTCATTCTATATTTGTCGTCGTTTGTACCACGGATGTCCGATTACAACTACTTACAATAGCTAGTAACATTAATTTGTCAAAACACTAACATGGGTTTTTTGGTACATGGACGATGTTATTATTGTCTGGTTAACTGAACACTTGGTGGTTCGTGGTGCATTCTGCGCTCGTGGTGGGATGACACGATCACTGTTCAAGCCGGCGTGTCTCTGAACGCGGGGTATCTGTCTCAATCAACGTGCCATATTCAAACTAATTATGTTTTTCATTCAATGTTGTTGCTGACGTCAATATATTTTTCTCTAGTTGCTATTGAAATAGAAACAAAGTGTACGGCTTCGTGTTGTAGCTATTTCAATGTTTTAGTGTATAAACACATCCACATCTCAGGCACAGCTGCAGATTATACAATTTAAAACAATTATGTTCAAGTTCTTAAATCTACATAATTCTAAACCAAAATTGCCGCACACAGCATTCACTATTCTGACATTTCCCAACTTGAGCGGTTGCTATAACAGCTAAACTAAATCAATTCGAGTGACTTGAAGACGTAAGTGTGTCCATAAGACATACATAAGTTCTTAGTAAGAAGCCATTCCAAGTTGACGTTAAATAGAATCGCGTAACTCGGAGACTCTTTGAGACACGTACCCCTCGGTCGGAGTAGTGCCGGCCGCCCCCGCCCCCCGCTGACGTGTGCCGGCCGGCAGATGGGCGGCGTGTACGCGGGGCTGCCGTACGGCGGGTTCGGCGCGCCACACGCCCCGCGAGGGCCCTTCGCGTCGCCGCCGCACGCGCACCACGCGCACGCGCACGCGCATCCGCACGCGCACGCGCACGGGCATCCGCACGCCCACGCCCACGCCCACGCCCACGCCCATGCGCATCCGCACGCGCATTATCTGGCTACTAATCAGGTGAGTGTTTTAAGTTAATTTTGTATTTATATTTTAATTAATAAACGTAATAATATTTTTTAAATAACGTAATTGGATTTTTTATAATGAACAATTCTACAAAATACCAAGATACCAAACAAAAGGTATTTAAATACAAGATACAAAGTTTATTTTAAAAAAAGTTTTATAGATACAAAATGAAAATACATATTTTGTACCTTGTATCTGTATTTCAGATACTTGTATCTTAAAGCGAACCGGTGCCTGTTGAAGCCTGCCGTCCTAAAATCAAATAAGCATTTCAAAATGAACTTTAATACAGAGTATTTTTGAACGACAACATCTAAGTTACGGTTTCGTAATCTTTACGGTGGAAACCTTGTATCGATAAGTCACTTCGACTTCGGCTAAAGGCTATCTCTATCTTGCCTCCCGAAGCGTTTGAAATGAAACAACTATTAACGTATCGACTTGCGTTCATTTTAGACATTTAACGTTAATAGATGTCAGTGGCATACACACGCACAGAAGATTTATATATATAAAGATTAATAAAATATAGATATAGTTAATAGATCCGTATAAGTTGTGTCATTTGGATGTTTACTGTTCGCCTTAGAAGTATTAATAGCTTTGGGGAGGAGTTTGATCCTTGATTTGTCTCTGCTAAGTCGTGTGTTGACCGGTGGCGGTGGTTGGTACAGCGCGCGGAGGGCGGGCGGCTGGAGGTGGTGGGCGGCGCGGAGGGCGGGCTGTCCCCGCTGCAGCCCGCGCCCGACCTGCACCACGCACCGCTGCTGCTGGCCGAGGTCAGTGCCCAACCAGCCTCATGGCGCCCGTTCAAGGGCTCTGCACTCCATAGCTTCACTCCATCACTCCAAATTTAATCGCATATCTACTTAATCTTTGATCCAAATAATGCCCGTGAATAGGAGCGTATAACTACGTGGATTGCGTGGTATCGCTCCGAGCATTGGATTCCCAAATATTCCAAAATACATCTCTAATTAAGCCACTATATCACAGTGGTGCCGATGAAGTGGCCATGAATGTCGGCCTTTACACACCAGGGGCAGGGCTTCGACTCTGCTGCTCGTACAATAACGTCCACAATCGTGTTTCAACCACCTCTATATCTCATATTCAAAAGCAAAAAATTTCATAATCAAACACTGTTATGGACGTTTTAAAGTAGCGGCACAGAGACCCTGCTTATACTGTTGGCTGTTGTTAATTTATTACAGATTTTACAGGTACGGCGAAAGCTGTATTAGTATCGGTCAGTGTATTGAACATATTGAAACAATTTACAAGAACATGCCTTACGATGCAGTAGCATACTACTTTTGTAGAGTCATTCCTGTGAATTCAGTCGTACTACATGAGCATGGCAGAGCTGTGTAACGTGTGCAATGTTCTATATGGGTGCATGGAATCAAGAGTAACTACTGACTCGTTCGCGACATCGCTAGTTGCGACATCTGTATTTTTATAAGCTCACTTCAACAAAAGTTACATTCTTATTCTATTCTAAAACCCGTGTGCGTTCCACAGACGCGCGGCGCGGCGCTGGAGCTGATGGCGCCGCATCACGCGCGCCACGCGCTCTCCCACCACCACGTGAGTACCACCAATAAATCGGAACACAGAACTTTTTGAAGCGTTTGATGAAATGTGTCATGTGGCACAAAAATATTTCATTAAATTCTATAGACATTTTGTTTATTTGGCTTTGTCGACATTCATGAAATCCTATATAAGAGTAATATCAGAGTCCGTACAAACGGTTAGACTTTGCGCCACATGTAAGTGAACTCCGGAATGCCACAAGGCTGTATCTCATCCCCCAAACTGTTTCTTTTGCATATTGATGTCAGGTTTTTTTTTGTGAACTTATTCTAGTCAAAGATCAAGATAAATAGATGGGTTTGCGGAAGGTCTATAATATTATTTATAAATTTTGCCTTTGTTTGGCGACTTTGCGATAGGCATTTTCGAATATATGGAATATATGTGCCATTTTGAAGAGGGGAACCAAGGATCTAGAATGCATTTATCATATTGTATAAAGAAGCTGGAATGCCATAATTATTGAATAGAATAGAATATTTATGTGCAGAAAAACAATTTGGTTCTTATTATATAATATATCGCAACTGCCTGTTTTATCACGAACCTTACTTTGAAGAGGCGCCCGAAGAAGAAAGAGAAGCATGTTTTACCGAAATATCAAATGCATATTTAGTATCTAAAGGCCTTGAATAGCTAGTAGTTTTCGTATAGTTGATAACCTCGTCTCGCCCGCAGCGTCGCGGCGGCGGCGGCGTTGGCGTGGGCGTGGGCGTGGGTGCGGGCGTGGGGGTGGGCGTGGGCGTGGGCCTGGTGGGGTCGGGGTCCCGCGCCGCGCGCCCCTACGCGCGCCACGCGCCGCGCTGGCCGCACCACGCGATACACCACATACACGCGCAGGTAGCTACGCCTAGCTGAATCATGACAGTTCATCTGTTGCAACGTTTCACTATTTTGTCTCATAAAATTGATAGCTATAATCTGAGGTGTTATAAAAAACAAAAAAAAATATGAGACAACATCACATACGTTGTTCTGATCCAAAGGTAAGTAGCTAAAGCACTCGTTTCATGAAAATCATAAACAACGACGGTACCACAACCACCCAGACCCGACACAATCTCGAAAAGTTCGTTTTCGACATTGACCCGACCGGGAATCGAACCCGGGACCTAAAAGTTACCGCCGCCCAAAGTCCGGCGTGCAAGCCACTCGGCTACGGAGGTCGTCAAAATAGTATAGTTTTTTTTTTAACCAAATGGCATTGAAGAAATTTATCAGACTTTGATAGTCTGAAGTGCAGGCGTCTACATTAAAACATTATACCTATTATATAATGTGTTATCTATAAGATGTAAACATAGACACGAGATGGCTTTTAATTTGTTTTTTTTTTTAAATAATCCGTATTAATGTATGTCGTAAAACACACGCACTAGCGCACTAGCGCACTAACGCACTAGCGCGTTTGACGCCAATTCTATTGTAATAATAAAAGTATCTACATACACTTTTATAAGCATACCGCACGACATTATGATACAATTTGAACATATTAATACTTGTGACATAACTTAGTGACGCGTTCTTTTGCATATTGGAGACTTGTTGTAGCATGTCTAGCGTGCGTCCTTCGGCATAAATGTATGAATAATAAGTGATATGACCTGTGAGCGCGTGCTGCCGCAGGGCGGCGGCGGGCTGGTGGGCGCGGCGCTGCCGCAGCTGCACGTGGCGTCTCCGCTGTCGCTGCCGCCGCCACCGCCTACCTACCAGGTAAGCTAACTAACTTTCACCGAAACATGCATACCATTTTTGTATTGGTGTCCAAAAATGTATACCAATACAAATATTCGCCGACTGGTACGATCTGAGCTTTTTCGAGCAGCGACATCACGAGCCCTATCGGCCATAATGATAGCCGACCGCCAATAGGAGATGGCATATGAAGAAGAAGATTGGTGTATGTGTAGGAAACCTGTGGTAGGATGTTGCGCCACAATGAGGAAGGCCAAAGGGAAGATCTTCCTCCGAGCTGGGTGGTATAGCTCGGGGACCGAGGTCCGATGGATGTTAGTTGGAGGTGCTATATATAGCGAAGGAGATGGTGAAACTTCACTACCGCGATGCAGGCTTTCCATACAATTTATCGTCGTAGTATGGCGACGTCGTTGGTATGCGTTTGTGGCGCCATCTGTTGACATGGTTGAGAAGGTGTTTGCTTCGTGTCGATTATGTGCGGCGTATGCGGTAGGTGACGCCGCCACATATGTTTTGTTGGTCGTCCTCCCTCAACAAATAAATATATAAATAAACTATTTCTAGAAAAAGTGTAGCATCGTGGCAACACAAATAACTTTAAAAAAAAATGTTATTATCATTGTCTGTGTCTTTTAGTAATTTAATAAGGCTTGTTTAGATTTCAATAGGTTCTGGTTTTAGTCTATCTCTTTCTTGCTTAACTATAGAAGACATGTTTCAAGTAGAGAAGATGGGACATTTGTTTTGTTTGTTTGGCACGATTAAGGTAGAGATGCGATCAATATCTCCCAAGTATAAAGCGACGCGCAGCGGAGAAAAGGAGCAAGCAATTCCCTATCAAAGTCAAAATACCCTCATTCAAGTCAACGTATACATATACATACAAATAATACTTTTGTATCTTCCAATTTAGAAAATGATTCCGATTCCAGACCGATTTCTTTGCTTTAGAAGTACATTTTCTTTTAAATTTAATTCCTTATTGGCATAGTGTTTGCCTTAATCTCTACAAATTTAAGGTTTTGTGCAATTTTATTATCACGTTGTATAAAATATTTAATAATGTGACTCGCGCGCGTGGTGGCCAGGTGTTCCTGAACCTGCTGGCGATGTTCCCGGTGTCGCCGTACGCGGAGGCGCGCGAGGACGCCGGCGAGTCGCCCGAGACCGAGAACTACGAGGCGCTGCTCTCACTGGCCGAGCGGCTGGGGGAGGCCAAACCCAGGGGGCTGGCCCGCAGCAGCATCGACCTGCTGCCCAGCTACAAGTACTCGCCGCAGACGCACCAGGGTGAGTGGGGGAAGGGGGGGGACAGCATCGACCTGCTACCCAGCTACAAGTACTCGCCGCAGATGCACCAGGGTGAGTGGGTGAAGGGGGGGGGGGACAGCATCGACCTGCTACCCAGCTACAAGTACTCGCCGCAGACGCACCAGGGTGAGTGGGTGAAGGGGGGGGACAGCATCGACCTGCTACCCAGCTACAAGTACTCGCTGCAGACGCACCAGGGTGAGTGGGGGCAAAGGGGGGGGGGACAGCATCGACTTGCTGCCCAGCTACAAGTACTCGCCGCAGACGCACCAGGGTGAGTGGGGGGAAGGGGGGGGGGGACAGCATCGACCTGCTGCCCAGCTACAAGTACTCGCCGCAGACGCACCAGGGTGAGTGGGGGAAGGGGGGGGACAGCATCGACCTGCTACCCAGCTACAAGTACTCGCCGCAGACGCACCAGGGTGAGTGGGTGAAAGGGGGGGACAGCATCGACCTGCTACCCAGCTACAAGTACTCGCCGCAGACGCACCAGGGTGAGTGGGTGAAGGGGGGGGGACAGCATCGACCTGCTACCCAGCTACAAGTACTCGCTGCAGACGCACCAGGGTGAGTGGGGGCAAGGGGGGGGGACAGCATCGACCTGCTACCCAGCTACAAGTACTCGCCGCAGACGCACCAGGGTGAGTGGGTGAAGGGGGGGGACAGCATCGACCTGCTACCCAGCTACAAGTACTCGCTGCAGACGCACCAGGGTGAGTGGGGGCAAGGGGGGGGGGGACAGCATCGACCTGCTGCCCAGCTACGAGTACTCGCCGCAGACGCACCAGGGTGAGTGGGGGGAAGGGGGGGGACAGCATCGACCTGCTGCCCAGCTACAAGTACTCGCCGTAGATCGGGTTGTGGATTCGATTCTCATTCGAGCAGACAGACAGACAGACAGACAGACGGACATGACAAAACTATAAAGGTTCCTTGTTGATTACGGAACCCTAATAATGATGTCCTGTGTCTAAATTGTGGAATGTTTTAAAATATTTTTTTATATATAGATTGGGAGCGTCATTAGGTATACAATGGGTAATTTATTGTCTTCATGTTATCTCCACTTTGTATACATATATACAAGAATTGCTTGTTTAAAGGTATTAGATAGATCAAAATATTTTTGACAGTTGCTCTAGTTTCTCTATTGATTAACCAGTCCACAACCTAATTAAAAGAGTTACAAAAACACAAATGTTGAGAAAATTTCCACGAGCAGGATATGAACCTGCACCCTTCTGACATACCGGGTCAGGTGCTCTTCCAATTGAGCTATCGTGGTTGTAATTTGTTTCTCAACAAAATTTGCGTTAAAATTATATAAACAAAAACAAAAAACATTTCTAATTGTAAGAGCCCGATGCGTATTTGTCTGCATCAAGCTCTGATATGAAAGGTTGGTGCCCCAGCTGTGGGCATATAAAGTGAGCTAATTATGATGATGATGAAGCTCTGAGCTGACTCGGTTCGCTGGTGCGCAGGCGAGCAGTCGTCGTGCGTGGTGTGCATGTGCGAGTTCGAGCCGCGGCAGACGCTGCGCGTGCTGCCGTGCGCGCACGAGTTCCACGCCAAGTGCGTCGACAAGTGGCTGCGGGTGAGTGCGCCACGCTCCACACTACACACTACACACTACACACTACACGCTACACACTACACGCTACACATACACCCCGTTACAAATAAAGCTTCGAATAGTTATTGTGTTTTTTGCCTCTTTTACTTACATTTTAAATGCCATTTCCTTTAGAAAACTTCTGACCGCGATTCGTTTCAGACGCCAATAGGAATCCTTTAAGTTTCTTGCCGCCCCCAAAAAGCCCGGTGAAGCTGAAAATGCACAATGACAATCAGCAAAGTCTTCAAAAACTACCTTCTGCGCACTACACACTACACACCAACCGCACACCCTCTTACTACAAAACAAAGTTTATAGTTAAACAATGGCTAAATTCGTGTTTTTTAATATTAAAGTCTACAACACTGGTTACAAGCTTAACTTAAAAATATGAACGTTTACAAATGATCGTGCAACAGCTGCAACCTATTACATGTGGACACAACTTGAGCTGACACACTTCCACACTTTACTCGTTCGCTTTACTGATCACACATAAACTTACTTCCAGGCCCTGTCAGAATAACAGCGCTACTGTGTCATTCTGAACATCCATGAATGCTGATGCTGAGACAGGGCCCTTTAACTTCACACTGCCTACCTATTTTATTTTCTGTTCTTTTTTTTTCTGCCTGTACTATAATTTTTTTTTTTCGTTTATTGTTGTATTATTGTATAATTAAGTGTGTAACTTAATAAAAACTTTTCTATTCTATTCTACTTTACTTTTATAAATTGTTTTTAATTTAATTTAATTACGTGTTTAAAATCTTATGTCTCTGTCTAAAAGTATTAACTAAAAAGTGACACCATCTGTTTTAAGCAGTGTCTAACTTTAGCCATCGTGCTTTAGCTTTCGTGGTTAAGCAGTTAGTTACACGCTACGTATCATTTTATGGTGCTTCTCAATTACTGAAGGCCAGCAGTCAGTTTACAAAATCCTATCTTATCCAGAGTAAGTCTGAATAATTGTTCCACGGTGTTGATACCGGTCCATTCTCTGATGTTACGTAGCGATGACATTTTCCTTCTTCCAACTTCACACGCTACACACTACACTCACACGCTAGACTCGATAAAAATAGTTAGGACCGTCGATGTGGTTAAAGGTCGCGGGAAGCCGCTGAATGCGAGCAGGCCAGAATCGGTCGGTGTGGAGGCCTTGGGGGAGGCCTTTGTTCAGCAGGGGACGTCTTTTGGCTGGGACGATGGTGGTGATGGTGATGCCAACTACATTTTTAAAGTGAAACAAAATGATGTCAAGTGCAATTTTTGGATTTTTTTAACTCTTTTTTTATGGCCTCGATCTCACCTGATGTTGAGTGATGGTGAGGCCGGAGGTGGAAGCGCACCTCACCCGGAACCTCAACTAGTGAGGCACTGGCTATCTTATCCGTAGCTGCCGGAACACAACAATGCTACGAACATTGATGTCATGGCGACATATTTAGATAAGACGGTGGTAGCTAGGCGTACAAACAAGCCCTACCGCCAACCAAACCGAGTGCACGACATGTACCCCCCGCTGGGAATCGAACCCGGGACCTCTGGGTCTGAACCACTAGACCACAGATCAGAACTCTTGCAAATTGAATATTATAGTTTTTGTGGTATCATAAATTAGCCATATAAATTAAACTAAATGCTATTACGGGTTGTAACATTAAGGTTCGTATTGCTATACACTTTTTTTTAGGTTCAACACATTCGCAACATTATTATTAAAAATGATTTTTAAATTGTTACAACAATAACTTGAGTTCCGCATTCCAGTCGAACCGGACGTGCCCCATCTGCCGCGGCAACGCGTCCGAGTACTTCAACAACTCCGAGTGACTCCGCGCGCCCGCCGGCCCGGCTGCGTGTGACGTTGAGGCGAACGCCATCCGACATACAGAACGGGTTATTGAGCTGTCCGATGCACTGCAGCTCATTATACACGATGACGGTGAGCTGCAGCTCGATACGAGCCACGGCGAGACGCGGCAACGGGCCAGTCCAAGGCGAAGAGTGTACAGAGACGTTATACAGAGTGAGTCCCGGGCTCCGCCGCCGCGCCGCCGACTCTCGCGTACAGTTTAGTTTTAATTCCCCTTACCGTGTAAGTCGTCTTTGTTATAAGTGATTAGTTAGGTGAGCGCGCGACCGGCGGCGAGTCTCCCGGCCGCCGGATATATCATACATGTATTGTGTATATGAAACTTTCTAACTACAAATTCGCTTAAGTGCGTGGAGGCGGCGGTTGGCGCGCCCCGCCGCTAGGTGGCGGCCGTGACGTCAGAACGCACTTCCGTAACAATACTGTTACGGAAGTCGCATTGTTACTGCGACGCGGTCTTGAGCAACTACATTATTGTGATACCAATGCGGCGTATAAACGGTGGACTGTAAGTAGTTTTTTTTATTTAAGCAGGTGATTTGTATCGGAGCAATTTGGAAGTCTTAAAAAAAAATCAGATGTACTTTTATGTTTTGGGTAAGTAAGTATTATTGTAATGTATGGAACAGTTGTTTTTTTTTGAGATTTCAGGTGTAGGGACACGTGGCCTCACATTAGCGTGTGTACATGTGTATAGGACATACAATATTAGTTAGTCCCATACAAACAGTTGCTTCTATTGATAAGTACTATCACCTGCTTAAAGCAAAACGACGACTTAACATTCACACTGCATATACAACGTGCAACAGAAGGGTGTGGCCCAAATGAAAAGATCCACAGTGCATCCGATCTGGATCTTGCGCGCAGACTTACTAAGGCATCAATATTAACTTTAATTTGTTCTGCAATTTTCAATTGTGACGTCACATCAAAATAAGTCTCGGCCGTAGTGGTTTAGTACCCGCTGTGTTCTTACATGTATGACTGTTAGGTCTGTTGATGTGATTTAAAGCCCGAAACTATGTGTGTTAACATTTATTATAATTAATGAACGCGCGATACATGTTAGCGCGTGGGGGTCGTTGACGGAAGAGAACAGTGTTGCTACACTAAAAATATATGCTAAATCTAAGATTAATGTTGCCAAAACAATGACCACTGCTGCTTGCATAACTTCACTAATATAAATATTTCATAAACCACTGCATGACGAATTAAAGTTAATAATTATGTCTCAGTAACAGCACACGGCATCTGGATGGGACACGCTTTGGATCTTCTCATGTTTACCACAACCTTTCCGTTACACACACGTTATATATATGTATAAAAAAAAAACATAATTATTAATCTGCTTAATACAGATACTGATTTACAAGAAATATTATAATAAAATCAGGAAATAAACTTAATAAAACGCCACCTAGCGGGCGGGGGCGGAGGCTGCCGCGGTTTTGTAATATTAACGAATAGATAATATAGTTTTGTAACCGAGTTACCGCAGCCGCGGCGCCGCGGTGCATGTTAGGCGAGTTGTAGGCGAGTACTAAGTGAGTTGTAGTGGTAGCGGCCGCGGCGGGCGGCGGCCTCATGTAACGATGTTGGCAATGTACACATTTCTCTGTCCCTTTCTTTTCTTTCTTTTGCGTATCTTTGATTTGTTGTTTGCGATCTTTGATTATTATCATTATTGTTTTCAGTGATTCGGGTAGGAGTGTAAATGTTTAATGTCAGTGAGATGTTGGAGTTGTTACAACCTAAACTAAATAATTTCTAAAGATTCGGTTCGTTCTTTTAACTTAATTTACATTATAAAGTTGTGTAAAATACATTGGTATTTTAAAAGATTATTTAAATCTTACCATACACGTAAATGATATTAATTAACAGTTGCTCAACTTACTCCAATCACGAATACTAGTGACACCACAGCTCCCGCCATAACGAGATTCAACAAAAAATACTTTTAATGACGTAGTTGTCGATATTGAAGCTCGGGCTCCTTTGGCTTACAGTGTAAAAGTAGACAGTGTTGATTAATTTCGGCGAGTTGGATTGAGCCACGATAGTGTAGCGTGGTTGGCAGCGCGCCTGGCCCGGCATGTCACTTTGTCTTTCTTCAAATTGTAATTTGTTCGCAACAATATTTGCGTAAAATTGTATGTAAATAATCAAAAAGTACTCATTTATATTTGGTGGTTTTACCAATTCCAAGTTATATATCCTCGCTAATATTAAGCATTTGTTTCGTGCCTATTCTCATCACTGACTATTTTTATTATTATTATTGTGACATTGACTTGATTTTTTGTTTGTAACGTTGTTTCCTAACGATGCATTGTGATTCGGCCTTATTATTATTATCAACTTTTAATTCCTCATTCAGTTAACGTTTAATGCCGTACTTTATAATGTAAATTTACAATGTTTAATTATTTTAATAAATGAAGTGTTAATTCATTGATTTTAAATTGTATTTTCTTTATTTTCATTTATTGAGTTTGTCGTATAAAGGTTTGCTTGAGATTTGTTGGTTCATGTCTTGAGTCGCGTGTGTACGCGCCGCCCGTCGCGGGTTCGAGTCCGTTGTTGTTGCATTTCCGTTTCCCCTACCAACGTTGTTGTGGTTCTGTTGTTTTTGGATCGGTATGGGAGTGCGCGGGCCGGGGATGCGTCTCGCTCTAACTGTATGAAAAAATAACTAAATATTATTGAAAAAGTTGTTTATGCCAGAAATTTGTGCGTAAAACAATCACTAAGATAGTTGATTCTACCAGAATGGATATTACTTTTGTTACATATGAAGTGTTTTATGAGAAAAAAATAAAATAAAAGTAAATAAATAAATTGAATAAATAATTTTGAATGGATCAGACCCTAAATCCCTTCAAGGGGTTCGAAACGTCTTATTGTCGTTTCAAGTGTGTGCAAAACTAAGTCCTACTAACGGTGTTTGATTTTACATATAATGAATGGTCCTACTAACATTGTCGTCCACTAATTGTAATCAACGTGCCTAATCAATATAATTCGTTTATCCAAACGCTTGCGCAGACGTAGCTTTTTTTCAATAATAATAATAATATTAATAATTTTCTTTTTCTGACAAACGCGTATCAAGGGCACTCTGATTTGTACGTTTTCCGTCTTATAAAAATATTAGTCAAAATCAAAATACACACGCCTGCTCATCAACCTACCACAAACTGTCCAATTTTCGCAATAGACTTTGAGCTTTATGCCTGAGATATATGGTTGACGTTGTATTGAAGAAATTTGATAGTTCTATATAGGTTGTTGTGCAGGCGTACTTTGGAAGCGACCGAACACGTTTTACGTACCACCTGATTAGATACAATCACTGGCATTGGAATTATTTCAGATTTCATTTTACATTTCTTTTGCAAAACGTCTTGGTGGTCAAAGATGGTAGCATGTGCCCAGCTGTGGGACAGTACAATATATACTTTTTAATAATAACACACCATAACAGCATATTCAGGCATCACACCACACCCTGTAATTACTTGGTGTATAACCGTTATTACAGAGAAAACCAGCTTGTCGCTGAGAAAAAAAACATACGATTAAAATTAATAATAATCCTATAATTCCTTTACAGGCTATCACGACTCGTATATAGTCGTATTAAATACATTTATTATTAAATCGTGTTTGTGCAGCGTGAGCCAGCGCCCCGACCCGCGAGTGAGTCGTGGTCTGCTTGTGCAATAATCACTTATTCCGTCGTCCGCAAGGGCGACAGTCGTGTAGCGTCCCTATTCTAAAGCGTTGGCAATACTGTCGCGAGGTTGTTGTGTGCTGTGTGTAGGCTTGTGTGTGCGTGTGGGAGATTGTGCGCCTGCGCAGCCGGCGAGCGTGACAAGCGAGGCGAGCGAGCTGCGGGCGAGTGTGAGAGCTTTAAGGACTAAATGGACGCCACTGAATGTTGTTAACGAGTAAACTTTAGTATAATCTACAAGACATCACACTTTGAAAAGTTGTAGATTTTCTGTTTGTATGCTGGCGATCAGGCGTTTGGTCATATGGACGTTCGTAACACTACACGTGATAGCCACGCGTTGCTGACCCCGTGACCCCGTGAAAACCTTTTCGCACCCTTTTTGGGAAACCCCATGCTGTACTGTTCCCGTACTCTGCGATGCTGATGTGTCAATTTGCACTTTTGTTTTTAAAGGCAACGAGTTTCATGACTACAGCGAGCGTTCATGTCTGTCTTGAGTTGGTTTTACAATTTGATCGGTTCTCTAAAATTTGCAGTTAACTAAAGCAACTCTATTTCATAGGGAGAAAGCTCTCTATAGCCACTGCTCTTCAAGCTATTCGATAAATGTTGATCGTTACTTGCCTTTGTCCAGCAGTGGACGTCTTTTTGGCTGAGATGATGATGATGATGATGATGATGATGATCGTTACTCTCATTTTTGCGTATGGCATTCCTCTCTTATTGTCGCGAGTTGTTTGTGTTGCCAGTTTCAAGTGTGCGCTTCGGTTTCCCGTTTTGTTTCGGTGACGGCTAATAGTGTATGCTTCATAAATAACAATCCCTTCTAAACCGTGTGTTTCATTATTATGTAAAGTTTTATTAAGGTCTTAAGAGATTTTAGCGAAGTGACGTTTCTCAGTTTTAATTTTTTACCGGCACTCGTGTAACTTCACGAACACTAGACAGTTAATCATCCACCATTATGACACAATAGTACCCGACAATACATTAATTATAGATATAAAGATAAAATCAATGTAGATATACCTTCTCTTGAAGATTTGTATCGATACTATCGATAGTTTGATAAAGGATATTACTATTGGCAATACAATATCATCAAAAAAAGCAGACATCAATAGAGACTTTGATATTGGAGTGGCATGAGAACGGCGACAGCAAACCTGAACGAGAGCAGGGGCTTCAGTTAGCATAGAATTGAGAGATACAACAAAGGTTGACATAAATATCGTGGTGTTTAAGGAAAACCAACCTTATTGCCATGTGGCTAGAGCATGTTATTGACGGGCATTTGTCAACAATTTTCGTCCATGGCCAGTAGTGTAGAGTCTAGAAACAAGTACACGCCTGCACTTCAACCTATCCAAAACTGTCAAATTTCTTCAATCCATTTAATACAATCTAATACAGTTTAAAGTATATTGACGAAATTTGTCAGTTTGTGGTAGGCTGTGCCGGTCTGCACGTTTAGTAATGCGGTGACGGAACTCGCTGCCATAACACAAGTCCAGTGTTGACTGCGAGGCTTTTTCAGTACTTGATCGAGTTTAAAATGGAGTAAACCACCACTTGTGTGGGACTGTAAGAGACCGCAACTGTGTTTCACAAGTTTGACGCTAGATGGCGCTGTTCAAACACTTAATTGTGTTTTTTTTAAACTTAATTCTATACAAAAATGATAGCTTATAGTCTACTGGAATTAACACTAATTATACATTTCAGTTTTCGTTATAGTGTCGTGGATTTCCGCAAAGTAACGCCTGATTTAACAAATTAACTTCAAGTGACTGAATGGCGTAGAAACTAGCATTCGACAGTCTGAAGTCTGCTTTCATGTTTGTTGTTTCAGTCCATGTTTGAACATTAATCAATTTCAAATAATTATACTTATACACAAGTGGATATAATTGTTTTCCTTCGATTCTGCCATTTTCCCTTTTAATATTGTAATTCATATGTACACTGTATAATTGCTTCTCGTCCGACGTTGGGTTTTGTACACACGGCTGGACATCAGACTATTACAAACTGTCAAATTCCTTAAAATATCTTGATCAGCATACGGTTGAACATTTATTAAAGATATAATGTTTTTGTTTTGTTTATATAATTTTAACGCAAATTTTTGTTGCGAAATAAATTACAAAAACACAATGTTGAAAAAAAGAGCACCTGACCCGGTATGTCAGAAGGGTGCAGGTTCAAATCCTGCTCGTGGAAATTTTTTTTGTAATTTATTAAAGATATTTAACAATTTTGGATTGTCTGATGTGCAGTTTGTTTGCCATAGTGTTTTACTTCGAGGTGTGTTGTGTAATGATCATTGTGCCCATCTCTTGTAGGGATTGTGTACATACCAATGTGTTCCTGTATTCGGGCCGGCATGTTCGGCTTTTTTTGCCGAACCGCAATGCCGAATTATGCCGACTCGAATTTTGTTTTTATTGTTTTTGTTAGAGCGTCACGTTAGGTATGCTAGGTTTTGTTGTGAATTATCTCCTTTGCTTTATTGTTTACTACATACCATTGTTAAGAATTTCCAAAACCTTGACTTGATTTATATTTCTCTATCTAATTAATTATCTACAAGACAGCCCCTTTTCCTAAAACGCTGGACCGGAACATAACATTCTTACTAAAGGTATATACTGGCCTTTCCTATGTTTTATATACACTACGGCTTCAAGTCTCGTGTGTTTTGACAATAGACGTCCGTTTGATATTTATCAACCCCATACTAAATCTTGAATTTGTCATATCCAACTTGTAAGACGTCAGTCTGTCGTACCAATAGCGTTGAAAGGTCGAAAGGTTTTAAGAGTCCACAGATTTCTCCCAGTCATGAGTAGACATGCAAAAATTTAAACAGGTATCAACAGTTAAAACCCTACAATTTTATTTCATATAGTCTAGAATTGAGCTGCTATAAACGTCAGTTCACCATCGGTTCTTTAACCGACTTCAGAGACCTTGTGCTGAGAAAAATCTGCAATAAACTCAGCAAGGGCGTTCCTGTCCCTTTAAAGCGTCAGCAATATCGAAAAGTTCCCTCCCTATTATAAAAGGACAAAGGTTCTGCAATTGGACCGTCGAAGTAGATCGTAGGAGAGATTGGTAACACGAGCTTCATCGTCTATCTAAAACTGTGATTTGTTGTGGCATACACAAGATATTACATTATACAAACTGAAATGATTCAATTATGTATAGAATAAGCTGTAGGTCGCGGAGTCATAAATGCAAACACGCAGTCGCATCGTATTATTGTTCCAATTGTATGTTGAATCCTATTGCTTTAACAAGAAGGTGCAATATTGTCTGAAAACTTTATCTTATTAATGTGTTTGGCGAGCTCAATGTAAATGGTTTAAGGATCTGGATTGTGGAGCGTCTGTATAGCGTGGAACACAAGCCGTGAGGGACCGGCTTGGGAGTTGTATGTAAAGAAATGATGTCTACAAACTATTTAACAAAAGCGTTTGTAAAGAAAGTAATCGCACTGACAAAAGTATATTAAAAATCGTGTTTTAGACAAAAATATTTAGAACTGCTCCGTGGGGCGTGCTGTGTCGGCGCATTTGACAGTCGCACAAGCTTTTGCCTGAGGTGAACAACATTTTGTGTAAACAATTTTATAATAAAAGTTGTAATGTCCTCCCTCGCGTAGCCCTCATGGTTCTTGTTGCATATTCTCGAGAGTTGTTCAATGTTTCTAATGTGCCACGTGTGTGCGGCCATTGGGGTTATTGAACACCGCGGTAACCGTACCGAATCGCGTTTCCAATAACCCCCGTGGGCGCGGTGTGTTTTAGTTGTTAAGTCGGGTTAGTTGTTTTAATCTCGCATTTTCTTTAAGCGCTTCCCTTTGTTGTAATTATTATAATTATTATGTATCCAGTATTTTAAAATTTGTTTGTTCTAGTTTGATTTAATGTGGTTGGATCGGGTTGATTGTGATGTTGGAGTCCTTGTATTTTGAATGCATTAATAGAGGTTTTATTTACATACGCTAATTAGTCTATGGTGCGTTTCGCTTGGCTGTACATAAAAAATATACTTTTTTACATAGGAATTATTTTCCTCATCATCAGCCTACATCAGTCCATTGCTGGGCATATGCGGAAATATAATCCTTTACCTTATAATTATAACATTATTCTGTATCGCAATGTTGTTATTCTCGATGCTTGAAGTGTACAATGACGCCCCAGTACTGCAATCAGCCCAAAACGAAAGAGTTGTAACGACCGCGCCGTCTGCCGCGCCCCACTTGCGGCCTTGGCTCGTGTTGCTCTAGACTTAAGGTTCGGATTCGCATCACAGCACGGACGGTGCCCACTAACAATTAACTGATCCAAATTTTGTAAGTGAACGTTATTAATCTGATTTTAATAATAAACTTTCGATAAATAAACTTCTACGTACACATTGAAAGTAAAACGACGAATAAAAGTATTTGTCGAATGGCTGGCCGCCATTTTGATTCATACGTCAAACGTGCATTGAACCTAATTTAGCGATACACTTTTTTCTTGATCTAAGATGATGATTTCTATTTCTTGGGTGTCCACGGAGTGTAGCGTCGTGTCGCCAACCCGCTACCACGATGTTAAGCTAAGTGGGCCATTTCATTTCTAGTGTTTTTAAAGTTATTTAGCAGCCATTGACTTATCTGTGTAGTAAATAATAAATGCTATAAAATATTGTTTACGATGACGGCACACACGCCTGCACATCAACCCACCACATACTGTAAAATTACCTCAATAGACTTTGAACTTTATGTCTTAGATATGGTTGAAAATGTATTAAAGAAATTTGACAGTTTTGGATTGTAAAATGGCGGCCAGTCGTTGTGGGCGCCGCGCCGTCGAACGCGAGAGCCGCGCGTCAGTGATCATTATGTTTTTCTATATTCCCGCAGTTTATGATAATTACTTTCTATGTATTGTTGTGTGTATAAACCCATGTGGAGTGGCACGCCAAGTGTGAACGCAGCCGTTACGAACCACCTGACAATTCCTTTTTAATGTTAAGTGAACGACAAAATTCCTTCCTCTGTAGCTACTCGTCACATTGTTGTGACGGCAGCTGTCAGATTTGATTTATTTTCCTTTTTAGTTTGTCATGTACAGCAACGGGCCGTTTCCGAAGGATCTGCCAGTATTGTAATAGGTCTGAGCCCCGGCAGCTGTCCGCTTCACCACTCCCGAGCGATGTCCAAAAGCCAGCCATTTGTACCAAAGTAGGAACTGTGTAGAGATGAACATGTTACGTCCGGCCGCCGCGCGCCGTCCGGTCGTTTGCCGGACGTTCGGCGGACGTCCGGCGGCGCGCGTCCGGCCGCGGCGCGTCCGCCTCTCGTTGTGCTCAGTCGTTTTTATTTTTATTAAATGCACTGCTATAGTAAGCGTCTATTTTTTTATTTTACACCTCCTTGTGTTTGCGATGTCCTTTAGTTTCAATGATGAATGATAGGGTAATGCAGGTGAGCATCTGTTTAATGAAAAACCCTTACGAGTTTCAATTGTCAAGGGCCTCCACTCTTGACAATTGAAACTCTCACACCAAATGCATTTTACACTGTGCAGGGCATGCATTGTGAAGAAAACTAGTTAAATAGGTTATTATAAAATCTAGTAAAAAAATTAAATGTCTACCCGACCCAGCCAGGAATCGAACCAGGGTCTTCCGCAATCCGGGCGGCTGCACTGACCATTATCAGACCGTGAAGGATGACGTAGGTACGTATACGTGTACCCGATCTTGTACGCAGAGTTACTAAGAACTATAATTTGTTATTCTATATTTCTGTAACTTAATATGTGACTCCGCCCTAGTGGCTTAGTACCCTCTGTGTGACATTCATGGTCACTGCCGCTTGCCTATGCGCGCCTGACGCGCGTCACCTCACTAATATAAATAATTAGCTTACCATTGCTTGACAAATAAAAGTTAATAATTATGTCTAAGTAACTGCGAACAAGATCTAGATCGGATAGACTTAGACTAGATAAGATTGTTTATATTTTTGGAAAAGTAAAACGACTAGCTTAATAAGGCAGTCACCCGGAAATCCCGGAATATTCAACGAGGCACTGGCTATCTTATCTCTAGCCGTCGGAACACAACAATGCTAAAACATTGATGTTATGGCGACGCATTTAGATAAGATGGTGGATGGTAGCTAGCGAGGCGGAAAAACAAACCTTACCACAGTTACCAATTGAACCCGGGACCTCTGTCTGGGTCAAAGACCTGTGGCCGGTGGCCCTAACAGCAGAGGCGAGGCGAGTAGTGCTTCTCAAGGCATCAGACGCGATGGCTGCGTCACTTGTTGCAAAAAAACCGTTAAAAGTGAATTCCCGCTATGGGGTATTCTACGAACCGTTTACACTACCTACGACCACCGGCATCTTTCACCCCTGACCTTAAGAAGGGCCGGCTGTGTAACAATCGTGACCGGCACCAGTGACGCCTCCGACGAATCGACACCCCCATCAAATAAAGCGGTAATGTCATAATACGCCAAAAACTGTTTATTGCGTAATACGCTTCTAGGCACCCAGGATGCATGACATATATATATTTTTTTTTCACAAATTTATAACCAAAACTTGCAGAGTTTATAAGTCTTTGTTCTATCGAAATTTGTCATACGAAAAAAAGGCGAATAACGCCACTTCAACATCTTACAGTTACCCAGAACAAACAAGTAAGAAAATGTTACGCTATTATTCGTCTGAATACGATCAATGTTTTGATGGTATTGTGTTAGTAGTCTTTTATTCTCGCAATAACAACACCTTCACTAGAATGTTAACACTAATACTAATTAGTTAGCCGTAAGTTCTTATCGCAATATGGTTTAAAAGTGAATGTGAATGATTTATTTTTAAGTATTGTAATATTAATCTATATAAAACTAGTAATCGTAAACATTAGGCTTCACATTTCCAAAATGTAAAGTATTTTGATTTGATAATCATTATTAAAAACGCTTACAATGCGTCCTTTAAACGCTAATTGCCGTTACTCATCTCTACTCTTCACGTAGCCAAAGCAATTCAGTTAGGCGGTCGGGCCCCTGATGGAGAGTATCACCGCCGCCCATGGACGCGTTGGCGGCCTTTAAAGAAGGAATAGGCTCGTTTCTTGAATATCTTAAGGTCGTAACGGTCCGGAAATACCGCCGCCGAGAGCTGGTTCTACAACACTAGTTCAAGGCAAGAAATTTCGTGAAAAACGCACAGTAGCAGACCGCCATCCATCAATGTAATGTGGGTCTAGTACATAATATCGACAGTCACTACATCGACGGTCGCTGTATCGAAAACGTTCCATCGACGGGTTAATGTATCGACAGTACAGTAGTTAATAAAAAACATAGGTTTTTTATTAACTACTGTACATAATGCTGCTACTCCCCGTTTTATGACAGGACTTTTTATTCTATTCTTTTATTTTTTTCTTTTTTGGGTTAATAAGTCTTGAGCTATAAGAGCTCTACTCTAAATTTATTTCTTTCTTTTTTTATATCTTAATTGCTTTCTTTTTTCTTTTTTTTTTCTTTTTACAGTGATTCTTATTTCTAATACATTCTTTACTTTTTTTTTTTTAAATACAATGTTTCTTATTCTTATTTGTTTTCTTATTATATATACATTTCTCTTATTATATTCCAATTTTAATACATTCCTCTTTTCTCGGCTCTCACCATATTGATTACATTTCTCGTTTCTTTTCCCCATGTACAATCCTGCCACTTAAGTGGTCTTACTTTGCCTTACTTATATCTAATCGCCCTTATTTCTCTTACTTACTAAGTTGACAATATTTTTGGCGATTTCCATAAAAAAATCCTTTCTTTTCAGCAGCACGTCACATCCACCGAACTCTTAAATCTCTTCCCTCCGCGCCAGGTATCAAAAGTTTGAGTGTCTCCCTCATTCATGACTTCTAATCCTAGTTCTACAAATAATCCCGCTAGTTCTGCACCCCTAATATCGCTCCTATCACTACCCCACCACTCACTCCAAGCGTTTGCATCCCCTCCAACTATAAGCATCCCGCAACCTAATTCCCTAATCATGTCCTTCAAGAGTCGTACATAGGCCTCATTGTCCTTATCCGGCTCAAAGTAAAAAGAGATCACTCCGATCGTCCATTCTGCAGTCACCAGCCTGGCCGCTACCAGGGGCCCGACCGCCTAACCGATTGCTTTGGTTACGTGTATGGTTTATGACGTCATCTTGTCATCTAACTAATAGGTATAGGCATATATCTATAGCTATAGCCTATAGCTTTCGAAATTGCTTTCATAGGCAGTACGAAGTGACAAGATGACGTCATAAACTATACTATACACGTAGCCAAAGCGATCGGTTAGGCGGTCGGGGGGCAGGTTGGTGGTTGTGAGTTTGGGAAATTGTAAGATCTTAATGTTTTTATTGTTTATTAAAATAGCGGCCTTGTTACTTTTCCCAACCTCATGGGCAGCCTGGACGATCCGCGCCCCGGATCATCCCCCATAACACCCTTGTTGCCTATGTACGGCTCCTGAACTAGCGCGATACTGACGTTTCTGATGGCTATCTCTGCCAACAGTTCTGCGGTTGCGTTGTTGCTTCTCTGGAGGTGCGCCTGTACTACTTCATATATTTTTCTACTTCTTTTCGGAGCCGACGCCATGCCCTTAGCACTGGTACGCTACCTTAGCCCTGGCCAGCCTCTCCCACCTAGCCCTTATCGGGCATACCTCATTGAAGGTGTTGTGGGACTTGTCCTCCAGGCCGGCTCTCTCACAGTTAAGGCAGCGGGGGGGACTTAACTTTTCCTTACACGCGGCGTACAGGTGGTTACCCCCACAGTGGTTGCAACTGTCCAGCTGCTTCTGACAGACCCGCTTGATGTGGCCGTAGCCCAAGCAGCAGGAGCACTGGATTAACGGGGACTGATCTTCCACTCTGGAGATACCCCATTGCAGTTGAAGAGTCCCCGCTTCTGTCAGTTGCTGCCAAATTACGGGAGCCACCTTGACCACCATGTGTGCCACGTGAGGATTTTTTGTCTTCTTCTCGTATATCACATCTATCTCTTTCTTCCCGTCTTTGGTTTTAGTTTTCCCTACCTTCCTCCTAATTGCTTCTTCTACCTGTTCTTTCTTTTTGTCCCCCCTTACATATCTTATTATTACTAGCGGATTCTTGTTTTTCGCTTTTTCTATTTTCAGAGTACCTTCTTTCTCTAGTCTCTTACTCAGCAACTCTGCATCTCTCACCGATCCACACCCAATAATGACCTTTTGGTCCTTGGCCTTTATGACCTTCTGGACCTTTATCCACTCACCATCTGGGTCGGTTTCCGCCGTCTTCCTGACGGTTTCCATTACCTGGTCACTGGTCAGGTTGACGTCGGTCGACGCCACGATGAGTGAGTGGAGTGTATTGGGCGTGGTCCTCAACCGTCCTTCTGCGGTTACCCTGGCGTACGATGCCGCAGAAGGCATCGTACGCCGCAGGCTTTTCTTTGTTTCCCTGTTTTTAACCAACTCTTCTATCTTTTCCGTGATTTTCTGGTTGGTATCTTCCTGCAGTCTTTCGCATCTCTCGCTAACCGCTTTGTGTCCCGCTAGTGTTTCTCTATAGTTTCCAATCTCCTCCCGGCTTCTTGTTCAAACTCGGAGCTGTCCTTAACCATCTGTGTGTGGATAGCCCTTCCCATTCCAATCTTTGGTTCTTTTCTTTTTTCTGCTTCTTCTAATCTGCCGACTAAATCTAACTACTAACTGTAAAGACCTATTTATATTAATTAATTTACCTAAACTAATAAAATAAAATAAAACACGTTAAAAGTAAATTTGTAAAAGTTGTAAACACAATAAATGGGATAAATTAGGATAATTGGGACACGCACAAATTTAAAAATAAATTCTTAAAATACACACGGACACCAAACAAAAAACGTTAAAAAATTGTATAAGTTGTAAAAGAGGGACAAAACTAAACAAAAAGAATCTACCTAGGTATTGACTAGAAAATAATTAAAACTGTACAATATAATAATATTTAATTAAAATAGATCGAATTAAAATGGAATTGAATAAATTAAAAAGGATTTCAAAATTAAGATTTCAATTTCAAATTTAAAATATAAAATTAAAACCGAATTCAAAACCAATAATAAATTAAATTAGATAAGATTAAATTAAAATTGACTAAATTAAAATTAAAATTTAAAGATTAGATAAGTAATCCTACTAGTAAAATGAATTTAAAATGAAGATAAAATTAAAAAGGTAGAACGGCAGATTCTAATGTTTGTTCAAATTTGTGTAATGATGTATAAATTTATGTAATGTTGTTGGTGTATGTAGTGTGTATATGTTGTCAATAAGCAAGACCCCGGGAGTAGCTTTGTCTATAAAATTAAAAACAGTTCAAAATTCAAAATTCAAATTTCAAAATCATTAATACAGTTTAGGCTAAAAGTAGCTCTTGTGAATGTCACATGCCATCGGTTCGTAAGTCTACTCTGGGCGGGAGATCTTGTACTGAGAAGAACCGGCAAGAAACTCAGCAAGTGTCCAGCTCTTTTCTCCCTTACATCGTCAAAAATATTGGATAATGCCCTATCATAGCAGGACACTTTCCATTACAAATAAACACAAAATTATAGAAGACAACAACAACATGTAAAAAAAAAAAAAAATTACACGAAATAAAAAAAACTAAGTTAACAAATTTACACCAGGTAAAAGTTTCAATTTCTACAATGTCATACAGTACCACTACAGTACTCTAAAAAAATTGGTTAAGAAAAACCAAGTCAAACTACAGTAAATAATATTAAAAATAAGATAAGTATGCAAGAGCAGACCAGCCTCCACAGGCAGCACCCGTTCACGAGTATGACATATGAATCAGCCATCGCTTCGCTCAACCATATTTTAGGGAACGTAACACCCGACGACGACGACCCGACGTACACGCCACCACCGCAGAGACAAATAAAGAGAGCATGACATACTCAAGATACTCTAAATAAAAACTTAATGATCTATTTAACGCAACGCTGTTTGTTATCTGTAGGACACTGCTGATAAAGGCTATCATATCAGTATAAAAATTATATAAATTAATTTTATTAATGTTTTATAAATCTTTGACTGTATAATAACCTTTTATAAGTAATAATGTGTTTTTTTTTTTTTTTTTATTTTGTCAAATAAAAGCCTAATAAAATCTTAAACTAGTGTCTGTCCTCAATAGAGGTACAGAGTTCTAAATCTAAGTAAATTTAAATGTAGGACTCAGTTGGGGGGTGAAATTTAGTGGGATGGGGTAAGGATGGCTATATTTGTCCGAGTACGCGCTTAGTAAATAATTATAATCGTTATTTTTTTTTTTTTTTTTAACTGTTAACTGTTTTCTTATTTATTTTTTATGTTGCTTTATAATAAATTTTGTACTTAACAAATAACTTAATTAGCTGTAGGTAGCACATGAGTAAATACCCGTCTTGTGGTAGGTAGGTAGTCTAGTCTCACCTCGCGGCGATAACTAATACGTATTAGTTAATTAATGTAGTCGCAGATAAGTGTTCTAACCAAGTAGAGTAATAATCAGTGCAGTGACAAAGAATGATTTGATTTAACAAGCAATGGGTGTAATGTCTTTTATGAATTATGACTTGTAGGTAAATTAATAAAATAGGTGATGAACTCGTAAACAAGATGAATTAGAAAAAAACGATGCGTCGATAATAAGTTATTGTAGCTCCTTTAATTAATTTTAATTTAGTTACGTAGTTATAGCAAAGGTTTAAAAAAAAAAAAATTCAAAATTCAAAATCATTTATTCAGTTTAGGCTACAAGTAGCTCTTGTGAATGTCACTATGCCATCGGTTCGTAAGTCTACTCTGGGCGGGAGATCTTGTACTGAGAAGAACCGGCAAGAAACTCAGCAAGTGTCCAGCTCTTTTCTCCCTTACAGCGTCAAAAATATTGGAAAATGCCCTATCATAGCAGGACACTTTCCATTACAAATAAACACAAAATTATAGAAGACAACCACAACATGTAAATAAAAAACAAAAATATCACAAAATAAAAAAAAAAAAAAAAACTAAGTTAACAAATTTACATCAGGTAAAAGTTTCAATTTCCACAATGTCATACAGTACCACTACAGTACTCAAAAAAAAAATTGGTTAAGAAAAACCAAGTCAAACTACAGTAAATAATATTAAAAATAAGATAAGTATGCAAGAGCAGACCAGCCTCCACAGGCAGCACCCGTTCACGAGTATGACATATGAATCATATTTTGACTTGACGTTTGACTTTTATTTTGTTATTATTACATTAGTTTGATAGTCCAAAGTTTGTGTTGTTGCTGTACGCGGATGACATAAACTGGAATGCTCTTTAACACCATGTAAGTACCTACTATTAATTAAGCAAATTTTTAGTTACCTATTTATTAACTTTAATGCGAGACATTAATTGTTTACTTAATTTAGTGTTACTTGACTGATTAGGTAAGACTGAATAATAAAATAATGCTTACCTATAACAACAACATAACATAGGTACATACCTACTCACAATAATAATAATAGTAATACTTATCACAGCTGTTTAGCCGTCATCGATCAGCTGTTGCTTGGTCGTACTTTAGATACCTACTTGATCTTTCATTTGTAATGAAATTATTTTGTAATACCTACATAGCCTCGGTGGCCTAGTGGCAGAGCACTCGGCCCGATACCCGAAGGTCCCGGGTTTAATTCCTAGGTCGGGCAAAATGTATTTCGGATTTTTCGATGCATAGCCTGGGGTCGTGATTACCAACCCGCACTTGGCAAGCGTGGTGATTAAGCCATTTACCCATAAATTGTAGCGATGACTTGATTTCAATGATGGAGGCCTTTACCCAGCAGTGGGACAATTATAGGCTGTTTACTTACTTACTTACCTACATAGAAGTTCGGTCATTGGTCGTACTTTAGATACCTACAGTTGACCTTTCATTTGTAAGGAAAGATAGTTGTAACTTCTTTTAATGTGTGAATTGTGTTATTTCATTGTGTTATTGACTTATTTTACAATACCTACATGGAAGTTTAAAGGACTTAACTGCACCTTAAGTACGCAGGACACTTCATTTCAATTCAGTAGTAAAGGGAAAATAAATGGGGTCTCACTCATTCCAGCCACACTGTAAACGTAGGCATAGGCATTTATCGCTCGGCAGGCGCGATGACGCGACGGGTCAACGGCCGCCAGTCCGAGTTCGCGCGTAGTAAATAATCGTTATTTTTATTAGTTTTCTATTTATTTTTTTATGTTGCTTTAACGTCAACGTTTATAGTATATAAGCAAATTGTAACTAGTTAGTTCTCATTATTATTTTGTACCGCCCCTTAATTTCATGTTAATAACCAATTTGTGTACAACGGGGTTGGCTACCATGGCCATTGTAAAATTAGTTTACTAAGCTCTAAATGTAGCTGTTTGTTGTACCTATAATAAATAAAAAAAAAAAAAAAAAATGTTGCTTTAAAATAAATTTGATACCTAACGAATAACTAAATTAAAATTTACTAAACGCGTTATGTATTTATTAAATTAAAATTGAAAAAAATACACTTTTTTTTTGGCGACTTTTATGTTCAAAACCCTTGACCTGACCAACCCTTGTCGTTTTGTGCATTTCTTTTCAGTCGCCTTATATAGGGATGGCTCGTGCCCCAGCAGTGGGGACATAAATGAGCTGATGATGATGATGATGATGATTAATGTTATAATATTTGTTGATCAGAATTGGGATGGCATTCATGGTTGAAAATATATATATTTTTAACTGTTCATTTTAATGGTTAAAAATATCAGTTAATAATTTTACCAAAGCAGTATTTCAAAAACATGCGTTCGCATATGTAAAAAACCCATATTTGGCAAGCGTGGAGATTATGCTTATGATTATGATCAAAATCTAGCCTAGCAGATGGACAATCTATAAGACGTTCGTTTAAATAATTCATGACCTTCCTTCATACTTTGACAGGCGCAGGAGTTATATGATAACGAAATTCTAATTATTTCTTCAAAATAAACTTAAGTTTTTTTTTTTAATTTAAATCTAATGATTTAGAACAAATTTTCTCATTAAAAACATGTCAAAACTCATTAAAAAGTTTCATCAAGACCCCGAAGAGCTGCTTAATTTAATGATAAATAAAATACAATGATTTATACTATAACAATAATTGATGTATTTTATAAAAATGTTGTAAAGTTTTCTATGAGTTTAACTTCTTTAAAATTATTTTATAACTTTGTTTCTCGTCCAATGAAATAAATAGTGCAATGATTTGAAACGACTAATCCAAATCAGAATATCACGAGCTAATTATTAAATAAAAAATCATATCTTAAGGGATAAATCATTAAATTTGTTTTTGATAATAACAGTTAGTGAAATTACCTAAGCGTTGGATTCTAGGTAAATAGCTTTTTAGAATCATACATAACTTTCAACAGAGTAGCAACCTCACAATTTTTTTTTTTTTTTTGTTTGTTTATTACGTTTCTTTCTATTATCTAGTGTTTTGCTGTATTATGAACACTCACGGCAGTCAAAAGAATATCCAATCTTCTCTCTTACTATAAGGCGCATATTTATCGGTTTATCTATCAATTTCTATAACAATAAGTGAGGGTAATAAACGGTAAAAACATCCTTAAAAGCAGCCGGGGTCAACACAAAAAAAAAAATAAAACAACAACAACAACAACAATCGGTCCAAATAAGAAGGCAGAGGTCAGTCGTAGGGAATATAAACATTTAACAAAAGGCACAGGAAAGACGTTGCGAATGCAAATGCACACTGCGGGCGATAACAAAAAACGTGTTTGTTTGTGTTTGTTTGTCTCTAATTGGTCCATAGTAAATCGTAGTAAATCGCGCAACCAATCAGGGATAGGGTTAGCGGCGTGACCGGCGCGGCGGCGATGCGCGTGCACACGAACATTTGTTCAAACTGGTAAAGCGGAAAAGACCCCCATAGTACATACCTACTCACAATAATAATAATAGTAGTAATACTTATCACAGCTGTTTAGCCGTCATCGATCAGCTGTTGCTTGGTCGTACTTTAGATACCTACTTGATCTTTCATTTTTAATGAAATTATTTTGTAATACCTACATAGCCTCGGTGGCCGAGTGGCAGAGCACTCGGCCCGATACCCGAAGGTCCCGGGTTTAATTCCCAGGTCGGGCAAAATGTATTTCGGCTTTTTCGATGCATAGCCTGGGGTTGTGATTACCAACCCGCACTTGGCAAGCGTGGTGATTAAGCCATTTACCCATAAATTGTAGCGATGACTTGATTTCAATGATGGAGGCCTTTGCCCAGCAGTGGGACAATTATAGGCTGTTTACTTACTTACTTACCTACATAGAAGTTCGGTCATTGGTCGTACTTTAGATACCTACAGTTGACCTTTCATTTGTAAGGAAAGATAGTTGTAACTTCTTTTAATGTGTGAATTGTGTTATTTCATTGTGTTATTGACTTATTTTACAATACCTACATGGAAGTTTAAAGGACTTAACTGCACCTTAAGTACGCAGGACACTTCATTTCAATTCAGTAGTAAAGGGAAAATAAATGGGGTCTCACTCATTCCAGCCACACTGTAAACGTAGGCATAGGCATTTATCGCTCGGCAGGCGCGATGACGCGACGGGTCAACGGCCGCCAGTCCGAGTTCGCGCGTAGTAAATAATCTTTTTTTTTTTTTTTTTTTTTTTTATTTATTTATTTTTTTTTTTTTTTATGTTGCTTTAAAATAAATTTGATACCTAACGAATAACTTAATTAAAATGTACTAAACGCGTTATGTATTTATTAATTAAAAAAAAACTACACTTATAAACTACACTTATAAATAATAGAGGTTCAAAACAAGAAGAAGATTTCGAAAAGCAATACAGCCGCGGATATTATGGATGACATTCACCCCCAAAAAAAAAAAAAAATAAAAAAAAAAAAAAATTACGGAGTGTTTCGCTTTCTGAGCAGCTTTGAGAGGAGTCTCGGCGGCGCTCCTTCTGAGCGCCGTCTTTGTGGGTTTTTTGTTGTAGGACACGACTTCGGGTATCGAAGACGGACACGACTTCGGTAATCGTCGAGCGTCGAGTGTCGAGCATCGAGTGCCGAGTGTCGAGGGTTGGGAAGTGTTTGTGAGGGTCGGAGTCCGAGTCGGGTCAGATTCGTGGTCGGAGTCGGAAGCTGAGTCGGGGTCCGGGTCACCAAAGAAGGGCAGGCGGGCTTCGCGATTTGTTGTGTCTTTTCGTCTACCAGCGAAAGCAGCGGCAGCGAGCTGAGAAGGGGGCCGGCGGCGGTCGCCTGGCCCCCAAGGGAGGCGCTCTGCTATTGAGGGAGCACGAGAGGAGACGTTCCGCCTATAGTTTGGGGGTCTGGGCGGAGGGTCTCGGCTGCGCGAATGCGTGGTCTGGAGGCCTTGCGTCCCGTCGTCCGGGCATGGGCGGAGCGGCGCCATGGGTCGCTCGCGTACCATCTGATGCGGATACCTTCTGGACATGGTTTGTTCGGACGCTGTTTGCACCTGATCGGGAGAGGGCTGACCCTGCGGTGCCACCGTTGCGGGGCGGCGGGGGACGCGGCACAGCGCGCCCTAGTGGTGTGCTCTGCGTTCGATGTCCTGCGCTCCGCATTGGTCGCTGTGATTGGCGCGGACCTCTCTCTGCCGACCGTGGTTCTGTCCATGCTCGGTGGCGAGGGGTCCTGGGGAGGTGGTCAGCGGAGGGCGTGGAGCGGGCCGGGGGGCATGGCCCTCTGGCAGATCCGTGCCGCCGCAGACGCCTCCTGTGGGGAACCAGCGCGGTCCGAGCTCTAGGGGGGGCTTTGACCGTGCATTGCACGGGTCCCCACTGAGGGCCGACGCTCCGTATGTCCCGGCGCGTCGGCGACCCGTCTGTAAGGATGGGTCAGGTGTGTCCGCCCATCGTTTTCGAGGGTGGTCACCCGCCCCCCACCAGGGGCGGAAGAGGGGCTTGCCCATCTGGGCGAGCAAACCGACGGGGTTGTGGAAGTGTCCGAAAGGGTTCCCATGACCTCGTCAGGCTCCGGCATGCTGGCGTTCGATGCGTCCTCCTCAGATGAGGACGACGCGATGATCGCTGGTTTGCTGGTTCCAAGGTGACGAGAGGACATCGGAGTGGTTTTACCGAGTCGGCCTATACTCGCTTTCTCTAGGGCTTCGGCCCTGGAACAGAGTCTTAGCAAGAGCCTCGTACAGCCAGCGGGACATGGGGCCCCTTTTTGCCCGCTGATGCGTCTGTTAGCAGATTTCCACTCCGTCAAAAAAAAAAAAAAAAAGGTTGGGGTTAGGTTTGCTGCTGGACGAAATCGGGAAGGTGTTTGAGAAAATCATCGCCTTCCGAATAGTCCAGCAGCTGGGAGGGGGAACGGGCCCCGACCTCTCCGAGGCCCAATACGGCTTTCGGACGGGGCGGTCGACGAGCGACGCCCTGTCCAATCTCCGGACTCTAGTGGAGGAGTCCGTTGAGAGGCGGGAGATGGTGTTGGCGGTGTCGCTGGACATCCGCAACGCCTTCAATAGTCTCCCCTTCGGCGTCATCATGGAGGCTCTTCGTTTTCACCAGATGCCTCCATATCTGCGCCGAATAGTGGGAGACTATTTGAGGGACCGGGACGTAGCGTACGTGGGACGTGGCGGCGAGCTTGGCCGTCACAGGGTGTCCCGCGGCGTTCCACAGGGGTCGGTCCTCGGCCCCCTGTTGTGGAACGTCGGTTACGACTACGTCCTCCGGTGTGGCCTCCCCCCGATGGTGCGGTCGTTCTGCTATGCAGACGACACGCTCGTCACCGTCCGGGGGACGCGGCTGGAGGATGTCCAGCGCCTGTTCGTCAGCCATATCGTGCGGCGGATACGGACGTTGGGCGATCCGGGGCTACCGAACGGTGTCCCGGAAATTTGGCGTGCGCTCTCGCGGGGACGCCCCCGTGGGAGCTGGTGGCGGAGGTGCTCGCTGCAGCGTACCGGCAGCGAGCGGAGGAGAGGGCCAGTGGCGATCGACTGGCCCCCCAAGAGAGGCGTGCTGCGCTCGATGGAGCGCGCGAGGAGATGTTCCGCCTATGGTCCGAGGACCTGGGCGAAGGGGCCTTGGTTACGCAAACGCGTAGTCTGGAGGCCCTACGCCCCGTCCTCCAAGCATGGGCGGAGCGGCGCCATGGGTCGCTCACGTACCATCTGGTGCAAATACTGTCCGGACATGGTTCGTTCGGACGCTATTTGCACCGGATCGGAAGAGAGCCGACCCCGCAGTGCCACCATTGCGGAGCGGTGGAGGACACGGCGCAACACACCCTAACGGTGTGCTCTGCGTTCGGTGTCCAGCGCTCCGCATTGGTCACTGTGATTGGCGCGGACCTCTCCCTGCCGACCGTGGTTCTGTCCATGCTCGGTAGCGAGAGGTCCTGGGAGGCGGTCAACTCCTTCTGCGTCAACGTCATGACGCTGAAGGAGGAGGCGGAACGGGCCAGGGAGGATGACCCCCTGGCAAATCCGTGCCGCCGCAGACGCCTCCTGCGGAGAAGGCGGCAATACCAGCGCCTTCTCCATCCGGTGGGGAACCAGCGCGGTCCGAGCCCTAGAGGGGACCGTGCATTGCATAGGTCCCCACTGAGGGCCGACGCTCCGTATGTCCCGGCGCGTCGGCGACCCGTCTCACCAAATGACGGGTCAAGTGTGTCCGCCCATCGTTTTCGAGGGCGGTCACCCGCCCCAATCAGGGGCGGAGGAGGGGCTCGCCCGTCTATAGGGCGAGCAGTCACCGACGGGGTTGTGGAAGTGTCCGAAAGGGTTCCCATGACCTCGTCAGGCCCCACCATGCCGGCGTTCGATGCGTCCTCCTCAGATGAGGACGACGCGATGATCGCCGGTTTGCTGGTCCCAAGGTGACGAGAGGACATCGGAGTGGTTTTTACCGAGTCGGCCTCGACTTGCTTTTTCTAGGGCTTCGGCCCTGGAACAGAGTCTTGGCCATCCTCGGACAGCCAGCGGGACCCCTCATTGCCCGCTGATGCGTCTGTTTGCAGATTTTCCACTCCGTAACAAAAAAAAAAAAAAAAAAAAGGTTGGGGTTAGGTTAGGTTAGGTTAGGTTAGGTTAGGGTGGGGTGCGAGTTAGATGACCTCCCCGTGGTGCATCCTGGGCAACGGGTAGTTCCAACAGTCTCCGCCTGGCTCGTTGTAGACGTTGGACCTGTCCGGCTAACATCTAACATAGGCGGGGCCCCTTCTGGACCTTGCAACTCCCATACGTGGCCCATTCTGGGTCGCATAACTCACTTGCTCCTTCTGAGCAGTGAGAGGAGTTTTGAGTGGCGCCCCCTCTGGACGTCGCTTTACAAAGACGGTCGCCCCTTAAGGGTTTTTAGACCGCACCGGGCGTATCTGTGCGCAAAGACTGGTGGGGTATTGCAACCCGCAAATTGCTGGAAAACATTCATGACAAGCAGACCTACAAAATTATTACCCCAGGAGGGTACCCGCAAGGCGGGAGAACCCCTCCTCGGGACCGGCAAGCCGGGCGCTAAAGCGTCCGACCTGTCGGCCTCGGGCAAGCCTCTCGTGTCTGGGGGAGGCATAGACCTGCATGGCGGAGTGTTAAGAGAAGACGATTGTTACTACTCGTCAGACGAGGCGGTAGAGATGCACGATCTGGAGAGTGAGAGCCGGAAGCGGGCTCACCCAGTCGTGGAATATGACTCAGGCGACGATGAGTTTTTGGCCGAGAATGAGTACCAGGCAGCGGCTTTGTTGGGAGTTCCCTCAACAAGCCGGGGTCGTGGCGCTTACCTTGGCACTTCCGTTGGCCTGCGTGCCGCTCAACAAGAGCTGAGTCGGCTAGAGGAAGAGGACAGGAGCCTCGCTGGTGAGCGAGAGAAGTCGAAGAAGGAAGCCTTAGCGGAGAAAAGGAAAAGTGCCCCAAAAAAGGGTCCTGCTAAGAGTCGTTTGCAGTCCAGGGACAACACCATCAGTGTCCCCACTGCAGCAGAGGTTGAGCTAGCCACCCAAATTATCATCCCTTGGGAGGCGGAGCCGGGTGGACCATCAGCACAGGATGTCCACGAAGTAGGAATTCTGTGTGCTAGAGCCGTTAAGGAGGTGTCTAGGAAGTCGGGCAATATCAAGTCGACGCTCCAAAAGACGCTCAATAACGCCGCCAGCACCATGACTCGGGTTATGTCCAACCTGTCGTCTAGGACGCTCAGCGTTGAGACCAACGACCTCAGAGAGGACAACAAGAGACTGCGGTTAGAACTGCAGTCGCTTAGAGCGGAGGTTGATCTCCTACGAAAGGAAGTAGGCAAGGGGAAGAAATCCCCTTCCCGTAGTGAGGTCCCTTCCAATACCGGACCAGACCAAAATGCCTCTGGCATATTTGGCGTGATTCAGCGCTCCTTGAACGCTTCCATCGGGGAATTGAGTTCTCGCCTCGATGGAATCGAGTCAAGGCTACCTGGATCCGAGAGGATTCGACCGCTTTTAGCAGCCGATCGCAGGCGATCGGTGGAATATCCACCTCTCCCTGCCCCGATTGTGACCAATCCGTCGGTTAGTCGACCACCGGCGAAAAAAACCTCTCGTCTCTCTGCGACAACAACACCAGTCGCCCGTCGTGCTGCTATGCCGACGGTTTGCCCAGCAGTGGCTGCCCCTGCGCCTCCTCCGGAGGCGCCGCAGGCGGTAACTCGTGGCAAAAAAGGGAGACGACGAGGTAAGAGGAGGCGTAAACCGCTTGCTGAGGGGGCAACACCATCTCGCCCCCAAGCGGCTTCAGGCCGCCATGTGCAAGGACGGACACGCGGCAAGACAGTGCGCGTAAATACGCCCAGGTCCGCAGCGATTATCATCACGCTGCGACCTGAGGCCATTGAAGGAGGCGTTACTTACGCCCAGACGCTACAGAAGGCGATAAGGAGCGTCCCACTCGCCGACCTTGGCATCACTGCTGGGGTCAGGACGAAGATGACGGCAACGGGAGCCAGACTTGTCGAGGTTTACGGGCAGCAGAACCGTGACAAGGCTGATCTACTGGCTGGTCGTCTCAAAGAGGTCATCTCCGATGTGGCCACTGTCGTCCGGACCGAGAAATGCGTGAGCCTGCGCATCTCGGATCTGGACGAGTCCGTCACAAAGGAATCCCTCTTGGAGGCGATTGCGACGAAGGGAGGATGTTCCCGGGAGTTCATCCGTGTGGGGAACATTCTTATGGGCCCCAACAAAACTGGCGCGACAATTGCAAGCTGCCCAACAAAGGCAGCGAAAGCTATTGTTGCTGCGGGTAGGTTACTTCTCAGTTGGAGTGCCGCCCAAGTGACTGTCCTAGAGCCCCGCCCTATGCGGTGCTTTAGATGCATGGGAGTAGGACACACGCGCCCGAGGTGCCCCTCGGACGTCGATCGCACCGGAAATTGTTTCCGGTGTGGTCAATTAGGTCACCGAGCAGCGACATGCTCGAAGAAGGAGTCGCACTGCGCTGTCTGCGCAGCGGCAGGTGTACCACACAAGCATGTGATGGGCGGCCGGGGTTGTAGCCCCCCGGCCACCAGAGGCATAACATCTGCATCTGGCCCCGAGGCTGTTGGGAGGGAGCTCGGCAACGAGCGGATGGAAACAGTCGAGGAGGTGGCGAGCGTTGAGACGCCAGCGCCCCCCCCGACGCCACAGAGCGCGATTAGTAAAACCGCCTCAGTGACGCAGGACGCAGTGTCCAAGCCCAAGCTCGCACCGGAACGCATTCCGATTGTGGTGCTTGAGCGTGAGCGTTGTTTGCGCGAACGCGCATCATCTCTTCGGAGACGCATGCCGCGTAGCGAAGCAGAAGAGGAGAGAGAGCGTGAGGCGCTCCGTGAAGAAGAGGAGACAAGGCGTCGACCTTCCTTTACAAGGTCGGCGGATGGCAAGTTTGCCAGCAAGAAGGGAGCCCCTTAAGGGCGGCTACACCTAAGTCGAGTGCCGTTTCGCACGTCTGAGGGCCAAGCGAGTAGTAGCCAAATGGCAGGTATCGCAAGGCCTTAGAACAGATCCGACTGTGTACGCTGTGTTTTTGCTCGGGTATGTCTGGTGGACCCTCTCTCTCACCCGGCGCATTAGCGTAGGGAAAGGGAGACGGAAAACTAGAAGAGTCCCAGACGATTTGAAGTTCACTTTGGGCTGATAATGTACGATAAAGGTTTTCACAGCGAGAAAAAAAAAAAAAAAAAAAAAAAAAAAAAAAGGTTAGGTTAGGGTGCGAGTCAGATGACCTCCACGTTGGTGCACCCTGGGCAACGGCTGGTTCCAACAGTCTCCCGCTCTGGCGTGTAGTAGACGCTTGGACCCAGCCGGCTGACATCTGACTAGGCGGGGTCCCTACTGGGCCTCGCAGCTCCCATACGTGGTCTACTTTGGGCTGCGTAACTCAATACTCCTTCTGAGCAGTGAGAGGAGTTCTGGCGGCGTCCCTTCTGGGCGTCGTATCAAAAAGACGGCCGCCTCTTAAAGGTTCTCAGGTCGCACGGGGGGGAAAGGGGGCACCCGCCATGGACTGTGGTCCGTGGCGGGCGTCTACCCCCCCCGAAGCCGTAGTTAAGTGGCACTGATGTGCCACCTAACAAATAGCCGAAATTCCTTATGAATTTCCCATGCTGTGCGTTGTCAGCACGTGCCCGTGCACTGGCGCGCGGCCGTCAAATGCGCATTTTCCCGCGCAAGCGGGAATGAGCGCACGGAGATGGCCGTAGGTTGGTGCACGGGCGCAGGGCGGCGGCCGCGGCTCAATCCCTTTGGAAGTATACCGTGGTTGTCGCCTTATTTAGTGCTCGGATTGCCTTGTCCCCCAGGGGTTTAGTGCGGTATCCCCCTCCGTCTCGCCCTCCCAGCCGGGTCTTCCTGGCAGCTGACTTGGAGCTTCTCTCCTCGTCAGTGGGTGTGGAAAGGCGGACGGGTGAGTCCCACATAACTTGGGCCTCTTCAAGGTCCTCGTACTCGTAATGAGTTCCCCTGGGTAAAAAAAAAAAAAAAAAAAAAAAAAAAAAAAGGTTAGGTTAGGTTAGGTTGGGGTGCAAGTTAGATGACCTCCCCGTGGTGCATCCTGGGCAACGGGTAGTTCCAACAGTCTCCGCCTGGCTCGTTGTAGACGTTGGACCTGTCCGGCTAACATCTAACATAGGCGGGGTCCCTTCTGGGCCTTGCAACTCCCATACGTGGCCCACTCTGGGTCACATAACTCACTCGCTCCTTCTGAGCAGTGAGAGGAGATTGGACGGCGCCCCTTCTGGTCGTCGTTTTTGAAAGACGGTCGCCCCTTAAGGGTTATTAGACCGCACCGGGCGTATCTGTGCGCAAAGACTGGTGGGGTATTGCAACCCGCAAATTGCTGGACAACACTTATGACAAGCAGACCTACAAAATTATTACCCCAGGAGGGTACCCGCAAGGCGGGAGAACCCCTCCTCGGGACCGGCAAGCTGGGCGCTAAAGCGTCCGACCTGTCGGCCCCGGGCAAGCCTCTCGTGTCTGGGGGAGGCATAGACCTGCATGGCGGAGTGTTCGGAGAAGACGAGTACTACTCGTCAGACGAGGAAGTAGAAATGCACGATCTGGAGAGTGAGAGCCGAAAGCGGGCTCACCCAGTCGTGGAATATGACTCAGGCGACGATGAGTTTTTGGCCGAGAATGAGTACCCGGCAGCGGCTTTGTTGGGGGTTCCCTCAACAAGCCGGGGTCGTGGCGCTTACCTTGGCACTTCCGTCGGCCTGCGTGCCGCTCAACAAGAGCTGAGTCGGCTAGAGGAAGAGGACAGGAGCCTCGCTGGTGAGCGAGAGAAGTCGCAGAAGGAAGCCTTAGCGGAGAAAAGGAAGAGTGCCCCAAAAAAGGGTCCTGCTAAGAGTCGTTTGCAGTCCAGGGACAACACCATCAGTGTCCCCACTGCGGCAGAGGTTGAGCTAGCCACCCAAATCATCATCCCTTGGGAGGCGGAGCCGGGTGGACCATCAGCACAGGATGTCCACGAAGTAGGGATTCTGTGTGCTAGAGCTGTTAAGGAGGTGTCTAGGAAGTCGGGCAACATCAAGTCGACGCTCCAAAAGACGCTCAATAACGCCGCCAGCACCATGACTCGGGTCATGTCCAACCTGTCGTCTAGGACGCTCAGCGTTGAGACCAAAGACCTCAGAGAGGACAACAAGAGACTGCGGTTAGAACTGCAGTCGCTTAGAGCGGAGGTTGATCTCCTACGAAAGGAAGTCGGCAAGGGGAAGAAATCCCCTTCCCGTAGTGAGGTCCCTTCTAATACCGGACCAGACCAAAATGCCTCTGGCATATTTGGCGTGATTCAGCGCTCCTTGAACGCTTCCATCGGGGAATTGAGTTCTCGCCTCGATGGAATCGAGTCTAGGCTGCCTGGATCCGAGAGGACCCGACCGCTTTTAGCGGCCGATCGCAGGCGATCGGTGGAATATCCACCTCTCCCTGCCCCGATTGTGACCAATCCGTCGGTTAGTCGACCACCGGCGAAGAAAACCTCCCGTCTCTCTGCGACAACAACACCAGTCGCCCGTCGTGCTGCTATGCCGACGGTTTGCCCAGTAGTGGCTGCCCCTGCGCCTCCTTTGGAGGCGCCGCAGGCGGTAACTCGTGGCAAAAAAGGGAGGCGACGAGGTAAGAGGAGGCGTAAACCGCTTGCTGAGGGAGCAACACCATCTCGCCCCCAAGCGGCTTCAGGCCGCCATGTGCAAGGACGGACACGCGGCAAGACAGTGCGCGTAAATACGCCCAGGTCCGCAGCGATTATCATCACGCTGCGACCTGAGGCCATTGAAGGAGGCGTTACTTACGCCCAGACGCTACAGAAGGCGATAAGGAGCGTCCCACTCGCCGACCTTGGCATCACTGCTGGGGTCAGGACGAAGATGACGGCGACGGGAGCCAGACTTGTCGAGGTTTACGGGCAGCAGAACCGTGACAAGGCTGATCTACTTGCTGGTCGTCTCAAAGAGGTCATCTCCGATGTGGCCACTGTCGTCCGGACCGAGAAATGCGTGAGCCTGCGCATCTCGGATCTGGACGAGTCCGTCACAAAGGAATCCCTCTTGGAGGCGATTGCGACGAAGGGAGGATGTTCCCGGGAGTTCATCCGAGTGGGGAACATTCGCATGGGCCCCAACAAAACTGGCGCGACAATTGTGAGCTGCCCAACAAAGGCAGCGAAAGCTATTGTTGCTGCGGGTAGGTTACTCTTCAGTTGGAGTGCCGCCCAAGTGACTGTCCTAGAGCCCCGCCCTATGCGGTGCTTTAGATGCATGGGAGTAGGACATACGCGCCCGAGGTGCCCCTCGGACGTCGATCGCACCGGAAATTGTTTCCGGTGTGGTCAATTAGGTCACCGAGCAGCGACATGCTCGAAGAAGGAGTCGCACTGCGCTGTCTGCGCAGCGGCAGGTGTACCACACAAGCATGTGATGGGCGGCCGGGGTTGTAGCCCCCCGGCCACCAGAGGCATAACATCTGCATCTGGCCCCGAGGCTGTTGAGAGGGAGCTCGGCAACGAGCGGATGGAAACAGTCGAGGAGGTGGCGAGCGTTGAGACGCCAGCGCCCCCCCCGACGCCACAGAGCGCGGTTAGTAAAACCGCCTCAGTGACGCAGGACGCAGTGTCCAAGCCCAAGCTCGCACCGGAACGCATTCCGATTGTGGTGCTTGAGCGTGAGCGTTGTTTGCGCGAACGCGCATCATCTCTTCGGAGACGCATGCCGCGTAGCGAAGCAGAAGAGGAGAGAGAGCGTGAGGCGCTCCGTGAAGAAGAGGAGACAGGGCGTCGACCTTCCTTTACAAGGTCGGCGGATGGCAAATTTGCCAGCAAGAAGGGAGCCCCTTAAGGGCGGCTACACCTAAGTCGAGTGCCGTTTCGCACGTCTGAGGGCCAAGCGAGTAGTAGCCAAATGGCAGGTATCGCAAGGCCCTAGAACAGATCCGACTGTGTACGCTGTGTTTTTGCTCGGGTATGTCTGGTGGACCCTCTCTCTCACCCGGCGCATTAGCGTAGGGAAAGGGAGACGGAAAGCTAGAAGAGTCCCAGACGATTTGAAGTTCACTTTGGGCTGATAATGTACGATAAAGGTTTTCACAGCGAGAAAAAAAAAAAAAAAAAAAAAAAAAGGTTAGGTTGGGGTGCGAGTCAGATGACCTCCACGTTGGTGCACCCTGGGCAACGGCTGGTTCCAACAGTCTCCCGCTCTGGCGTGTAGTAGACGCTTGGACCCAGCCGGCTGACATCTGACTAGGCGGGGTCCCTTCTGGACCTTGCAGCTCCCATACGTGGCCCACTCTGGGTCGCATAACTCGCTTGCTCCTTCTGAGCAGTGAGAGGAGTTCTGACGGCGTCCCTTCTGGGCGTCGTACTAAAAAGACGGCCGCCTCTTAAAGGTTCTCAGGTCGCACGGGGGGGAAGGGGGCACCGGTGAGAGCGGTGCAACCGGGGTTTACGCCAGCCCCGAAGTCGTTATCTGCCCTTTTGCGGCAACGACCCCACCGTTGGCGCCGTGGGTACGCTGCGATTGGGCAGACCGGAGGCCAAACGGCCAAGAGAAGGAAAACTCAATAACACCCCGGAGAACACCGGCTAAAAACCTACGGATACCGCCCGTCCTCCGTAGTATATAGGGCACCCTCGGCGTGTGGACGGCGCGTGGGTGATGTTTTTGGTCCAGCGGGGAAGGGCAGCCCCTGAATTGCCATCGTTTGGAGGGGGATGACAACCCGCAAATTGTCAAAAATAACATGGAAAGTCGCATATCGAAAAGAATACCCCAGGAGGGTACCCGCCGGGAGGCGGGAGAATCCCTCCCTGAGGCCAGCGGGTCGGGTTCGCCCGGCACGCTTGCTTCAGGCATGCCCACCGTTTCTGGGGGGGGCAACGTGTTGCGCATTGAGGGGAGAAGTGAGGAGGCTGCGGGGTGCTCGGACTCAGATGGTTCTGTTTTCTTGAGACCTGTAGGCAGCGTTAGGCGCAAAAGGCTGCGCGACGTGGAGATCGACTCCGATGATCTTTCGGGGTCCGAGTCGGTGATGTCGTCAGCCTCAGCGTCCAAATTTTCGACGGCCCGACGTGGGAAAGCTCCTGCTGTCGGCACGTCGATAGGAAAAGGTGCGGCCAGGGCTACCCTTACTCGTGCGCGTCTGCACGAGTACGAGGAGCACCTGGATAACGAGGAGCGGTATTGTGAGGAATTGGGGGAGAGGCTCGCTGCTGACCGTCAAAGTAGGGGGGTAGTCATACCCGAGGATATTGGGCAAGCGGGGCCGTCTAAAAGACGCCCGACACCTTGCCAATACACCTCGGTACTTTCTGCTGAACCTACCGCGCGGGAAGCGCTGGAAGCCACCCGGATTGTCGTGCCCTTCATCGCCGACCCGTCGGACCCTATGACGGCCGATGAAGTCCATGAGGTGGGCCTAAAGTGTGCCTACGCAGTGAAGGAGGTTTCCCAGAAATCTGGGAACCTCAAAGGTACCTACCAGGGCACACTTAATAACGCCTCCCTGACCATACGGAGGTGTTTGGCCAATCTGGCATCGCGGACGTCTTCGGACGAAGCGCGCCGGACTGAGGAGGCGAATCGCCGACTTCGTGAGGAGGTGCGTGCCCTCAGAAGTGAGGTGGCGTCCCTTAAGTCTGTGGTCGACCGAATGGGAACGGAGCTGAGTCCTCCACGCCAGGAGCGTCCTGCCGCAAAGGCTGGATCGGACCAAGTCCTTGTAAAGGCATTGATGGAGATGAGGCATACGATGGAGGCGTCCAATGCAGCCATTAATGCCCGTCTAGACGGACTCGAGATGAGTCGAGCAGCGCCTGAGCGTGCCCGTCCACCCCGTGCGGTTGAACGCGGACACCGGGGAGATAACTTCCCGGTGCTACCTGCGCCCGATAGGGTTGTTGGACGGAGGCTGGCCTCGCCTGCTCGATCCTCGTCCGCTCTGCCTGAGGTACGCCTCACCGCCCCGGTGAGAGACCCACCTATTTCTTCGGATACGCCACAGTCCGGTTGGGCGACGGTGGTCCGTGGAAAGAGGAAGCGGGCACGCGGTGCTCCCGCCGCTCGGGCGACAGCTCCTGTCCACCCGCTGAATGCCCCCATCTCGGCTTCTGCGCCGACTCGCCTCGCTGTGCCGCCTCGCTCAGCGCCACAAGCGACGACAGGCGTAGCCCCGAGAAGGAAGCCGCGAAGGCGGCGTAAGACTAGGCTGAGGCAGCCTACTTCATCGGCTGTGGTTATCAAGCTGCGTCCGGAAGCTTTGGCGGTGGGCGTCACGTACGCTGACGCCATCAAAAAGGCCAGGCTGGCCATCTCCCTACCCGACCTAGGTATCGAGGGGGTTAGGTCGAGGACGGCAGCCACCGGAGCGCGGCTGTTTGAGGTCCCCGGAACCGAGAGCGGCGCGAAGGCCGATCTGCTCGCCAGCAGGCTGGAGCAGGTGTTGTCGGAGGTGGCTACAGTCGTCCGACCTGAAAAGTACGCGGATATCCGCGTGTCAGGGTTGGACGATGATTACTCCACCGAAGACGTCGCCGCGTTAATTGCGGCGAGAGCTGGTTGCCCAGTGGGGGCATTGAGGGTGGGGCGCATAAGAATGGGCCCCAACAACGCGGGGAGCACTATCGTGCGCTGCCCCCTTCGTGTGGCAAGGACGCTCGTGTTGCCCGGCAGAGTCCTCCTCGGGTGGAGCTTTGTCCAGGTGGTTGCCCTTGAGCCCCGCCCAATGCGGTGTTACCGCTGCATGGGCGTGGGCCATACGCGGCAGAGGTGCCCCAGTGCGGTTGACCGCTCGGAACTCTGTTTCCGGTGCGGTCTGCCAGGGCATCAGTCGAGGACGTGCTCGAAAGGGCCGAAGTGTGCGGTTTGCTTCACTGCAGGCAAACCGCACCAACATTTGATGGGAGGCAGGGGCTGCAGTCCCCCTGCTGTCAGGGGTCGCCCTGATCCCCCCGCAACGGGGGCGGAGACTGTCCCGTCTGAGCGGGCTCCTGGAGAGCCGTTGGTGGATCCCCCACTAGACGTATCGGACATGGAGACGACGGAGGAGTCGTCCCGGACCGAGGGCCCTACAACCGACCACCCCAATGCCTCTCCAATGAGAGGTACAGGGTCGGAAGGTGCTAGGGTGGTTGAGGAGGAAGACCCGGGTGAAGGCCCAAGCAGGCCAACAACTGAGTCACCTTCTCCCGCGTGGAGTCGTCCACGTGCGCCAGACGGGCGGTTCGCAAAGGCGACCGCAGTGAAACCCACACCGAAGGCCGGCCCCACAGGGCCGCACTGACCTTGAGACTGTACAGGTCAGATGCGGGACGCCCAACGGCGTTGCCGGTGGGAGGCGCGGTACAATATCTCCGTGACAGCTCCCGCGCCAACCACGGAATCGGTGTGAGGTTTCCCCAGGGGTTTTAGTGGGTCGGCCGCGTTTAGGCCAACCCCACATATCCCGTAGGTCGTCCCAGCCTACGGGAACTTGGTTGCAAGTTTCCCCTGGGAAAAAAAAAAAAAAAAAAAAAAAAAGGTTAGGTTAGGTTAGGTTCCCTGGGGTGTGTGTCGGGTGACCTCCTCGTGGTACACTCTGGGCAACGGGCAGCTTCAACATCCTCCTCTTCATGAGGAGTTTCCTTGAGACTGGCCGGCGAACAACTCGACATAGGCGGGAGCCCCTTCTGGGCCCTGCACCTCCAGTGCATGCTCACTTTGGGTAGCACACTCGCCGCTCCTTCTGAGCGGCTTTGAGGGGAGTTTTGACGGCGTCCCTTCTGGACGTCGTTACACGGGGGGGAAAGGGTAGTCGGCGCCCCTTCTGGGCGTCTGTCAAGCGCTTCATGCGCAAAGTTGTCAGCGAGGGCTTCATGCCGGGCCTTATCGCTGTTTTGCAGTGCCGCGGGTTCTGTCCCGTCCGCCACAACGACCCCAGCCCTGGCATAAGCTGGGTACGTGGTGGTCTGGGTTCAGTCCCGCAGCCCGATTGGGCGTCGACAAGGAAAAGTCGGTAAAACCCAGCGGATACCTCCCGCCCTCCGCGAGTATATAGGGCACCCTTGGCGAGTGGGCGTCGCATGGGTGAAACTCACGGCCTACCTAGGGAACGGCAGCCCTTGAATTGCCAGGGGGATGACAACCCCGAAATTGTCTGGGAGGCATCCCATAATGATGTACAACATGAGTGCGAGTCCTAAATATACACTACCCCAGGAGGGTACCCGTCGAAAGATGGGAGAATCCCTCCCTGGGACCAGTTCACTGGTTCCAGGCCGCCCCACCGTTTCTGGGGGGGGCAAAGATTCGCTTAATGTGGTTAAGAGGAAGAAGACGATGTGCTATGAGGAACGTTTGGATGGAGTAGACGAGGGAACGAGGAAAGAGAAAGACGAGCATGATATGGAGATTGGCTCTGGTGAGGAAAGTGAGGAAGAGGGCTCGATAGACTGGGATGAGGCTTCTTTGCCGGACCCGGACGTTTGGATGACCTGGGAGCCAGTCACGATGAAGTCGCTGAGGGATGCGAAGCGCATCAGAACGGATGATGACAGAGAGCTCGATGTGCTGCTGCGCTACATGAGTATCGTCCTGGGGATGTCTTACCGGGACGTGAGCAACAGGTTTTTTGACCATAAGGATAAAGACCCGGACACTCAACACGTCCTGGATCAGCGGATGTGCAGATGAGGGAGCTGTTGGGCCCGGAGGTGAAGAAGGAGAAGCAGGAACGGGCTATTAAGGTTGCGGAGGATCTGTGCTTCAGGTTGAGTTCCCACATCTCCAGTCTTCCTAAAAAATATGGGGAAGTTAAGGAGACAATGACTGCCCTGGTGGAATATCTCGAGGCAATGCATCGCTGCATTGACCATAGGAGCACCGCTATGTGGCAGGGGTTGCTCTCGGAGTATAAGGCCGGAAAGGAAGAGTCGCGGATTCTCACTAAAGCCAATGAGATCCTTAATAATCGGGTCCTGGAGCTTAAGGATAAGTTGAGGCTCCTTAAGCAAGAAACCTCGCAGGCAAAAGAGGCTGCGGTGATAGAGACACGCCCTGCGGAGGTGGGGGTCGCTCCTCCTCCTCCTGTCTCCGAGATGAACGAGGGAGTCGTGCATGCGCTGGCGGCAATGCAGCGTACCCTGGACGCCTCCATTGGAGGTATCAACAAAAGGTTGGATGGACTAGAGGCCGGACTCTCGGTGCCCGAGCGCGCTAGATACAGCTCGGTGGCTGCGCGTAGACACGTGGAGGAGTTTCCCGCCCTCGCCACAAAGACTGGGCCCTATAGAGGGAAAATGCAGCCGAGAGTCCAGACTGATCCGGCTCTATTGGCCTCTGTTGACGAGCGTACCGGTGTCGTCCGCAGACAGAGGAAGAAGAGAAGGGCTAAAGGCCCTGTTCAGACGGGAGCACCAACGGTGCCTAAAGCCAGGCCGACACCGCCGGGCTTGCCAAGGGAGAGGGTTACCTTGAGGCAGCCCAGATCCACGGCGGTGATCCTCCAGCTTAGACCGGAGGCTGTCGCATCAGGGGTCTCGTATGCGGACACCATAGCCAGAGCCAGGGAAGCCATTCGCTTGGAGGAGCTTGGTATCCCTGGCGTCAGAATTAAGACTGCCCAATCAGGGGCTAAACTGATTGAGGTGCCGGGTGCCGACAGCGGAGAGGCCGCTGACAGGCTGGCACAAAGGATCGAGGGTATCGTTTCAGACGTGGCGATAGTTGTTCGACCGGAGAAGTGGGCGGACATCCGCCTCCACGACTTCGACAGCTACGTCACGTCGGAGACTGTGGTTGCCGCTGTGTCGACGCAGGGAGGCTGCCTCGAGGGCAAGGTGAAGGTAGGAGACTTCCGGTCGGGCCCTGACGGATCTACGTCGGTAATGGTCCGGTGCCCTATAAGAGCGGCGAGGAAACTCGCCAGCATAAAAAGACTGCAGCTTGGTTGGAGCCTGGCTAAGATAGCGGCTGTTGGGCCCAGACCCATGCGCTGTTTTAGGTGCATGGGGCTGGGTCACACGCGACCGATGTGCCCCTCGAAGTCGGAAAGAGCGGGGTGCTGCTTCCGATGTGGCATGCTTGGCCACCAAGTGGGAGCCTGTACCAAGCCGCCACACTGTTTGGTGTGTGCCGAAGCGGCATTGCCCCACGGGCATGTGATGGGCAGCAGGGAGTGCCGTCCCCCTGTGGTAAGGATGAGGGACCCCGAAGAGCAGAAGAGGTCTGTCTCTGCGGCACCGGTGAGGATGGAGGCAACCGAAGGGTCGCCTCAAAGAGTGGAGACTTCTATAGTCTCTCTCCCGGAACCTTCCCCCTCGCTTCCCCTTAGCCCCGGTGCCCCCCCAAGCGCCTCTTCCTCTGGAAGGGGTGCTGGGAGGGTCCCGGGTGTGGGGGGGGCTGAGGTGGTGAGGGAGCGGGAGAGCCTAAGGGAGGAGGAGGGGGAGATCGATCGTGACGAGGTAGTTGCGCTTTCTCCTACTCTGCCTCGTAGAGTTCGACATCCCCGCAGGGAGGGGAAGTCACGAGACTGCGTGTAGAGAGCGGCGACGCGGCTGGGGCACTACCTCGGTCTGCGACGACGAGTCTCCACGGGGAGAAATGGAAGTCGGAGCAGATGGGAAGAGGACGCCTCATCAGCCACACACCAGACACCTGGCAGTGGCAGGTAGGGCGTCTTCAGCAGTCGTGCACTTTGTGCAAATTTTGGGTGTAATTTTTAAATTCATATGCTGTGCGTTGTCAGCACGTGCCCGTGCACTGGCGCGCGGCCGTCAAAGTCGCATTTTCCCGCGCAAGCGGGAATTAGCGCACGGAGATGGCCGTAGGTTGGTGCACGGGCGCAGGGCGGTGGCCGCGGCTCAATTCCTTTGGAAGTATACCGTGGTTGTCGCCTTATTTAGTGTTCGGATTGCCTTGTCCCCCAGGGGTTTAGTGCGGTATCCCCCTCCGTCTCGCCCTCCCAGCCGGGTCTTCCTGGCAGCTGACTTGGAGCTTCTCTCCTCGTCAGTGGGTGTGGAAAGGCGGACGGGTGAGTCCCACATAACTTGGGCCTCTTCAAGGTCCTCGTACTCGTAATGAGTTCCCCTGGGTAAAAAAAAAAAAAAAAAAAAAAAAAAAAAAAAGGTTAGGTTCCCTGAGGACCGTGGTCGACCAGGTCGGGACGGGGTTGAGCTCCAGCCGGGAGCGTCCTGCCACGACCAAGACCAGCTCGGATCAGGTCCTTTCGAAGGCCCTGACAGAGATGAGGCGTACGATGGAGGCATCTAATGCAGCCATCAACGCCCGTCTGGACGGACTCGAGATGGGTCGAGCGGCGCCTGTGCGTGCCCTTTCACTTCGTGGGAGGCCGGCCACGCCCGCGAGATCCTCGTCCGTCCTCGATGAGGATTGCCTCTCCCTCCCTCAGGTGGAGGTAAGACCGGTCCCGCCCCCATTGGGTCCTCCTCCCGTGTCCGAATGGACGACGGTGACCCGTGGGAATCGGAAGAAGAGGGGCAAAGGGAGAGTCCCTAACGCGGCGACCCCCTCCAGTCGCCCACTGACTGCCACCGCCCAGGCTTTAGCGCAGGCCCGCCCTGCTGTGCCGCCAGTCCGCTCAGCGCCACATGTGGCGGCCAGCGAAGCGCCTGGACGCAAGAAGCGCAAGCGCCAGCGAGGGAAGAAGGTTCGGCTCAGGCCACCTACTACAGCGGCTGTAGTGGTGAAGCTGCGCCCGGAGGCTCTCGAGATGGGTGTCACCTATGCTGACGCCATCAAGAGAGCTAGGCAGGCCATCTCCCTACCCGACCTCGGTATCGAGGGGGTGAGGTCGAGGACGGCTGCCACTGGGGCGCGGCTCATCGAGGTGTCAGGCTCGGAGAGCGGTGCGAGGGCCGACCAGCTCGCCAAAAGGCTTGAGCTGGTGCTGTCGGACGTGGCCACTATCGTCCGACCCGAAAAATACGCGGAAATCCGCGTATCAGGGTTAGACAGCTCGCTGTCCACGAACGACGTCGCCGCTGAATTGGCGGCGAGGGCTGGTTGCTCGGTGGAGGACTTGAGGGTGGGACGCATCCGTGCGGGCCCAAATCAGTCGGGAAGCACGATCGTGCGTTGCCCCATGCGCGTGGCAAAAGCGCTCGTAGAGGCCGGCAGGTTCCTCCTCGGATGGGACATTGCTCAGGTTGTCGCCTTGGAGCCCCGCCCAATGCGGTGTTACCGCTGCATGGGCGTGGGCCACACTAGGCAGAGGTGTCCCAGTGCCGTTGACCGCACCGGACTTTGCTTCCGGTGTGGTCTGCCAGGGCACCAAGCGAGGGGCTGCTCGAAAGAGCCACGGTGTGCGGTATGCGCTGTAGCGAAGAAGCCGCATGCCCACATTATGGGAGGCCGGGGTTGCAGTCCCCCCGCCGTCAGGGCCCGCCCTGTTCCCCCTGAACAAACGGGGACGACTGCCCAGAGGATGCCGGCTGAAGTGGAGCCCTCAGTGGAGCTGCCACTAGACCGCACGGAGGTGATGGAGACGGTGGAGGAGCCACCCCCGTCTCCTAAAGTCCCTACGACTGACCACCCCAATGTCTCTCTCGAGAGAGACACAGGGTCGGAAGGCGGTAGGGTGGTAGAGGTGGAGGACCCGGGCGAAGGCCCGAGCGGGTCCACCACTCCCGCGTGGGAAAGACCACGCGCACCAGACGGGCGGTTTGCAAAAGCCGCAGTGAAACCCACACCGAAGACCGGCCCCCCCACGTCCGGGGGGCCTCGCTGACCTGGGGCACATAGGTCAGCTGAGGGACGCTTACAGCGTAGCCGGTGGAAGGCGCGGAACAATATCCCCGTGACAGCTACCGCGCCTACCACATTATCGGTGTGAGGTTTCCCCAGGGGTTTTAGTGGGTCGGCCGCGTTTTTAGGCCAACCCCACATATCCCGTAGGTCGCCCCAGTCTACGGGAACTTGGTAGCAAGTTTCCCCTGGGAAAAAAAAAAAAAAAAAAAAAAAAAAAAAAAAAAAAAAGGTTAGGTTAGGTTAGGTTGGGATATTGATCCTCGGCACCCCCGTTAGCCGGTGGTTGTCACACCCCCGATCTCAGCGCATTCGCACTGCAAAGTCCGTTTTGGGACTACCCTCTCAGGGAATACAGACAGCTAGAAGCTGCCTTCCCTCGCCGGCCCTCGCCGGGCAGCGACCGCGGACGGCCGTATTGGCAGCGTCGACGCAGCGTCCTCGAACGCACTGCTGTGTTGCGAAGTCAGGGTCTCCGCCTCTGACAACGCCTCCTCCTCCGCCTCCACCTCATCCATCGCCTCAACAGGCTCTGTCTCGGCGGGCTCCCTCCGCACAGTGCTCCGCGCTCTAGGAATCGCTTCCCGCGCCCTTTTGACAGGGGGGTTGCAGATCCTGCTCCCCATAACGTGCCCATATGGCCGTCCTCTATCGCTGCATACGGCGCAGCGTGGCTCCTTTGCGGTGCACGTCGAAACTTTGTGCCCCGAGCGACCACAGCGAAAGCAAATTTCACTGCGGTCCACATCTGACGGGCATCGCAGTCTTGCATGGCCCATACCCATGCACCTGAAACAGCGCATGGGACGTGGGGCGAACACTTCCACTTGTGCTGTTGTCCAGCACAAGTGTAGCCTGCCATCTTTGCTCAAGTACTTAGCGGCCCCTATCGGACACCGCACAAGAACCGAGTAAGTTCCGTTAGGGCCGTCTCTTACTGCCCCTAATTTGACAGAAAAACGACCAGTGCAGTGATGTGTCAGATGACAGCACCATCAGCGTCGACACTCTCACTGGCTCGTTGAAGAGGAAGCGTCCCCCCAAAACATCTAAGGGGGGCAAAAAGTCGGAGGCTCTCTCGGACTCGTCTGAGGACGATCCGAAGAAGCCGGCCCAACGTGGTCGAGGGCGACCTCCCACTACGGGAGAGTACGTTGGACTCGCCCGGGCCAAGCGCGAACATGCCGCTGCAATCCGCGAGGAGCAGCAGGTCGCGCTCGACCGGGAGGTGGCGGAAATGGAGCGCCGCGCCTACGAGACCAGGGCTGCGTTCTACGCAAGTAGAACGGAAGATGAGGCCCCTACGCCCACAGATCCGGACCTGAAGACCACCCTCGATATCGAGGAGGTGGTGAAGGCGGACTGTGCGGTTATAGTGGAGGTGGCGAAAAAGTCCTCGCACCTCCAGGGCCCCTTCCAAAAGGCGTTGAAAAAAGCAGCCCAGTCGATTATGGACTGCTTCCGCGAGGTGTCCTCAAAAAACATCTCAGAGGACACCCGCATCCTGAAGGCGGAAAACGTGAGGCTGCAGCAGCAACTGGCAGACCTCACGAAGAGCGTTGCAGTTTTGTCTGCAGAGGTGAGGGACCTCAAGGGTGGCAGGAAGTGCATGTCCCCTCCCCCCACTCTCCCTGAGGTTCTGCCCTCAGTGGATACTATGGAGACGGACTGCCCTCCTCCAAGGCCTCTCTCGCCGACTGTCGTCGTGCAGGAGACGACTGGCCACGGCAAAACTAAGGCCGCCTATGAGGAGCCGGACGCCCTCCAGGCATTTGAAGCAAGGCTGGCCCGAACATTCGGGGCCATGCTGAATGCTCGCCTGGAGGGTCTAGAGGACCGCCTGCTGCCGGCTAAAAACCTGCGACCGCCGCTTGCGGCGGACCGCAAAAAAGCAGCTGCAGCAGTTGCGCCCACGCCCCCTATTACCAAGGGAAAAGCTAAGCCGGCCGACACAATCATGCCGGCTAAAAAGGGCAAGGCGGTGGCCAAAAAGCCAGATCCCCCGCCAAAGCAGGCGAAAAAAGCTGGTCCTCCTGCGGTCGTTCCGTCCACCTCCCGGGGTGCTGCAAAAGCGCCTTCCCCGGTTGAGGCAGAACCAGAATGGACGACGCAGGAGTCGCGCAAAAAGCGCCAAAGGAAGAGGAGGAAGGCCAAAACATCGGCCCCTCTGGAGCAGGCTCCGCCCCGCCAATCCTACTCGGCGGCGGCCAAGCAGCAGAAGGCGCCTCGGCGGAGGCTAAATAACACCTCAGCCCCGCCCGCCACTGCTCCTGCTAAGAAGGCCCGTAAGGCTGGTCAAAAGACTAAGCTGGTTGCGCCGAAGTCGGCGGCAGTTGTAGTGACCCTCACTCCCGAAGCGGTTGAGAAGGGGGTCACCTACGCCGACGCGCTGGCCAAAGCCCGAGACTCGGTCGACATCGACGGGATGGATATCCCAAACCGTCGGTGCCGAAACACCATGACCGGGTCGAAGATCATTGAGATCTCGGGCAAGGCCTCTGCCGAAAAGGCCGACCAGCTGGCCGGCAAGATGAGGGAGGCCCTTGAGGGCATGGCCACGGTCATCCGGCCCACCAAAACCGCAGAATTGAGGGTGGGCGGTCTGGATGAGTCGGTGATGGAGGCGCACTTGGCCGCAAAGATCGCGGCCAAGGGTGGATGTGGTGTGGACGCCGTGAAAGTGCGCCCCATCCGTTACGGCCCTGACGGCTTTGGCTCGACGGTGGTGTCGTGCCCGGTCGCCGCTGCGAAGAAGGTCGTGGACGCCGGCCGCCTGCTGATAGGGTTCAGCGCGGCCAACGTCAGAGCACTGGAAGCCCGTTCCGACCGGTGCTTCCGGTGCATGCAGGTGGGGCACGCCAGAGCGAGCTGCCCTTCAAAAACCGACCGGAGCAACCTCTGCCACCGGTGCGGTAAGGAGGGGCACAGGGGCTTCGATTGTAGCGCGAAGCCCCACTGTGCCGTGTGTGCCGCTGCCAAGCGACCGGCAGGCCACGTTATGGGGGGGCGCAGTTGTAAGCCTCCCCTGGCCAAGGGCAAGTTGCCGGCGCGTCCAGCTCGCCAGGCCGCCCCCGCCACACAGAGTCGCTCCTCAACAGGGGCGCAGTCCACACGTGCGTGCGGCACAACGGAGGCTCGGTGGTGGACGTGTCGTTCGCCACCCCAGCCCTCGCGCGCACGATCAGCGGCTGGAGGGTAGTGCAGGACGTGGAGACTCTCTCGGACCATCGATACATCCGATTCGAGGGCTCCACCCTGCACCAAAGGCCCCCACAGCCCACAAGCTGTGAACGGCCTCCTCGCTGGGCGCTCAGCAGGCTCAAGCCGGAGCTGGCGAACGAGACGGCGATCTTTGAAGACTGGTTCTCGCGTCCGATGTCCGGTCCGGACGTCGACGAATCAGCTCGCCGTCTCCGCGGCGCTTTAAAGGAGGTGTGCCAGGCTTCTATGCCTCGGGCGCAGCCTCCGCGGGACCGCCGTGAAGTTCACTGGTGGTCCCAGGACATTGCAGTCATGAGGGATGACTGCAGTGTCCAAAGGCGGGCCTACACTAGGGCCCGCCGGCGCCGCGTGAGGGACCCTCAGGAGGAAGACCGCCTGTACGAGCTGTACAGGCAGTCGAAGAGGACCCTGCAGACTGCGATTGCCTCCTCAAAGGAGGTATCCAGAGAAGAGCAGTTGCAGGGTCTGGATCGGGATCCGTGGGGGCGGCCGTATAAGCTGGCGCGCAACCAGCTGAAAGCACGCGGCACGCCCACCACAGAGACGATGGATCCCGACCTCCTGGGGTCGGTCATCGGGGGACTGTTTCCCCCGGCCGAGGAGGGTTTTGTTCCCCCTCGGATGGCCCCGCCAGCTTCGGATGAGGAGGGAGGGAGTGATCCTCCTCCTCTTATTGATGAGGAGGAATGGAAGGACGCCGTCGCCCGTCTTAAGGGGCGGAAGACGGCACCGGGACCTGACGGCGTCCCGAAGCGGGTACTGGACCTGGCCCTAAAACATCTAGGGGCCAGGGCCAGGGAACTGTGCGACGCTAGTTTGAAGTTCGCACAGTTCCCCAAAGTATGGAAGGAGGGGCTTTTGTGCCTTATTGCGAAGGAGGGGCGTCCGGCGGATGACCCCTCGGCATATCGCCCCATTGTGCTGCTGGACGAAATCGGGAAGGTCTTCGAGAAGATCATTGCTTCCCGAATAGTCCAGCAGCTGGGAGGGGGAACGGGCCCCGACCTCTCCGAGGCCCAATACGGCTTTCGGACGGGGCGGTCGACGATCGATGCCCTGTCTGGTCTCCGGACCCTAGTGGAGGAGTCCGTTGAGAGGCGGGAGATGGTGTTGGCGGTGTCGCTGGACATCCGCAACGCCTTCAATAGTCTCCCCTTCGGCGTCATTATGGAGGCGCGATGGAGCAGCAGACGCCCTCGGGCGTCTCTTGCCCAATGTGGGGGGCCCGAGCGTGGCGTGCCGCCGACTCTACGGCGGCATCGTCCGCTCTATGGCACTGTATGGGGCGCCGGTGTGGGCTGACAGTCTTAGCCCACACGCGACCGCCTCCCTTCAGCGGGCCCAGCGCGCAATGGCGCTGCGGGCGATCCGGGGCTACCGAACGGTGTCCCGGAAAGTGGCGTGCGCTCTCGCGGGGACGCCCCCGTGGGAGCTGGTGGCGGAGGTGCTCGCTGTAGCGTACCGGCAGCGAGCGGAGGAGCGGGCCAGTGGCGATCGACTGGCCCCCCAAGAGAGGCGTGCTGCGCTCGATGAAGCGCATGAGGATATGTTCCGCCTATGGTCTGAGGACCTGGGCGAAGGGGCCTCAGCTACGCAAACGCGTAGCCTCGAGGCCCTACGCCCCGTCCTCAAGGCGTGGGCGGAGCGGCGCCATGGGTCGCTCACATACCATCTGGTGCAGATACTGTCCGGACATGGTTCGTTCGGACGCTATTTGCACCGGATCGGAAGAGAGCCGACCCCACAGTGCCACCATTGCGGAGCGGCGGAGGACACGGCGCAACACACCCTAACGGTGTGCTCTGCGTTCGGTGTCCAGCGCTCCGCATTGGTCACTGTGATTGGCGCGGACCTCTCCCTGCCGACCGTGGTTCTGTCCATGCTCGGTAGCGAGGGGTCCTGGGAGGCGGTCAACTCCTTCTGCGTCGACGTCATGACGCTGAAGGAGGAGGCGGAACGGGCCAGGGAGGATGACCCCCTGGCAAATCCGTGCCGCCGCAGACGCCTCCTGCGGAGAAGGCGGCAATACCAGCGCCTTCTCCATCCGGTGGGGAACCAGCGCGGTCCGAGCCCTAGGGGGGGCTCCGACCGTGCATTGCACAGGTCCCCACTGAGGGCCGACGCTCCGTATGTCCCGGCGCGTCGGCGACCCGTCTCACCAAATGACGGGTCAAGTGTGTCCGCCCATCGTTTTCGAGGGCGGTCACCCGCCCCCATCAGGGGCGGAGGAGGGGCTTGCCCGTCTACAGGGCGAGCAGTCACCGACGGGGTTGTGGAAGTGTCCGAAAGGGTTCCCATGACCTCGTCAGGCCCCACCATGCCGGCGTTCGATGCGTCCTCCTCAGATGAGGACGACGCGATGATCGCCGGTTTGCTGGTCCCAAGGTGACGAGAGGACATCGGAGTGTTTTTTACCGAGTCGGCCACGGCTCGCTTTTTCTAGGGCTTCGGCCCTGGAACAGAGTCTTGGCCATCCTCGGACAGCCAGCGGGACCCCTCATTGCCCGCTGATGCGTCTGTTTGCAGATCTTTCACACTATAAAACCCGAGAGAAAACTCGTTAAAACCTGTCAATACATCCCGACCTTGGCAGTATTTAGGGTTCCCCGTGTATCAGGCCGCTGCGCGGGGTGACTGATTTTTGTTCTCTGCTCGTGGGATTCAGTTACAGATGAACAAAAATAAATCTTTAGACGTTTCGGAGAAGTCGGCGGAGTCTGTTGCCAGATCCGTCGTGGTTGGTAGGGCTGGTGACAGCCGTAAAAGGTCACATATTGAGGAGGACGACTCAGAAGATCTGTCAGGCAGTGAGTCGGTGGTGTCTATCGCATCGAAGGTGTCCTCGTCGCGCCGAGGCCGTGGAGCCAGGGTCGGGACGGGACATTCCACCGGACTTGCAGACGCGCAAAGGATGCTCCGACAGCAAGAGCTGGAGGACTTTGAGGCGGAGTTAAATGCCGAACGAGAGCTCGGCGAGAGGGAACGCATGGAGCTCCTTAGGAGATTCCAACAGCGAGACGAGGATTCGGCTGCCGCTCTCGGCACCGATCTACAGGGCCTCCGAGAAGAGATGCGCAAGATGCGGCCGCCAAAAACCAGTGCTGTGCCGCGTGCCGCTGGTACTGCACGACGTTCGGCTAGTGCTGCATCACGTGCCGTGCAAAAGGAATTTACCGATCTTGGCTTCACTGATGCAGAGATTGACGCTGCCACCCGGACATTGGTTCCGTGGGAGGCTGAGATTGGCGGACCGTCTGCATTTGACGTGCAGCAACTGGGTCTGCAGTGCGCCCAGGCTATACGAGAGGTTTCCAGAAAATCTGGGAACCTCAAAAGTACCTACCAGCGGACTTTGAACGACGCCACTAACAACTTGCGTCGCGCGTTGGCAAACCTTACCTCGAGGTGCGTCAGCGACGAGAATGAGAGGCTGGTCTACGCCAATGCGAGACTACAGAGCGAGGTGCAGTCTCTTAGAGACGAAGTAGACGCCCTAAAAAAGGAGAAGGGCAAAACGAGGAGGTCCCCTTCCCGCAGGGAGTCTGCTGCTCCCCCCTCTCCTAGACCGGACTACGAAGCGGGCGACGATTTACATCGCTCGCTGAACTCTGCCATCGCGGCATTTAACATCCGCCTTGATGGTATTGAGGCCAGACTACCCGCACCTGGGAAGGCTCGTCCCCTCTTGGCAGCTGATCGGAGGAGAAGAGAGGAGTTCCCGGCTCTCCCCACGTCTAGAGGCATCCCGCCGATTCGTTCGTCGGCAGCCCCCATTGCCCCCTCTGTAGTGCCCCCCCAGCCGAACATCAGGCAGGCCTCGGCAGCATCTGCTGAGGTACGGACCACAGAGTCGCGCCGAAAGAGGAAGGGCAAAAAGAAGACGACATGGACGGCGGTTCCCACTGCGGCACTGGCAGCGCCCGCGGTACCGGCACCAGCGCTGGCTGTGCCAAAGACAAAGAAGGTTCAGCTGCAGACACCAAAGTCCACGGCCGTGGTCGTGCAGCTGAAGCCTGAGGCCATAGCTAGCGGCGTGACCTACTCGGAGGCCATTAAGAGGGCAAAGAATGCCATATCTTTGGAGGGGCTAGGCATCCATTCCGGTCTTAGATCGCGAACGGCACAAAATGGAGCCAGGCTGCTAGAGGTGCCGGGAACCAACAGCGCGGAGACTGCTGACCGACTCGCTAAACAGCTGGAGGAGGTCTTGGCCGATGTGGCAGTGATTGTCCGGCCCGAGAAGTGTGCGGATATCTGCATCTCGGGTTTTGATGACACTGTCACACAGACAGACGTGGCCACTGCTGTGGCGCAAAAGGGAGGGTGCTCGGTCGAGCGTGTTAAAGTGGGCGCTATCAGAGATGCCCCCGCTGGATTGTGCTCCGTCTTCGTCAATTGCCCCATCAAGGCGGCCAAGATGTTGGCGAATGCGGGCAGGCTTCTCCTCACATGGAGTCCTGCAAAAGTGGTTGCGCTTGCCCCCCGCCGGCTGCGATGTTATAGGTGCATGGGCGTGGGCCATGCACGACAGAGGTGCCCATCTACCGTTGACCGGAGCGAGCTATGCTTCCGGTGCGGCGAGCCAGGCCATCAAGCGAGGGAGTGCTCCAAACAGCCTAAATGTATGGTTTGCGCCGAGGCTAAAAAGCCACACGGACATGTGTCAGGCAGCAGGGCTTGTAGTCCCCCTGCTACGAGAGCCACAAGTAATGGCTCTCAAAGGACTACAGCGAGGGAGCCTACTCTGGCGCAAACAACGCCGGAGACGGCAATGGAGGTAGCACCCACCCCGGCGCAAAAGCAGCTGATAGTGGTGATAGAGCCGATGCCAGTCATGGCGCAAACGCCACCAGTAGTGGCGATGGAGACGGTGGAGGAGCCGGAGCTCGAGCTGCAACCGCCGCTGGAGACACCGGAAACTCCAACAGCACCCGCGATCCACCTCCAAACACCTTCCCCCGATCCCGGGGCCTCGCACCCCAATGCGTCTCCTGCTGGGAGACGTACCGGGCGGCGGGTCCTGTCTGCGGAGGATGTGGCGGAGATGGCAGAGCGGGACAGGCTTGAGAGTGAGCGAGAGATGGCGGAGTATGAGGAAGACCTCGCTGCCGGCCATGTCCGCCCGTCATGGCGCAAGCCGTACCGGACGAAGGATGGGCGATACGCCAAACAGGCACTGCCAAAAACAGACGAAGATGCCTGAAAAGGCGCAGCGGTAAGGTCCGCAAGTTGTCGGTGCGTGGCAAGCGCTCCTGAAGGTTGGCGCGGACCAGTATCCATGACAGATTCCGCGTCAACCACATGTATTCAGACTGTCTGCAGATCCCCGGGGGTTTTAGTGGGTCGGGCAGAACATCGCCCAACCCCACATACCCCGAAAGCGGGTTGAGCCTATAGCATATTGCTCCCCGTGGGATGACTTGATAGCAAGTTTCCCCCGGGCAAAAAAAAAAAAAAAAAAAAAAAAAAAAAAAAAAAAAAAAAGGTTAGGTTAGGTTGGGGTGCGAGTCGGTTGACCTCCTCGTGGTGCACCCTGGGCAACGGGCAGCCTCAACACTCTCCTCCAATGAGGAGTTTGCGTGAGACTGACCGGCTAACAAACCGACAGCTCCTAGGTGCGTGCCTACTTTGGGCCGCACTGCTCGCTGCTCCTTCTGAGCGGCTTTGAGAGGAGTTCAACAAAGACGGCCGCCCCTTAAGGGTTCTCAGGTCGCAACGGGGGGAAAGGGGAACACCGCCAACGCGGTGTAACGGGGGCCTACGCCAGCCTCCGATCGTCGTAAACCACTGCGGTTTCTGCAGCGACCCCCACTCGCGGCGTTGTGGGGTACGCGGGTTCCGTGGTGGAGCGAGGGCTTGCCTTAACCGGCCGGCCGCGTGAGGGACACACTATAAAACCCGAGAGAAAACTCGTAAAAACCTGTCAACATACCCCGCCCTTGACAGTATTTAGGGTTCCCTGCGTATGAGGCCACTGCGCAGGGTGACATATAATTGTTCTCTACTCGTGGGCTAAGGTTAAAGAATGTCAGATAATTTTTCCGATGATTTGGGGGAGTCGGCAGAGTCTGCTCGCAGATCTGTCGTGGATGGTAGGGCTGGTGACAGCCGGAAGAGGTCACATGCTGTAGTGTTGGACTCGGATGACCTGTCAGGTAACGAGTCGGCGGTTTCAACCGCATCAAAGATGTCGACGTCGCGCCGTGGCCGTGGGGCCCGGATAACGACTGGAATTGGACTGTCGCATGCCAGAAGGATGCTAGAACGACAGGAAGATGAGGAGTTCCAGGCGGAGATTGACGCCGAATTGGAGCTCGGCAAGAGGACACGCGAGGAACTTCGCGAAAGTTTCCGCAAGCGGGATGAGGAATCGGCTGCCGTTGTCGGCACCGATATACACAGCCTCCGTAAAGAGGTTCGGTCGATGCAGCCCCCAAAAACTAGCGCTGTACCCCGTGTCAACCCTGACGTGACAAAGCCTGCTAAAAAGGCTAAGGCGAAACCGATTCCAATCGATGACGCTGAGTTGGAGGCTGCCACCCGGATGTTAATCCCGTGGGAGCCAGAGTCAGGCGGACCATCCGCATATGACGTGCAAGAGCTAGGGATGCGGTGCGCTCAGGCCATCCAAGAGGTTTCCAGAAAATCTGGGAACCTCAAGGGTACCTATCAGCGTACGCTGAATGACGCAGCCAACAACTTGCGTCGCGCGCTGACTAACCTATCGTCACGTTGTGCCAATGACGAGACCGAAAGGCTGACCTATGCCAACAATAGGTTACAAAGCGAGGTTCAGTCGCTTAGGGCTGAAGTGGAGGCCCTAAGAAGAGAGGTGAGAAGGTCCCCTCCCCGTAGGGAGTCTGGCTCCTTCACCCCAAGACAGGACTGTGACGTGAGCGGTGAACTACACCGCTCTTTAAACTCGACCATTACCACCACTTAATATACGTCTCGATGGCATTGAGGCCAGACTGCCCGGGTCTGAGAGGACACGTCCGCTCTTAGCGGCGGAGCGTAGGAGAATGGAGGAGTTCCCCCCTCTCTCTACGTCTAACAGACCCACGCCGAAACACACATCGGCGGCCCTGACTGCCCGCGTAAATGCGGCCCCTATCGCTGGCCCCTCCGCTGCGACACCCCGGGCCCCGGTACTGCCATCAGATACCGAGGAGTGTACCACTGTGTCGCGCCGGAAGAGGAAAGGCAGGAAGACGACCTGGAGGGCGGCCCCCACTGCGATACTCGCAACTGGCCAACTTCCAAGGGCACAGACTGTGCCTAATACGAGGAAGGTTGAACTGCATAGACCGAAGTCGACGGCCGTAGTTGTGCAGTTGAAGCCAGAGGCCATTGCGAGCGGCATGACCTACTCGCAGGCCATCAGGAGGGCCAAGGATGTCATATCGCTGGAAGAGTTGGGCATCCAGTCTGGCCTCCGATCGCGGACAGCCCAAAACGGATCTAGGCTCCTGGAAGTCCCGGGGACCAACAGCGCGGGATCCGCTGACCTACTCGCCAAACGGCTTGAGGAGGTTTTAGCGGACGTGGCAGTGATCACCCGGCCTGAGAAGTGTGCGGACATCCGCCTCTCAGGCCTGGATGACTCGGTCATCATAGCCGACTTGGTCACGGCAGTGGCCGACCAGGGAGGGTGCTCAACGGAGCGAGTGAAGGTGGGCGCTATTAGGGAGGGCCCGGGTGGATCAAGCTCGGCGCTCGTAAACTGCCCTATAAAAGCGGCCAAGTCATTGGCGAACGCGGGAAAGCTATCCCTTAGATGGGGAGTAGCGAGAGTCGCTGCCCTAAAGCCCCGACCAATGCGCTGTTTTAGGTGCATGGGTGTGGGGCATGCGAGGCAAAGGTGTCCCTCCACCGTGGACCGGAGCGGTCTTTGCTTCCGGTGCGGGCAACCAGGACATCAGATGAGGGAGTGCTCAAAGGAGCCAAGATGTGTTGTTTGCGCTGAGGCAAAAAGGCCATCCGGCCATGTGACAGGCAGCAGGGGCTGTAGTCCCCCTGCCAGTAGAGCCAAACCAATTGGCTCTAATAAGGCTACCTCGAGGGAGCCCACCCTGGCGCTTACGCCAGTATCGGCTATGGAGACGGTGGAGCCCACTCCAACGCACGCGCTGGAAACGGCAATGATAGAGCCGACAGAGCCCTCACGGGCAAGTGAGCCTGAGACGGCTATGGAGACGGTGGAAGCGGTTGAGCCAGAGCTCGAGCCGCAACCACCAGCCCTGCAGCAACCGCAGCCTTCCCCGGGGTACTCCGGGACTTCGCACCCCAATGCGTCTCCTGCTAGGAGACGTACCGGGCGGCGGGTCCTGTCTGCCGAGGATGTCGCTGAAATGGTGGAGCGGGACAGGTTGGAGGGTGAGCGAGAGCTGGCGGAGTACGAGGAGGATCTCGCCGCCGGTCATGTTCGCCCGGCATGGCGAAAGCCATACCGGACAAAGGATGGGCGGTTTGCCAAACAGGCACTGCGTGAGACCACCGATGAGGATGCCTAAGGGCGCAGCGGCTAAGCCCGCAAGTTGCCGGTGCGCGGTAAGCGCTCCTGAGGTTGGCGCGGACCAATATCCATGACAGAATCCGCGCCAACCACATATCAGACTGCCTGTAGATCCCCGGGGGTTTTAGTGGGTCGGGCAGAACATCGCCCAACCCCACATACCCCGAACGCGGGTTGAGCCATAGCATATCGCTCCCCGTGGGATGACTTGGAAGCAAGTTTCCCCCGGGCAAAAAAAAAAAAAAAAAAAAAAAAAAAAAAAAAAAAAAAAAAAAAAAAAAAAGGTTAGGTTAGGTTAGGTTGGGTTAGGTTAGGTTAGGTTAGGTTAGGTTAGGTTAGGTTAGGTTGGGTTAGGTTAGGTTAGGTTAGGTTAGGTTAGGTTAGGTTAGGTTAGGTTAGGTTAGGTTAGGTTAGGTTAGGTTAGGTTAGGTTAGGTTAGGTTAGGTTAGGTTAGGTTAGGTTAGGTTAGGTTAGGTTAGGTTAGGTTAGGTTAGGTTAGGTTAGGTTAGGTTAGGTTAGGTTAGGTTAGGTTAGGTTAGGTTAGGTTAGGTTAGGTTAGGTTAGGTTAGGTTAGGTTAGGTTAGGTTAGGTTAGGTTAGGTTAGGTTAGGTTAGGTTAGGTTAGGTTAGGTTAGGTTAGGTTAGGTTAGGTTAGGTTAGGTTAGGTTAGGTTAGGTTAGGTTAGGTTAGGTTAGGTTAGGTTAGGTTAGGTTAGGTTAGGTTAGGTTAGGTTAGGTTAGGTTAGGTTAGGTTAGGTTAGGTTAGGTTAGGTTAGGTTAGGTTAGGTTAGGTTAGGTTAGGTTAGGTTAGGTTAGGTTAGGTTAGGTTAGGTTAGGTTAGGTTAGGTTAGGTTAGGTTAGGTTAGGTTAGGTTAGGTTAGGTTAGGTTAGGTTAGGTTAGGTTAGGTTAGGTTAGGTTAGGTTAGGTTAGGTTAGGTTAGGTTAGGTTAGGTTAGGTTAGGTTAGGTTAGGTTAGGTTAGGTTAGGTTAGGTTAGGTTAGGTTAGGTTAGGTTAGGTTAGGTTAGGTTAGGTTAGGTTAGGTTAGGTTAGGTTAGGTTAGGTTAGGTTAGGTTAGGTTAGGTTAGGTTAGGTTAGGTTAGGTTAGGTTAGGTTAGGTTAGGTTAGGTTTTTTTTTTTTTTTTTTTTTTTTTTTTTTTTTTTTTTTTTTTTTTTTTTTTTTTTTTTTTTTTTTTTTTTTTTTTTTTTTTTTTTTTTTTTTTTTTTTTTTTTTTTTTTTTTTTTTTTTTTTTTTTTTTTTTTTTATTTCTAGTTCTCCTCCAACATGATCGGAGTTGTTATATACTATATCTCTTTCATACTAGTTCTCGCTTTTATTCCTCTCGCACTTTTATTCCTCATCCTTAACATTCATTCATCATCTTTTGCTCTTTTACGGGTGGGACTCCCGTTTCCTATTCTATTTTAATACACTATAATTAACATCTTTTATTCTTACGCTAGTTTGGGAAAATAAGTTTTTCATAGAGCTGTTGGCTCAGGACTTTCTTTGTTCTTACATTATTGCTTAATTCTGTTACATTTTCTTAACATTATTTTACATCATTACTATTATCTATGTTTAATTTAAATCTTATGCTATTGTTTTACTATGGCTATGTGTTGGTGGCCTTTTCTAGGTCCTTAGACAGTTTTTTATTTACTTTTTCGTTTTACATACATTTTTAAACTTATTCTTATATTACTTACTTATATACTAATGCTTTTTAGGGAACTATAAATATATTTCAAATATATTTATGTTGCCCTTATAATATCTTATTCCTATTACATTTTTTACTTTTATATCTTATTTCTAAGTCTGACAGCGTCTGTCACTTTTATGCAGTATTCTAAAAACTTAATTCTATCTCTACTGTCTCCAGCCAGTATTTTTGCAAAATTTTTAGGTAAGACTTGGATGCCCAGGTAGGCCTCGATGTTGTACCTCTCCAAAGTGTGTATAGGGCACTCGGAGAGGATGTGTATGAGAGTTTCGTCTGTATTTGGGTCACAGGCGCACGACGGGCTATCCTTGCACTTAAAGCGATTTAAGTACGCCGAGAACCCGCCATGTCCTGTGAACACCTGTGTGGTGAGTTGTGTGGGGGTGATATGGCGCATGATTTTGTAAGCGGCAGTGATGTCAGGAAAGAATAGTTTGGTAACCTCGGCTGTTGTGCCTGTCCGGTATCTCTCGTTCCATTCGTCCAGCGTCCCATCTCTGATGAGTCGCTTGACGAAGGAAACAGGGCACCTGTCGTAGTCGGGTTTTCTCTTGGAGTGTAGAGCTGCGTCCTTGGCAAGCTGGTCGGCCCTCTCGTTTCCCTCTAGCCCCGCGTGTGCTTTTATCCAGTACAAGTCGACAGACTTGCCCTGTTTAAAAGCTAGTCCAAGATTATGCCTTGTGCTGACCGCAAGGGAGTGGAGGGAGGAGACATTCACGACCGTTTGCAGAGCTGCCATGGAATCGCTGTACACTCCAAAGGAAACTTCCCTTCTACTCAGCACAACCTCCGAGGCTTTGTTGAGTGCTAGTATCTCTGCTTGATATACTGTGGCGTATGGCGGCAGAGTAAGTTTGACGGCCTTGGTTTCAGCAGTTCCGTCCCACAGGGATAGTGCCGCTCCTACCCTGCCGTCAATCTTACTGCCGTCTGTGTAGATGTAAATGTTGTGTGTATGTGCGTGTATCTGTGCGTCTTCGGTGATGTGTTTGATGTCGATGTTTTTGTGCTCTGCTGGGTGTGGTGTGTGTAAAAATGAATGTGGAGTTTCTATGTCTCTACCCCGGAGATCTGACCGGGGGACCCCCCTTCTGGCCTTGTAAAGGGCGGCTGCCTCTTTAACTCGAAGGTCCAGTGGGAGCGTTCCGGACAGAACCAGGGCAGAGTTGAGTGATACTGTGCGATATGCTTTACACATTTTCTGTGCAAAGCCCCGCTGTAACATATCCAGCTGTTTGCGTGCAGAGATCTTCTCCGCGGCCGTAGCCCAAACGCCAGCTGCGTATGTCACAACAGGTTCCACTGCCGCTGTGTAAATTGTTTTCTGTATTTCTGGGTTAAGTCCCCAGTTGACTTTAGCGGTTTTGGAGAGCTGTTTGTAAAAGCCAGCTGCTTTCTTGCAGACATTTGCGATGTGGGAGTTGAAAGTTAGTTGGCTGTCAATTGTAAGCCCCAGGATCTTTATTTCTGGCTTGTGTTCTATGACCGTTCCACCCATGTTGAGGCGAGGGGTGTCGTATTTCAGCTTTTTGGTGAGCGTGAGACAGTTGGTCTTGTGTGCTGCGAACTTAAGCTTGTTTTGTACACCCCACTCCTCAACACGGGCGAGAACAGGATTAGCCTGGTTGGATATTTCCAGGGACGTGTTGCCCACAAAAGACAGTATAACGTCATCGGCGAATGCCTGCGCCCTAACTTCGCGACTCTCTAGTTCTTTTAGGAGAGGGTCCAACAGTAGGTTCCACAGGATAGGTCCAGCGATTGATCCCTGGACACATCCCTTCGTGGTTTCCCTGTGGACTTCCTCCCCCGCGTAACGGATCGCGACGCTCCTACCCGACATGTAGTCGCCTAAGACTCTCCTAATATTTAGAGGGCATCCTTCTTCCTTCAGTCTTACTTTGATGGCTGGCCACCATGCACTATCAAAAGCTCCCTCGATATCGAGGGAGACCAAAGTCACTATCTTCTTGTTTTTGATCTGTAGTCTAATATCATCTACGAGGGCGAAGAGTGAATCCTCAGTACTCCGTTGGGGCATAAACCCGTATTGGTACCTACTGAATTTAGGCAACAGGTGATACTTGAGCCTCCCGACTATCATCTTTTCATAGATCTTTCCGAGGACCGGAAGCAGGCCAATCGGGCGGTATGATTTGGAGGCCGAGTAATCTGTCTTGCCCGGCTTCTTGAGCACCACTACCGTTGCCCGCTTCCAATCACTCGGAAAGGATCCTTGTTCAAGACATTTATTCACAATGCCCAAGTACAGATTGGGATCATTCTGAATAGCTATCTTGCATATATCGGCTGTAAGTCCATCACTCCCCGGAGCCTTTTTTGGGTTGAATGCATCCACAGCCATTCGCAATTCAGTGCCAGTGAATGGGGGGTCAAATGTGTCAACATTTGTCTCCACATTTGCGATCATTGCTTTTTTGCGTGTTTCAGTGTGTGTTGCATTGTCTTCTTCCGTAAGGTCCTCCGGGTAAAATGTTGCCGCAAGATGTTTTGCGGATCCATCTGCATCCAGCTGTGCTCCATTTTTGACCAACATCTGATCCTCCTCTCTTGCGGATGTGCGTTTGATGACTCTGTAAATGCTGTCCCATACAGATTCGCGATCTTGCTGTGTGCAGAACTCCTTCCATGACCTCGTCTGGGCATTTGAAACGGCGGCTTCATACTCTCTTTTTTGTTTCAGGTACTCTTCAACTACGACGGCTCTGCGACGCTGCGCTGCGCATCGGATCCTGCGTTTCTTCGTGGCTACCTGCTTCTTCATCTTCTCCAGCTCTTCGGACCACCATGGTAAGGTAAGTATGTTTTTCTTTTTTATTATTGGCATGGATTTATTGCATGCCTCTTGTATTGCTTTATTATATCTATTTGCTATTTCATCTATCTGTATTTTATTATTTATTTTATTTACTAGTTCTAAGTTTATTTTATTTTCTATATTAATTTCGTTTAATTGATTTTTAAATTTTTGCCAGTCTGCTTTTTTAGATTTGTATTTTCTCGTAGTTCTTTCTATCTTTATTCCTTTTGATTTTTTCAGATTTATACTGAAGCTTATGCCATTGTGGTCCGAGCTCGTCAGATCCTCTACTACACGCCACCTGTCTATGAAGCTCAGCAGGTCCTCTGTGCATGCCGTGATGTCTACGTAGCTTGAGTATCTTTTACCTCCTCTGATGGTGTCAAATGTGGGTATGTTGCCGCCGTTTAAAATGTGGAGGTTGCTCTCGTGTAGCATTCCTACCATCTCCACACCCCTGTTGTCTATCTGCGTACTCCCCCACCACGTGCTTTTGGCGTTTGCATCTCCTCCAATAAGGATCTTTCTGCCTCTGGACATGTTAAGTACCTTTTTGATATGTTCTAGGTAGGGTTCGATTTGTTGGTCCGGCTCAAAATAGAAGGACACGAGGGTTATCTTCCATGCTTCGGTCTTGACTTCCACCACCACGATGTTGTTGGTGGTTAGTTCTGGGTGTTGGATGACGTCAAGGTTTGGATCAAAGATGGCGATCGCAGCCGTATCCTGACCGGTATTCTGGTAGATCCTCGTTCCTCCTCGCGTCTTCATTCCCGGTCCGGCACCTACATAAGGTTCTTGCAGTAAGGCTATGGCAGTCTTTCTCTTGCTTGCTTCGATTAGAACTTCCTCGGTTGCAAGCCTTTTTCTTTGCAAATTCGCCTGAATCACGCGGTAGGGTGTATTATTGCTTGGGGTGCCCTTAGCAGTATTGGACCGTCGATCGTGCTAGCCGGTCCCACTTCTTACGGATCGGGCAGTCGGAACTAAATGCGTTGTGCTCTTTCTGCGTTAGCTGGGCTCTGCAGCAGTTTCTGCAGGAAGGGGGGGCCCCCGCGTCAGTCCATGTGGGGCAGTCCATTACGATATGTCCTGCATTACCACAGTGGCTGCACGTGGGCTCCTTCTCCCTGCAGAATCCCCTGCTGTGCCCGTAGCCTAGGCATTGGGAGCACTGCACCAGTGGCGATTGGTCCTCCACCCGAACCCTTTGCAGGTCCACGTGCATGTACCCCGCACTTGTCAATCTTCCCCACACCTTCGGGGAAACCTGCATGACAATGTGGTGGGTGTGCGGATTGCGTGTCCTCTTTTTATATTTTATTGTGACCTTTTGCTCTTCCTCATTTAGGTCCTGAAAAACTGCCCTGTTCTGTTTTTTCATGGCCTCGAGCACCTCAATGTCGGTTCTCACCTTGAGGACGCTCTTGGCGATGATTTGGGGGTCCTTGTTTTTGGCATTTTCTGCTATGAGGTCTCTTCCCGCACTATCCAGTCTCTTCTTAATTTTTTCCCTTTCCTCCTTTGTTTCACAGGACATGATCACCTTCCCACCCTTTGCCTTCCGTATTTTGGATACGGTTACCCATCCCTCCTTTGCATCAACCGCCTCCCTAATCCTCTCGAGAACGGCGTCTCCCGTGTCTGCCTCGTTCTTCGATGTTACGATCACGGAATGCAGTGTGGGGCGCACTTCAGGTCTGTGGGAGGGTGCCGCTGCTGTATTGGGCGCAGGTGCCTGCTGGTTGGTGGTCTGTCTTTGCGCCCTTACCTCTTCAAGGATCGCATCGAGTTTAACGTGGATTGCGACGTCTTCCACTGGTACGGTAGCGGGTTTGGCCGTGACGTTTTGCTCCAACGAGAGCGATGCCTCTTCCACGGGTACTCTTGGTTCCCCCAAGCGGATCAGCGCCGTTTTGACGTGCGTGATGCTGTCTCCTATGGCCTTCTTGAGGTCTGACCTCATATTTCGCGTCTCCGTCAGGCACTCGCTTGCGAACCTCAGGACCTCAATCAACCCGTCAAAGACCGGCAGTTGGCTGGATGAGGTTATGATGTCCGCTGCACTCTTGCCGGACGTCGCTGGTGGTGGTGGTCTAACCTTAGGCGGAGGAGCCGTCTTGGCTTTTATGGCCTGGGACGTCTGACTCTGCTTTGTGGTGGCCGCGTATGTTCTTGCGGCGGTCTGCGACAGTGGTTTGGCTGGGGGCACTTTTCCCTCAAACCTGCCGCTGAGCCTTCTAACCACGGATGTCGTTGGGCTAGATGTAGGGCTTGCCGAGGAGCTGATAGTAAGCGTGGTGTTCGCGGCATTCTTCTTAGGGGTTGATGTCCGCGCGGTGGTAGGGGATGTTGAAGGAGAGCGAAGGGATATATTGCTCATCCTGCTTGTGTCAGATGGCGGAGTCCTATACATTATGCTAGCAATTTAGATGTAATTAAAATAACAAGTGCGAATTAAACTAGAATAGGAAATTTGTAAAAGTTGTAAAAGGGAGTGTTAAAATTGTATATAATATATTTAAAATGGGTTTAAAATTAAAATTTTTGTGTATTGCGTTTAGTGTTATGTGCTGTGTGGTGTCCTATGTGATTGTGTAAGAAAAAGTGGACGAGAAAACTCGTCAAGTCTGGGTCTATAGCAATATAAATATTGGCTGGTCTAAGAAGAGTATACACAACAATAACAAAACACAGTAAAAACAATTGTCAATATGACTGTTTGGTCCGCTGTCAACAGTCGGTCAATACACAGACGCTTATATATACTAGGCCTGTCCTCAAAAGAGGTGCAGGCGTCAATAAAACTAAAACTAAAATAATTATTCCCTAAAAACTGAAAGAGAGTTTTTCGATCTGTAATTAATTTTCTTCGATCATGTAGCGGTTATGCAATGATCGATAACACTTTAATAATTAGTACAGAAAAAGAAACAACACAAAAAACTCAAAAACAAAGAAGTTATAATTAAAAGCTCAAAAAACAAAATGGCCGCCGAAATGGCTGGTCTAATCTTAATACTATGTATAGGGGTAGTGTTCCCCTTGAGAAGCCCTTCAACCCGATACTAGTCTCGAGTCTCTGCGCCCAATACTTTCGGAGCTATGCCTATGGTAAAAAATAGGGTTCCGATGGTAATAAGGGGTTTTACCCCTATAACTCCGGCAATACTACTCGCAGAGCGTCAGGACCTTCTTTATTATGTAGGGGGTACCTCTCCGCATGGCCCGATATGGTTATCTAAAAACCCCTAGTGGGGTCGCTCTTCGTCAAAATTTTTGTGCGGAGGTGATAGACGCACGGGAGGGATCCACTACTGAAGAAACCCCAGTCTTCCACGCCCAATAGGTAAGGAGTTATGGCCCTGCGACCAGAAACAAAATGGCGGACAAAATGGCCGCCGTGTTTTTCAATTGGCTGTAACTCCGGTCCTATCAGTCGTAGACCCCTGGTGTTTGGGTGTATTGAGGTCAGCTTCGCCAGCCCTTTTCACCCGCGCGGTCAAAATAACAAAAAATTTTTTGCAAAATTTTGCAAAAAATATCAAAAAATATTACACCCTATATAGTTTCCACTCCACCAGGAGGGTAGAGCAGATCGGGGGAAAGCTTCCAACCCTTTGTTCAGGGAAATCGGTCCAGCAGTTTAGGAGTTATGCCCCTTTAAACAAATACAAAATGGCGGACAAAATGGCCGCCAAAAACTTTGAAAAATCGGTGCTCCTAAACTATCCACCGTAGAGAGACGGGGTTTTTTGCGTTAGGATGGGGAGGCTCTGGGCTATCACTTGTACTGGCCACTTTCTACGAAAATGGTCACTACCCGCTTCGACCCCCACTACCCACCGGAACGCAAGAGGAGGGTTTTTTAGGCCCTCCAGTCGAAACCGCTTCTCTCCACGACGAATAACAGCCGAGATATTCCGTTGGTAACAGAAGACCCCAAAACCCCTAAAAAACCAAAATGGCCGCCAAATGGTAAAATCTGTAGTTTTGGGGCTAGCAGGGTGTTGTTTGGGCTCCTCTGTGACCCCCGGAGTATCTAGAGCCTATTACAGGCTCGACTTAAGCCTAGGAACCCTTAAAAAATTTATATTACACAAATAAAACTTCAAAATTGAAAAACTGAAAAACTACACGCTAGGAAATTCTGAAAAAATCACATAAAATAGCTGGAACAATTACCTAAACATACATATATCACACAGTATCAAGAAAATTATATAGGGTGAGTTATGGGGGAGGGGGTCTCAACCCCTAAATTTCTAAATTCGATAACTCCCAAGTCTCTTATGCGATTTTGAAAATTTTTTCGCCAAAAGGAAGGACTTGCAGAGGACTACTAAATAAAACTATCACTAGAATTTATAATTATCGAGACTTGTGAGAATCGAATTTAGAAACTTTAAACATAAAAATCTTAGCTTAGTGTGATCCGATTTCGACGCACGAGGTGTCGCTGGACTCGCCCGACTGTGCTGCTGCCCGCTGGTTGGTTTTCGTCTCCCGGCCGCTCCCGCAAGAGAGACCTCGTGTTTCGAGGTTATGAAATTTTTCGCCTTCTGACCCCGATATCTCAGGGGTCTTTAGCTGGATTTCGATGCTGTTTTAACCCTCTTGTGGGCCCCGCCGAGACGCAACTTTTGGCACCACTCAATCCCACGCGTCTCAAAAGACCACTTATTTATTAAGTGAAAACACTTGTAATTTTAGCAAAACACGTGGTAGTTTTCACTTGTTTCACGAATAACTCCGCGGCGCGATAAAATTCGGTCAGTGCTGAATCGGAGGCAGGTGGGCCTCAACGAGACGCAACTTTTAATGTATCGCACGGTTAAATCGGATAAGAAAAACCCACTTTTTTGAATTTTTTAAGTGCGGAGCGAATGGTTTCGCAGCGTGTTCGGTCGGCGGACGGCACGCGACTGGTTAGGTTAGGTTAGGTTAGGTTAGGTTAGGTTAGGTTAGGTTAGGTTAGGTTAGGTTAGGTTAGGTTAGGTTAGGTTAGGTTAGGTTAGGTTAGGTTAGGTTAGGTTAGGTTAGGTTAGGTTAGGTTAGGTTAGGTTAGGTTAGGTTAGGTTAGGTTAGGTTAGGTTAGGTTAGGTTAGGTTAGGTTAGGTTAGGTTAGGTTAGGTTAGGTTAGGTTAGGTTAGGTTAGGTTAGGTTAGGTTAGGTTAGGTTAGGTTAGGTTAGGTTAGGTTAGGTTAGGTTAGGTTAGGTTAGGTTAGGTTAGGTTAGGTTAGG